>CM053616.1:70471512-70500783 GCA_028646535.1 Procyon lotor
TGCGCTTGTCATCTGGGTCACAAAGGGGAGAAGGAGGCAAGCTGCAAACTTCCTGAATGTCCTTCCTGTGCATCCTCTGGTCTCCCCAGAGACCGGCAGCCACTTTTCCAAGTATTGTTATCAGATTCTCTCAGACGTCAGGATTTTCTTCTCTTTACATTTTTTTTTTTTTAAAACAGAGATCTCTTTTGAAAGCTTGAGTTCCTGGCCCAAAAAAAGCATCTGTGGAGAACTTGGCCTTCCACACAGAGACTTCAAATTGGTTAGCTGGGGCTCTCCATGGGGAGTTTCCAGGCCCCAGAAAGGGGAGGTCTCCTTGGGTTGCCCCCTCCACCGCGCTAGGAGGAAAGGCTGATGGAAGATAGTTCCAAAGCAGCCAAGCCTTTGTTTCAGAATCATACTTTTACTGATAAATACTGTGAACGCTACATTCACATTTAAGAATGTCTGACTAATTTCTTGGCACAGAGCAGAATCCCTGAGTTTTATATTCGAACCAGTTGAAAAGCAATCAATACGCATTTAAAGTGTGTGCAGCAAATATTAGGCATTTTAAAAGCAGATAGAGGATAGATAGATAGATAGATAGATAGATAGATAGACAGACAGACAGACAGATAGATAGATAGATAGATAGATGATAAACAGATACTGTTTTTTTCAAATCTGAGGTATTTAGTAACACCTAAAATGAAGGGCAAAGCTCTCTTGGACCAACTACAGAATTTTCCCGTCTCTCTGTGGTTTTCCAGTAGTCCAACCAAATCAAGCCAGACTAACACTTGCAGACATAAGCTTTTCTGGGGGCTGATAACTATAGCAGGCTTCCTTTATTTTATTGTACACGCTCCACACTTTAGGTCAAATTGGAGATATAAAAGCTGCATTTTGGGGGGAATAAAATGTTTACGATGAGGGCAGAAGACCAAAGCCCAAAGAACTTAGACATGGATTAATGTATTTAGTCTAGGGAGGATTCAGAATTTCATAAGCATCCGCTTCCTTAATAACAATACCATACGTTCGCCCGGCGACACGCGAAGAGCAGCCTTTCAGACAGGACTTTGCGTGGAAGCATTGAGGGCAGGCACACACACACACACACACACACACACACACACACACACACACACACACACACACACCCCAGGAGGAAAGAGGACTGAGTCATTCAATTTGTTCTGTGGTGATTTCTCTGCTTCACCTCGTGCCTTCTCACTTCCCTTTGAGGGGAAGGAGCCAGGGTTTTACTTTATTTTTTTAATTTTTAGTTCTTACACAGTGCCGGGCACGTACATGCTATAAATAAAAAATGAACAAGGGGTACTGTAAAAGACTAGAAGTGATAAGCATGGAACAAATGATTTAATAGGTCCTTGGTCTCAATGCCGTCTCGCTCCAGCCCACGGGGACAGATCAGAGCCAGGAGATTTTTCCAGATCTAGCACTACCATAGCCAAAAGTTCTCCTTATTAGTGACCTACAGAGATCCGTGGCCACGTTCCTTGGAGCATCCATTTGTCCCCTTTCTTACTGGCCAAGACCGCTCTTCCCAGGCCATGATTCAAAGCAAAAGAACATTTGGAAACAGCCCTCCGAAGCACTGGGCATAAAAGGTGCCCAGGAAGACACGTCTAGTCACAACTGCCTCAATGCTGAGCGTGGCACTTTCCTATGTCGCCAAGACTTTCCCAACACCTCACCTTCATCCCTGTTTAATGGTTTAATTTGATGCATTAACGGGAAGAGAAAAAATGATTCTTGGTTTGTCTTAGCGCTGACTCAAGAAGATTTACAGTGCTTTCCTGAGATCTTGGCTGCCTGCAGCCTCCCAGCTGCTGAGAAGGTATCCATGCATCAGTCTTTTTGTAAACACTCACAGCCTGAAACACAGCTGCCACGTAAGTTAGAACCGTGGAAAACAGTCCTATTTCTGGGACGAGGTGGAGCATCTCCACTCACAGCCCCACGGAAATACACAGAAGCTCAATAAAAGACCCTGGAAAAGGGCGTGATAGGAGCTGCAAACGCTTGCACACATCCCGAAGGCATGCTGGTGCCCGGGGAATGGGGACATCCCACCGCACGTGGTCCTCCCTGAACTCATTCAGAATGGGGGGGCAGAACTGCCGCGGGCACAAAGAAGGTCTGAATGATTCTGACCGGACTCCTCCACCTGTTCCTGCTTCTGCAAGTAAGACCGCAGTGTTTGAGCAGCAGAAGAAAACGCTCTCACTGATTGCTTAAACAATAACGGTTGTATTTCAGAAGTTTCAGATTTGGGGGCCATTCCGAGTAAGGCACAGGTAGGTCGCCGGCGGCGTACACACGCTCACCTCTGGGGGGCTGGGAAGGAGAAGGTCACTGACAAGGTGATCAGAGGAGACGGTCCTCACCACTCAGACCTCGTTCGCTGCCTGCCCTTAGGACAGAGGCTGTTATTCTCACCCATCATTTTTTTGTTAAAGCTCTTCCACGGTGTTTAAGGGCGTTTGACACAAACTGGTAAATGGATGGAATGTCAGGGTAAACATATGCTTGACCTGAGGGGATCTTTAGTTTACAAAGTTCTAGTGGCTTCTTATCTGCGGGTGAACGAGGGCACTAATATTTACCGAGCACCCACGACGTGCATGGATAGACAGGCAGTCTGTTTGCAGATGCTTTTTCCAATTCTCGCCATACTTGGGAGAGAATAAGGTTGTAACTCTAAGATGCTATTTCAAAAAGCAAATATCTAGGGAGCTACTCAAGATAAGAATTTTATAATTCTGTTATAAAACTCAAACGTGCCTTAAGTTCAGAGAAAGAGGGGTTGGATGTCCCTCTAGGTGATCTATCTCCTAAAACATCGCAGTGTGATATCAGGAATGTTTCGCTTGATCCTTCTCAGCCTTTTTAGTTTAAAACAGAGAATAGTTTATTTTAAATTGTAGGACTTCACACTGACTACCCTGGATTTCAGTGATAAAACCAAGAACTCAATGATGTAACTGTATTAAATATAAGTTGCTTGCGATTTGGGAGGGTCTGAGGTGTAGATCTCAATTGAATTATAATTATAGTTCTCCCTTCCCTATTTATCTGCCATCGAACTATTGAAATGTGTATCTACCTATAATTTTAATAGGTTCTAGAATTTAATATTTTCAAAGGATCTTTCCTTATAGTACAAGTAATGGATATTTGTTATATCATGAGTATCCCCACCATCCAGAAATTAACCATTGTTATTGTTGGTATATATCCTTCTGGACTTCTTATTGATCTGTGGGGTGTGAGTGTGTGTAGGTGTGTGTGTGCGTGTATGTAGGTGTGTATGTGTGAGAGAGAGAGAGTCAGAGAGAGAAAATCTTAAATACTATTACATAATGTACTTTGTGTAACTTCGTGCGGTAAAATGTGTCCCATCAACACATATTCTTAAACTTTCAGTGCACGGATATACCCTAATTTAATTAGCTAGTTCTTTTCGATTAGACACTTAGGCTGTTTCAATCTTTTTTTTTTTTTTTTAAAGATTTTATTTATTTATTTGACAGAGAGAGAGAGAGCGAGAACAAGCAGGGGAGCAGGAGAGGGAGAAGCAGGCTCCCTGCTTAGCAGGGAGGATGCAGGACTTGAACCCTGGCCCCCAGGACCACAACCTGAGCTGAAGGCAGACGCTTAACTGACTATCCACCCAGGTGCCCCTCAATCTTTTTTTTTTTATTATTACTAAATTATCAACAAGGCTGTGAGTATGGCTACCCTTTTGCATATATATATATATATATATATATATATATATATATATATCTTTTGCTTTTTGCATATATATATATATCTTTATATATCTATCTATCTATATCTATCTATCTATCTATCTATCTATATATATCTTTAGATAAAGAAATAATAAGATAAAGGCATGTTTACATTTTTTAATACTTTCAACTAAAAATGTTCTCCAAAAATCACATTAATTTATAATTTTTAAATTGTAATACAAACCAAATTAAATTAATGAGAGTTGACAAAAATTTTGGCCTATAAGAACCATTTCATACGACTCAACATACCATAAGCATAACATTTTGAGAAGAATCTTAATAACCCCACTTCCTAAATGTATTCAGTCGTTCAGAAAACGTGAATGGAGTAGCCACTGCCTGCTAATTATATCTGGCCCCTGACCATACCACCCTTGGTTCCTGCCCGTTTGCAGCTTACAGTCCAGAGCAGAAGAGAAGCAAGAAAGACCATTAGAGGATTAAAGATTAAAGGAAGTTTTAAGAAGTTGAAAAAAAGGTGGGGGAGAGACTTTATCTTTTTATTTTTTATTAAGGATTTCATTTTTTTCATTTGACAGAGAGAGCGAGAGAAGGAACACAAGCAGGGGGAGTGGGTAGAGGGAGAAGCAGGCTTCCCGCTGAGCAGGGAGTCCGATGCGGGGCTCCATCCCAGAACCCTGGGATCATGACCTGAGACCAAGGCAGACACTTAACAACTGAGCCACCCAGGTGCCTGAGAGACTACTTTAAATTGGAAAAGCAAGGGGCATTTAGGCAGAGCAGACAAGGAGCAGCAGGAAGACCTTTCAATAAGAGGCGACAGGAGGAAGAAGACCCAGAGCACAGTTGTCTATTAGCACCTTTGAGAACTTGCTGGATGCAGATCAGAAGGGCCGAGAAAGTTGTTGGGGGGGGCGGGGAGGGGGCACAAGGCTGCAGATGGGAGAGCAGAAAGGAGCCATTTGCTTTTTACATCTTTACCAATTTCATAGGTAAAAAAATGTTACCTCATGTTTCCTTTAATTGACATGCCTTTAATCCTGATGATACGGAACTTCTTTTCACATTACCTCGGCCATTTAAAATTCTTTTTAATTGCCTGTTTTTGTCTTTTCTCTATTTTTCTTTGCTTTTTCCTTTTCTTCCCTCTATTTTTCTATTGGAGTGATCATTTCCTTAATCATTCCCAAGATTACACGTTAATTTTTCATTTATTTTGTAATTTTTTTTTTCTCCACTTGTTCTCTCTCGACACAGAATTGATGAGTGTGCTGTGCTCCGTGTTGCAGAGGTCCCCGTCTGTCCCTGTAGTCAGGGGACAGACTACATCAGACACGTCATCTGTCATTTATTTGAGATGATGGGATTACACTTTCTCTCTATCCATCCGACGCACTTCTTGGAGAGACTTCAGAGCCCCATACATGACCACCATTTGCCATACAGACATGTCATGAAAGGACCTTCTCCTGAGTTCTAATTCAGGTGAATGCGTGGCATGATGTAACTATTTTTCAAAGTCCGAAAAAATGCAGGCCTGTAATTAAGGTCCTTTGTGAGGTCTCACGTTCTCTGTCCCCCAGCAGAATTAACCAATGTAATTTCCCAGAGCCTGCATAGGGGACGGCGGCATTTTGACCGCTCCCCGTCAGGGGGAGGGCTTCAGCCCCTCACCAATGTGTCCCAGGAAGCTGACTGAGGTCAAAGATAGGCCAGGGTGAGAACTCGAAGCCCACATGACTCTCGTGTTGTGCGTATTTCAGCAGAAGGCGTGAACAGAGGTTTCTGTGGTCCCATTCCCACCCCAAATCAGGCAGAAAATCCACTTTAATTCCTGCATGGAAATTACAGAAAGCATCTGCTAATAGGCTAAGGCATTCTGACTAATTGCAGTGGGTAACTTGAGTCTTAGGCAAAGATTGAGAAATGAGAAGTGCTAGGAATTGTCAATATTTTAAATATATTATATATTTACAGATCATATATTACTTTTGGCAAACATACAATGCCCTCATTGATGAATTTTTTTGAACTATGTCAGGCCTATTAGGCATGGCAAAGAGCGTCAAAACCTAAACATCCAGGAAAATCACTTAATTTAATATCCAACTCTCCACTCCTCCTGAAACCTAATCCAATAGGACAATTTCACCTTGGGTCTGTCTTATGAGCCCATACTTTAACTGCCTCCATCAGCGTCCAAAGAAATAAAAAGTCTTTTTTTCTTAAATGACTTCCTTCACCCTTCCTCCCTTCTTCCCTTTCTTCCTTGTTATTTAATAAGCTATTTTATAACACTTAATATGTACCAGGGATTATTGTAAGCCTTTACAGATGTTAACTCCTTTCATTAAATCCTTAGATCTCCTCTTCGAGATAGAGACTCTCATTAGATCAGTTTTACAAATGTGGGGGCTGAGGCCAGAGAGGTTAACTAACTTGCCCTGAGTCACACAGCCACTGTGGAAGGGACTGGGTTTGGGCAGTCTGTCTGGCTCTAACGTTCTTTTTTTTTTTTTTTTTTAAGATTTTATTTATTTATTTGACAGAGAGAGAGAGAGAGAGAGAGAGATGACAAGTAGGCAGAGAGGCAGGCAGAAAGAGGGGGAAGCAGGCTCCCTGCTGAGCAGAGAGCCTGATGGGAGGCTCGATCCCAGAACCCTGAGATCATGACCTGAGCTGAAGGCAGAGGCTTTAACCCACTGAGCCACCCAGGCGCCCCCGGCTCTAACGTTCTAATTACCATATTGTTGTGCTGCTGTTCCTGTGGTGAATAGCCGTGCACAACTCCTGCAATGAAAGAAAGTAAGAAGAAAGAAAGAAGAAAGAAAGAAAGAAAGAAAGAAAGAAAGAAAGAAAGAAAGAAAGAAAGAAAGAAAGAAAGAGAAAGAAAGCAAGCTAAAAAGCATGTCATTTTGTAATAACTGAAGGGAATATCATGGTAGAATTCCCAATCTTCTTCTTGGGGACAGTGCACTTCTTGGGGCCAGTGGGGACTCTCAGAAAGCGTTCCCTAGGGTGCCACCATGCTCATGAGGAGGAACATTTACTTGGCTGGAGGAAGCTGGATTAGTTACCGGCGGGCGACACAGAGGAAGGGAAACTTGACAGCACTCGTGAACATTCTAGTGCAGGGACGCTGGGGAGAAGCGGGGACGCTGGGGAGAAGCGGGGACGCTGGGGAGAAGCGGGGCTGCTCGGCGCTGCTCAGAGAGCAGAATTAGCAGTCGCGGATGAAAAAGACGGCAAAGGTTCATGTGACTCCTTCTACAAGGACGCCACACTGAATTAGACTCTGTGAACGCCGATGGGGATAAAATCCCATGAGGCAGAGTGCCCTGCAAGTCTTCAAAACCCAAGATTTCATGAGGAGATTCAGTGCACGTAACAGAAACCCGCTACATGAGAACTAGGAACAAATTCCGGCTTCGGTTAAGGCAAACTTGGTTTGGAAAGCAATCTGATTCCATCTGAACCAAGAGCCGGGACTCTTCCTTCCACGGCTGGTCAAACTCACCTCGCCGCCCACGACTACCGAGCCTTCACCTACCCCCAGCACAACTGTGGCCACTGCTCTGCCCCTGACCACAGCACCCCTCGGAGCATCAGGGATGGCCCAACAGGAGCTCGGGAGGAGATTCCAAGTCTCAATACTCTCTCTTTTCTATCACTTTTGAGGACTGCAGTATCTTCATGGGAGGTAATTCGTTTAAAAGGATCCCCTTAAAAACCTTCTCTTCCTGGGGCGCCTGGGTGGCTCAGGCATTGGGCGTCTGCCTTCGGCTCAGGTCATGATCCCAGAGTCCTGGGATTGAGCCCCACATCAGGCTCTCTGCTCGGCAGGAAGCCTGCTTCTCCCACTACCATTCCCTCTGCTTGTGTTCCCTCTCTCGCTGTGTTTCTCTCTGTCAAATAAATAAAAAATCTTAAAACAAAACAAAACAAAACAAAAAAAACCTTCTCTTCCTGGGCGCCTGGGTGGCTCAGGTGTTAAGCCTTCAGCTCAGGTCACGGTCCCGGGGTCCTGGGATCGAGCCCTGCATCGGGCTCCCTGCTTCACAGCCTGCTTCTCCCTCTCCCACTCCCCCTGCTTGTGTTCCCCCTCTCACTGTGTCTCTGTCAAATATAGAAATAAAATCTAAAAAAAACCAAAAACAAAAACAACAAAACAAAAAACAAACTTCTCTTCCACCCATCATCCATAGTTGATATCTTTGAGGATGTCTTGCCTTGGAGGAAGCAGATTCTAATGCCGTGGGGGTGGGGGGGGGGACGACATTCAACACTGTAGGTTGGCACTTATTTTCCCCACCACTCTCTCCTGCTAAAAATGGGGCTTGCTTTCTCTGAGCACAAATGCTTCTCCAGGGGCCCTGCCTTACTTCTGTCTGAAGCGTTTTCAGATCGGAGTTCTGAAATTGCAACATCTCAATGCTTTCTTCTTCTTTTTTTCTTTAAAGTAATGCAAACTTTACAGCTCATAAACCTTCTTGGGATTTATAAAAGGAGCTGGCCTTGGAATGTCTCCCGGAGTCTGTGCACACGGAGATCACCTTTGAGCGCACTGGGCAGAAAGGAAAGAAAGAAAAAAGAGAGCCTTAAAGTCGCAACAGGGAGGCAGGAGCAAGCCTTCCCTGCAGTGTCACTGATCTCAAAGCCCCTCACCGTCCCTTTGTTTCTGCTGATTGGCGTTTACCCTCCGGGGGAAGTTCAAGGCCAGACAGCTCTGCTATAGCAGTTTGGCCGAGATTAAAATACCCGGGGCTAGAATTCACAGTCTCTGGATGTAGGAAGGAAACAGTCAGATGTCTCTGCTCCAGGCCAGGCGATCAGAAATGTAACCCAACAGAATACATCTTCGCTGGAGAGAAGAAGAACAAAACGCTGCCTACACTCAGTTCCGCTCTCAGGACTGCGTAGACACAAACTGAGGGCACACTCCTGTCAATACTTGAACCGCTCTGAGGACGCCGCTCCCTCGCCAGCCTCGACTGATGGAGCGCAGGGCGGTCCTCCCCCGCAATTCCCTCCTGACGGACACCCTGGCCCCTTGACACCCCTGGAGACCCGGGCAGTTTTTTAAACGTGTTTAGAGTCCTCTTTTGAGTCTGCTCTGGTTTCCCCACAATGACGACTCCTAAGCAGGCAATCCAGCTTGCTGTCATCAAGAGAAATGAATATTTAGTTTACAAAGAGTAAACTATTTGCTAGAAAATTACATGTAATGACCAGGAGAAGGCACGAAATTAAACACAGCTCCCGGAGGCGGCTGAAGGGAGCTGTGCCAGGAGCTACTGTGGGAATGAATGAAAAGCCACCGCCCGTTGGTTTGGTACTTTACCGAGCTCAGTGTTCTTCCGTTACAAACACTGAGTCTTATGGAACTCTTTCCTGATTTGGCATTTGGCCTGTTAACAGAGGCATCCTAGACCCATTGGAGATGGGCTCCTCAAACGAGCTTGTGCACAGGACAGCTTCACGCGTCCTAAGCCCATAATGCTCACGGAGCACTTTGTATAAGGAAGGAAGGGTCAATACTTATCCTGTGGCTGGACAGATTTGGGGCATTCTGGTAGATTTCCCTAAATTCCTATACGTTATCTCGCTTATGTACAGAGCTAGTGCATGATAACGTCGTCTTTATGCTCCCCGGGATAGATGGAGGCAATTTATTTTTTTATTTTTTATTTTATTTTTTTTTAGATTTTATTTATTAATTTGAGAGAGCGAGACTGAGAGAGACAGCACGAGAAGGGAAGGGTCAGAGGGAGACGCAGACTCCCCGCTGAGCAGGGAGCCTGATACAGGGCTTAATCCCAGGACTCCAGGATCATGACCTGAGCTGAAGGCAGTTGCTTAACCCACTGAGCCACCCAGGCGCCCTAGATGGAAGCAATTTAAAAATAGCCCTCCAGTAGAGTCAAAACTGGATGTCCACAAAATCAGATTTTTTTTTTCTTTATTCCTCTCATCTTACTAGTGTTCTGTCTCCATATTGTGGAAACTCCCTTCCAAGCACCTGACCATGCAGCCACTCCCAGCCCCTCCTGAGCAATTTACTGGGTGGTAGATGTCCTTCTTGTCATCCTCCCTGACGCCTTCTTGAGTTATGCCCCAAATTCTCAAATGCTTTGCCTTGGCTGTGATTATCTAGGAAAATGATAAATTAATTCATGTTAGAGAGTTCCTTTAAAAAAAAAAACAAAAAACTTTTGGACGCCTGGGCTGCTCAGCTGGTTAAGCATCTACCTTTCTTCTCAGGTCATGATTCCAGGGTCCTGGGTTCGAGTGCCGCATCGGGCTCGCTGCTCGGTGGGAGAGTCTGCTTCTCTCTCTGCCTGCTGCTCACCTGCTTGTGCTCTCTCTCATTCTCTCTCTCTCTCTCTCTCAGAAAAATAAACAAATAAATAAAAATCTTTAAAAATAAAGCAGTTTTAATTGGCTGAGACACAAACAGTGGATTTCAGGCAGCAGAGCACAGAGAAATGAATTTATGAATGAGTTTATGAAGTGAGAGGTGAGAGAAATAACTCTCAATAAGAAATTATGTAGGTAAACTTCTAATAAGTCTGGTATGTGTGAGCTTACATACGTTTTGCTTTTGTACATGTTATGCTTTTACTATGCAAATAACTTAGCCATCTGAAAAGGCATGTAAAGTTCTCATTTTATAGTCAATTCCACTTTATAATTTACCAAAATGGGAAGTGAGGTATTAATGGAATAAGAGAAAGAACAAACTTGGTATTTTAAGACATGGTCAATCTTTTTTTTTTTTTTAAAGATTTTATTTATTTGACAGAGAGAAACATAGCGAGAGAGTATAGCGAGAGAGGGAACACAAGCAGAGGGAATGGTAGCGGGAGAAGCAGGCTTCCTGCAGAGCAGGGAGCCCAATGCGGGGCTCGATCCCAGGACTCCGGGACCATGACCTGAGCTGAAGGCAGGCGCTTAACTACTGAGCCACCCAGGTGCCCCCATATGGTCAATCTTCATGCAACCCTGACTAACTGTGACCGTGGGCAATTGACTTCAGGTTTCTTATCTGTAAGATGAAATTTGTAATACCTGCTTTATGTGGTTCTTAGCATTAAATTGAAACCATAGCATGGAGAGTGCTTTGCAAAGTGCTCAGTGCTGCAGAAATGTATAAAACTGAATAAAAGTTAATATACAAGGCATCTAATAAGTATTAATAGCAGCAAGGTCTGACCACAGGCAAACACCTATTTTAAGCTCTGACTTGTGCCAAAAATCCAGGGCCAGACGGAGGAAGGAAAGGCCCATAAATCAGTCTCCTTAAGAAGTCTCCTTAGGAAGTCAGCAAAGATTTAAACATTTTTAGCTTTCAGTTTAATTAACATTGAACAACTCCAGAAAAATACTAAAAATTAATTATTTAGGTCTCGCATGTCATGAATAAAATATATTACTGTTCTGACAGCAATAAACATATTGAAAGATTCTTCATGACCAGGAAAAGAGACAATACTCAACACATTTTATAAATGAATCGTAAGGAAATTCATTTTGCAAATGAAGATGATTTTCCAAACAGCAAATTTCTAATACATAAAAGAGATAATCAGAGTATTATTTACATTTCAAAAGTGGATTTACATTCTGAACCTAGTTTCAAGAGGAGATTCTTGAAAACGTGGTAGCTTTAGTGAATATTACAGATTGTACCAAAAATTCAATCCCAAGCCCCTTTTTAGCTTAGAGATGCATGGGTATTTATGCCGACAGAAAAGCTGAGATGAACAATGAAAACCAAAAAAGAAGAATCATCACAGGCCATGTGAGATATGCGCACATTAGCAGATTTTCATCCGCATCCCAGGGACAGTCCGTTGTCCTTGCCAGAGACACACACTCCAGGGGAGGGTAGCCAGTATTTCCTACAAGAAGCCACACTCTAGAGCGGCTTCTCGTGCTTTGGCCATCTCTATCTCTGATTCACATAGATATTTGTTATTTATCAAAATAAATGCTAAAGTGAGCGCTCCCAGGTGAAGTTGGTGGTGTTCAAGCTATGCTGAACACATTGGCGGGACCGTGGCAAAGCCCTGGGACAATCATGTCATATGAATCTAGTGAGCTCCTCCTCCAACTCCTAAGCACAGACCCAGTTCGGAGGACTGAGGCGGTCACAGTGCCGGGCCTATCTCTTGAGTTCACAGGATTCGCGCTGCGTGGATGCCAATGACAGGTAGGACTCATCCTGCCTGTGGAATAGCCTAGTGTTTCCCTCTAGTGAACCTGTCACGGGAGGTGCGCTCAGACCTCCTTCTATCATCAGGCACTGGAACTTTGCAAAGACCACAGGACAGGCTGTATCACTGCTCTTATGCTCACTGATAATGAAGGTTTACAACCCTGAAAAATATTCAGTCTAAGACATTATAAGATGGGAGTCTGAGTACTCATAATCCAAGCGGAGTTATAAAGAAAAGACCTGTGGCCCTGAATTTTCTTCAAATGTCAAGGACTATGGCCATTTACTGAAAATAACGAAATAGTTGTACAAGACTGGGGCGCCTGGGTGGCTGAGTCAGTTAAGGGTCTGCCTTCAGCTCCAGTCATGATCCCAGGGTCCTGGGATCGAGCCCCACACTGGGCTCCAAGCTGGGCCAGGAGTCTCCTTCTCCTTCTCCCTCTGCCTCCACTCCCCGTCTTGCTCTCATACGCGCATTCTCTTTCTCTCAAATAAATAAAAAATCTTAAAAAAAAAAAAAAAAAGTTTGTGTATGACCAAATTTACTTGGGCCCATTTACAACTCTGACACATTGATTTGAAAAAAGGAAATGTCTCCAATGGAAATATCTAAACAGAAAGGACTTCCATCTTTGGCCGTGTAGCCAACTAGATACCCTAAATGAAAAATTCTCCCAACTGAAAAATAAAAAGCAAAAAATGTTGCGTACAGCATTTCCAGAGACAGTTAAACGTTTTGCTGATCTAAGAAGAACTGAAGGAATCCTCAGAGGATAGAGAACGAGTGAAGGAAGCATAGGCCTGAGCTCCAGCAGTGTCTGCCTTACCCCGTAACGCTGATACAGTCACACAAACCGCTGTGAAATGGTTATCAGACCCAGGCTCCACCCCTATAGGGAATCCAAACAGTGACATCTGGATAAAGTTGGCCCCTAAATGGTTACACCCTTAGTGTGAATTTTAAGTGGAAATAATGCAATCCAGCAGTAAATGGCAAGGTGACTTCCTGTCTCTATTAAGCAGAGGGAGAAAAACATTTGCCCTGAGAATTCACACCTACAAACCACTCTACACACAGGTGTGTTGCCTAAATTCACAAGACCTATGTGGTCTGAAAAATTTCTTCCTGAGAATTTATTTTAAGGCGATGCCAGGTTGATAGAGCCCCTAGGTGCCTGGTAAAAGCCAACAAATTCTCTTGGAAAGGGATACACTCTGTAAGTTTCCAAGTATTCCTCTAAGACACATTTCCCAGGAATAAGAAATGACAAATTGTAAGAGTCAAGAATCCAAACATCATGATTGAAAACCAAAAGCAACTACTAAGAGTTGAGATATTAGAATTACGAGGAAAGATACAGAATAGTAAATAAATTTGTTTGCTCTACTGACATAAAAATTAAGATAAAAAGTGTTAGTAAGGAGGAAAAGATAAAAAAAAAGGAGGATTTTTAAAGAACCAAAAAACTAGAAAAGAAATGAAAACATAAATATTGAAAACAAATACTCAGTAGATGAAGAAACCATCAGATTAGATTGGGCATAAGTGAAGAAAGGATCAGGGATTGAAGGATTGAAAAAAAAAATCCAAAATACATGAAGACAGTGTTCTACCTAATCAGAGTTCCAAAGGAAAGAATAAAAAGAAGAAACAATATTCAGACATAATGTGTATAAGTTTTCCAGATTTGACTAAAAATACCAATTCTTGAATTATATTACAATAATCCAATGAATCACAAATAAGAATAAACAAAAGGAAATTTACGCGAACATTTTAGTCAATGTAAAGATCACCAAAAGACAAAGGCAATATCTTAAAATCAGTCTAAGAGCAAAAGCAGATTATCTACAAAGAAGAAACAATTAACCTAACCCTTAACTCTAATAACATCAGAGGTAATAGTAGGTAAAATAATACCTTCAAATTGATGAATGAGTTTCCACTTCCATCCAAATATAGTTCTAAGAATCAGATTTATTCTCCCATCAGGGATAATAAAAAAACAAAACAAAACAAATGAAAAATATACCGCAGACCAAACTATGAAGCAATTATTTCAAGACACTGTATCTCAGGCAACATCAGACAACGGTCCCCGAGGAAAAGAAAACAAACTAAGCACCCAACCATTGTTCCCAGATTACTGCCATGAGAGTATAGCATGTAGCATGGAGCAGAAGGGGAACCAGGTTAGTCCAGGGGACTCCCTGAGTGAAAGAGACAGAGCTGAGCATCCAGGGAGACCAAAGATGGTACATTCACAGAAGGGAGGACCAGAGGGTAGGGATTAGCACAGAAAAAGGGCCCTGGATATCTGCAGTGTTCTGCTTGGGGATTCAGCCAAGTCGTGGATAGAGGACATGTGTATGAGGAAACTACATGAAACTGAAGGAAAAACCATCTGGAAGAATTAAAAGGAATAGTACCTACCTTTCTTATAAGGCCAACAATATTGCCTATTCCTACCAGCCAGCACTCACTACAGTAATCAAAAGGGTCCTGCCTCAGTAATGAAGAAAAATTGACCACAGATTTAATGATATTCTGGTCTTGGCATAACAAATGTTAAAAACAAGGCCCAAAAGGATCAGAATGTTTCCAAGTAACTTCACTTCATTTCAGAACAGAGCTTAAGAACATTTATAGGAATTCACAAGGTGGACATTCAAACAAAAATTACCAGACATATACAGAATCAGAAATAATATGACCTATAATTAGAAAAAAAAATCAATCAAAATCCTCCCATAATTGCCACAGATGTTCAAATGAGCAGATGTTCAAATAATAAATTAAAGCAACTGTTGTAATTTTATTCTATATGTTCAAGAAGTTAAGTAGGTACATAGAAGATATTTAAAAAAGAAAAGCAAAATTATACTCTGGACATGAAAACTATGTCTGAGATGAAAAATAAATTGAAAGTGATTAACAGCAGATTAGATGTTGCGAAAGACAAAGTTCGTGGGCATGAGTATATAACATTAGCAAGTAATCAAAATGAAACACAGAAAAGGAAAAACAATGACTAAAAATGAAAAAACCAGGGGTGCCTGGGTGGCTCAGTCAGTTAAGTGGCAAACTCTTGGTTTTGGCTCAGGTCATGATCTCAGGGTCCTGGGATCCAGCCAGGTATGGGGCTCCCCATTCAGCAAGGAGTCCGCTAAAGGATTCTCCCTCTCCCTCTGCCCCTTACCCCTCAAATAAATGAGTAAATCTTTTTTAAAAATGTAAAAAGCATCACTGAATTATGGGCAACACCAAGTGGCACAGTATACAAGTAACTGGACTCAGAAATAATTGTCAAACATTTTCCAAACTTGACGAAAACCATAAACTTATAGATCCAGGGAGCTCAATGACCTCTAGGAACAAGAGAGATGGAAAAACATCACCCTACAGCACATCATAATTTAAATGCTCAAAATCAATGAAGAAGGAAAATCTTAAAAGCAGCCAGAGACAAAAGACAGGCTATAGACAGAGCAAAGAGATAAGAATGACTGCAGATTTCTTTTCTTTTTTTTTAAGATTTATTTATTTGAAAGAGAGAAGGAGAGGTGGGGAAGGAGCAGACAGAGAGATAATCTCAAGCCAACACCTAGCTGAGTGTAGAGCCTGACACTGGGCTCGATTTACTGACCCCCAAGATCATGCATGACCTGAGCAGAAATCAAGAGTCAGACGCCTAACCAACTGAGCCACCCAGCCACCCCTGATTACAGATTTCTTACTAGAGGCAATGAAGTGAGAAGACAGTGCCACAACATATTTAAAGCATTGGGGGGGGGGGTGCGAAAGACACCTGTCACTTATAATTGTAGCTCCTGAAAAGATATCTTTCAGAAATGAAGGGGTGCTTAGTTAGGAAGAGTGATTTCACTTCTGCTGGGCAGTGACAGAGCAGTGTGACTCCACTGCCCATTCCCTGAATTTAGGTTCAGCAAGGAGCTGAGCTTACACTTGAAAGGAATGAGGTGGTATGAGGCAATACATCATTTTCACTGGGAAGGTGTAAATGGAGTCAATGGAAAGTTGGCATTCATCTCACATATCTCTAATAAGGCAGTGTGAGTCAATATTCCACTTTTCTGGGCTGGTTTTGGTAGGGTTCTGGCGGAAGCTGAACACCCACCTGGCCCTTGTGCTGCACCTCAACAGGAAGACTACTTGTTTTAAAAATAAACATATCAAATAGGATCCAGAATCATATCTATAACATCTAACATGTCTAAGATACAACTGAAAGTCAATCATCCTCACCAAAACCAGAAAAATCACAACTTCAACGAGGAAAAAAAAAAATTAACACAGACTAACACCAAGATGAATCAGATTCTGAAGTTATTTGGCAAGGATTTTAAATTGGCAACCACAAACACGCTTTAATAAACAATCACAAATTATCTTGAAACAAATGAAAAATGGAAAATCTCAACAAAGAAATAAATGATAAAAAAAGAACCAAATGAAAATTAGAAAACAAAAAAAAGCAAATCCAAAATAAAAAAAAAAAAGAAACTTGCTAGATGGGCTCAGAGTGGACATGAAAGAGTATGGAATCAATATGATGTATTTGAAGAACAAAATCTATAGAATCTGCCTAATCTTAAAAATAGAGAAAATGGAATGAAGAAAACAAAAAAGAATCAGATCTCAAGGACTTCTGAGTCAAGAACAAAAGACCTAACATTCATATCTTGGCATCCCGGATAAAAAGGACAGAGAGTAGAACTAAAAAAAATATTCAAAGAAATAATGGGTGAAAACTTTCGAATTTGGCAAGACTTAACCCTATAGGTTCAAGAAGCTGAGCAAACCCCAAGTAGGCTCAACCCAAAGAAACTCTTGCCAGAACACATCTTAATTAAGCTTCTGAAAACTAAAGACAAAGGAAAAAAAAAAAACTGAAAGCAGCCTGAGAGAAATCATGCATATATATGGGGAAGACTAGTTCAAATTAGGATATATATCTCATCTAAAACCATGGCGACAAGAAGGGAGTGACACAAGATTTTTCAAGTATTGAACGAAAAGAACTGTCAATCATGAATTCTAGGTCTGGTAAAAATTTCTTCCAGGAATGAAGGAGAAATAAAGACATTCTCAGATGAAGCAGACCTAAGAGGATTTCTTTCTAGCAACTCTACCTTTTAAGAATAACTAAATGAGGGGTGTCCAGGTGGCTCAGTCAGGTTAAGCATCTGATGCTTGATTTCAGATCAGGTCATGATCTCAGGGTCATGAGATTAAGCCCTGTGTTGGGCTCCACACTAAGTATGGAGCCTGCTTAAGATTCTCTCTCTCTCTCCCTCTTCCTCTACCACTTTGCCCCAATCCCTCCCACCATGTGCATTCCCTTTCTCTCTCTCTCTTAAAAAAAAGAATGGCTAAATGATATTATTTAAACAGAAATTAAATAATAACAACAGAGGAAGGCTTAAAACTTCAGAAAAACTGAAGTTTTTACTTCAGGTAAAAACTGGGCTAAATATAACAGACTATCCTTCTAATGAGTTTCTTAAATCGTATTTGATGACTGAAGCAAAAGTAATAACATCATTTGATATGGAACAGAAAAATGTAAAGGAAATAATTAAGACAAATGTATTTTTAATGGGATAATAAAGGGACTTAAATGGAAATAATCTATTTATACTTCATTTTAAGCATTAAAACATCAATATCAATAATCTGTGATGTGTTCAATACATGTATTGTAATACCTAAACAAACCACTAAAAAAAACTGCATGAAGCAATACACTCAAAATACTATAAATAAATCAAGATTTTGCATAACCCACAGGAAAATTAAAGAGAAGAGAGAAACAGAAGAAATAAACAGAAAACAAATAAGATGGCAGAATTAAGACCTAGCATACCAATAACTATCTTAAATATAAATGGTCTAAAAACATCAATTCAGAGAGACTGACATAGTGAAGAAAAAGCAAAAGAAAAAGAAAAACTATGATCCATCAATATGCTGTCTATGACATCTCATTTCAAACAGGACATTTTATGTCCTGTTTTATTTCAAACAGGATCCATTTTATGGATCATGAAAATAAAAGGATAGACAAAGATACATCATGTGAATATCAACCAAAAATGGAGGTGAAATAGATTTCTTCAGATACCAGGAGACCTCCACTAAGGAAATGATACCAGATAAAAATATAAAAAGAATGAAGAGCACTGGAAATGATAACTACATAGGTAAATATAGAAGGTGTTCTATGTACTACATACATTTCTTTGAAAGATGACTATATAAACACAAATATTGTCATTTTTTTAAACATGTATAAGTAAAATGTGACAAGAATAGTATAAATGCTACGAAGGGATACATTCTAGTACAATATAGCAAGGTTCATAATAAATGAAGCGTTATCACATCACATGAACATAGACTATGACAGGTTAAAGGTGAATATCATAAGCTCAAAGAAAACCATATATGCGTAATGTACGGCATAGTAACTATAGCTAATACCACTGCATTGCATATTTGAAAGTTGCTAAGAGAATCTTAATCTTAAAAGTTCTCATCGCAAGAAAAAATATTTCAACTACATGTGGTGACAGATCTTAACTAAATTTATTGTGGTGATCATTTCACAATATAGACCTATATCAAATCATTAGGTTGTACATCAAAATCTAATACAGTGTTATATGTCAATTATATCACAATAAAACTGAAAAAAAAACTATTAAAAGAACAAAACAAAGAGTTTTAGGTAATAAGTAAAAGCAAGAGAGGGATAAAATTTAATTGCAAAATACTAAATTGCAAAGAAGGCAGAAAAAGAAAAAAGGGGGAAGAAAAGATAGTAGAAATCGAAAATAATAGTGGATGAAAGACATAAGCTTAAACATATCAATTACCATATTAAATGTAAATGGTCTCCAGGTTGTGGAAGGGCACATTTGAGACTCCTAAGATATATGTAATGTCTTAGTTATATTGTTAATCTTCTGATCTTCAATATGATTTCAATATATAAGAAAAATTAAAATATACAGGGGCACCTGGGTGCCTCAGTTGGTTAAGTGTCTGATTCTTGATTTCAGCTCAGCTCATGATCTCAAGGTTGTGAGATAGTGCCCTATGTCTCTGAGCTTGATGCAGAATCTGCTGTCCCTCTCCCTCTGCTCTTCCTGCTACTCTCTTTCAAACAAACAAATAATTTTTTTGAATTAAAATAATCAAAGGTGTTCATAGAATCTCATGCTAACAATTACCGTAATAATATTGATGCATATACAATGGAACTATTTTTATATTCTGACCAATAGTTCTTTATTGAATTATGAAACATAATTTTGTTAAACTAGATGAACTTTCTATAGGACGTGTGTTCTTAAGAAATCCTATGATGCAATTTTTTGATTAATGCAATCTTCGAATACCAGCAAATATCAAATAATCCTAATAAAGTCTGACCTGGTTCTCAAATTGTTGCATTGATGATGTTTCAAGATTTATACATTTTTTTGGTTCCTTGATTGGAAATGGGTGTTGAGAGTGTATTCACTGATAGGAATCAGTATGGTACAGAACAGAAAAACAGTGTTAGGGGCAAGGTGTGGGTAGGGATTGCATAAAGCTTTACACTTCCACAGGGAAAAAATATCTGGAAGCAGCTATAAAAGACCAGTTGATTCTTTTTCCAAACAGTCATATCATTCCCTCATAGTAATTCCCAAAGATGTAATCGTCTTTAGATTTAACTAAATCTAAAGAGAGTTTAATTTCAGATTTTATTTTATAACGTGTGTGTGCAGGCATGTGTGTTACAAAAATACAAAAGTAGGCAAATAAATTAAACAGTGTATTTTGTATAGAGGCATGTGGACGTGTGTACTCTCATGACAATATATGTGAGGGTGTTCAGGCCTGTTTCTAAAAGCCAGACTCTCATAATAAACATATTGATGTTATGTAAGCACCTACTATCTGCTCCAGGAAATAGACGGAACCTGTCTATTTCAATGCCAAGGCCAAAAGCTCCTGAAAGAAGGCTGATATTAACACTGAGACCATCATTTATTGGTTAGAAATAGTAGTTATATCTATTTTGAGATAACATTTCCCAGGAAGCAATAACATAAGGCTTGAATTTTGTAATTGGCTTATGACTAAGAGATCGGAAACATTTTTTTCCCTCATTTCCTGCCACTTTGTAGCAGCCTAAATCAATAGCGATGCAGGATGTGAGTAAAGAGTCTGTGTGCATTTGCCCTTCACATAAGCAAAGCAACCAGCCCTACAAGAACAAGAAAAATCGAACAAATTACATCAATACCAGCCTGAATATGCCCAAATCATTCTTTTAAAAGGAGATTGGACAAGACCTTTATGGGGCTAAATATGTCGTGCCTCTCAAATATACTTCCTACTAACCATCCCAAGGGCTGTATTCTCCAGCCCAGAGGTGACAGGAGGGCTCCAAGAGCCCCTATTCCCACCTTCTTAGTGTTAAGAGTTCAGGTAGCTTCAGGCAGACCAGGAAGCCATATGAGCTCTCAGACCCCATGCAGCAACCTTGCACCAAAGTCTTCTATGCCATCCGGATGAAAGATCTCAAAGAAGCATTAAGTCTGGCCATGACACCAGCTACAACTGACAGGAAAATCACCATCTTCAGATCGCTAACAAGGCCAGCTGAAGCAGATTATTTGAGAGGTATGTTGTCCTTACCCTATATATTTTAATGAGAGCTAATATGGAAAATAAATGACGAATTACAGTCTAACTCCAGGGAAGGGGTTAGCACAGATCAACCTACTATTTTCTATTACAAATTAATGGACACGTAACGTGCATACAGTGACCTGAAGAAAGGTCAATAGTCTATCAGTCATGTCATCACTTAAAAAAATCTGTCCACCATATGCCAGACACCTTCCTTGAAGCTAAAGATGAGAAAAGTAAGCTTCTCTGAAGTTCACTCCCTAATGGAAGAGGCAGGTACATACTGGATCAACGAATGGAAAATGAGAACTGAATGACACACGTTATGCAAATTAACTGATGATATTTTGTCGTTTCAGCTGAAATCTCTTGATTACCAGTTGAATATGGCTCATCTCCAGCTCTTTTGTTGCAACTAGGGAGCAGGAAATGTAAGTTACTGTAAATGTGGCTTTATCTATTACCAACACCCTGATGACCTCCACATCTGTGTCTCCACAGTGTCTTTTCTGAACAATAGAGCCATTTACACAATGACCTATTGGACATTTTCACTTATAAAGCACATCGGTCTCAGGAGAGACACACTGATCTCAGGATTTCAATTTCAAACACTGAACAGACTCCCATCTTCCTTCCGTCTCTCACTCCTTCCCTCCCCTCCGTCAAATCTGAGCTTCCTCCCGGTCTTATACTGTTTAAATGACACCTCTATCCACCAAGTCAGCCTGTCTCTTTCCTCCTTGTTGAATTAGACAATAAATCCCATTTCTCCTAAAATTCCTCTGTAATCTGCTTCATTCAGATACCACTTTTCACCAACAGTCCCTTGACTGGTCTTCCTGCCTCCATCGCCACCATTTGTCATCACACACATATCCACATCCATACCTACACCCACCTGTACACTAAAATTAACACTGTGACCAGGATGACTTTTCTAAAACATAAATCGCTCATGTTTCTACAACTACTTAAAACCCTCAGTGGCTCCTGTCACCTACAGACTAAATTCTGAATTCTCTAAATGATGTATAAGACCTTTCAAGTTTTGGGACTCCCTTCCATGGCCCCACAGCTGGCGTTCTTGAACCATTCCTTTAGGGACCACTTTACCTTATAACTATCTACAGCATCTTCAGCAGATACTGCTGCAGAGATTTGTCTAAATGTTGACCTCGCATCTTAGATGTGCAACTCCCCAGAGCAGGGGTCTATCGCTTACTCATCTGTGAGTCCCCAAGGCTGGCACACTTTTTGGGACATGGTATGCCCATACAGTCAATAAATAATTGTTGAATAAATGCATGAAGAAAACATAAGGTATAAAACTTGTTTCAAAAACATTTCTCTCATTTGATATTTACAATAGCTCTTGACACAAGTAATCGTGACCTTGAGAACTTACAGCCAGAACTAGAATCTATTGCTGTGACCCATCCACTCCTCATTAAAGCCCCAAAACAAATCATGAGGAAAAAATTCCGATTTCTACCAATTATGGTCACTGACTGTTAAAATCTTTTTTCGTCTTAAGGTATCATTTATATAGAATAAAATTCACTGCTTTTTTGTGTATTATGTTTCAAGTTCTGATAAAGGCACATGGCTAGGTAACCACCACTTCTGTCAAGATATGGAGTAGTTGTCATAAGCCCCAAATTCCCCATGACATTGGTAGTCAACTACTGCCCTGATCAGAGTATCATATATGTAATCATATAGCATGTGGTATTCTGAGATTGGCTTCTTTCACTTAGTGTAATGCATTTGAGATTCATCGATGTTATTGTAGTTATCAATCCTTTCCTACTTATTATTGCTGATTAATATTCCATCCAAGGGCCACAGTTTCTGTCCCCATTCACCAGCTGAAAGACATTTGTTTTGTTTTGTTTCTCCAGTTTGGGGTAATTATAAATAAAACTGCTATAATCATTCGCTTAGAGATTTGCATGTGAGCAGACATTTTCATTTCATCTGAATAAATATCCAACAGTGGGACTGCTGGGTTGAATGATAAGCATGTGGCTAACTGTATAATATACCACCAAACTGTTTTCAAATTGGCTGTACAATTTTGCATTCTTACCAATTCATACTCCAGCTGTTCCACATCTTTGTCAGAACTTGGTATTGCTTCTTTTTTTTCTTTTACTTTGTTTTCCTTTTCTTTCTTTTTTTTTTTTATTTGCATTTCTCCAATGACTGATGATGTTAAGCATATTTGCATGTTTTTATTTGCCATCTGTACATTTTCTTTAGTGAAGTGTCTCTCCAAATTTTTCACCCATTTTTAAAAAATTGAGATGCGTGTTTTCTTAATATTGAGCTTTGGGAGTTCTTTGCATATTCCGGATACAAGTCTTTTATCAGATAAGCGATT
Organism: Procyon lotor; assembly: GCA_028646535.1. Lineage (NCBI taxonomy): Eukaryota > Metazoa > Chordata > Mammalia > Carnivora > Procyonidae > Procyon > Procyon lotor. Next base: position 70,494,600 of record CM053616.1, read on the forward strand.
TGCAAAAATTTCTTGCAATTTGTGGCTTGCCTTTGTATCATTTCACAGTGGAATTTGAGGAGAAGTTTAATTAGGTGAAGTCCAATTTATCATTTTTTTCTCTTATGAATCATGCTTTTAGTTCATATTTAAGAAATTTTTGCCTTTTTCTAATCCAAGATCACAAAGATTTCCTCCTATATTTCTGTAAGAGTTTTATGGTTTTAACTTTTATATTTAAGTCTATAACTCATTTTGAGTTCATTTTTGCATATGGTGCAAGGTAAGTATTGGCGTTTTTTTTTTTTAAAGATGTATTTATTTTAGATACAGAGAGAGAGCACGAGCATGAGGGGCAGAGGGAGAAGGAGAGAGAATTTGAAGCGGACTCTGTGCTGAACTTAATCTTACCACCCTGGGATCACAACCTGAGCCAAAACCAAAAAGTCGGTCACTTAGCCGACTGTGCCACCCACTTGGAAACACAGCGAACCAACAGGGCTGTGAGAGACAGGCACTGTAAAGTGCAGAGGAGAGGAGAGGGTAGCCTCCGGTTACCCAGGGGGATGGGACTGACTTGTCTGAATGATTCTGTGGACTAGCAGCAGCAGAAGCTGAGGCTGAGGCTGCTGGAGCTCAGTCAGAGCAACCGATAGAGCCTTTCTGACTATATCTGACTATACGGTGAGAGCAGGGAAGCTTACGGTTTGGTCCAGGGCCCTGGGAGGCTCCAAGATGTCAAGGCAGCACATGAAATTTTAGACCCTACACAAGTAAATCTCGAAATCCTATAGAGTAAATATCCCAACTTTCATTTTTCTTTTTCTAAAATTATTTTGACTACTCTAGTTCCTTTGTTTTTCCATATATATGTATTAGAATCAGCTGGTTGATTTCTACAAAAATACTCTGCTGGAATTCTGCCTAGAGTTGTGTTAAATCCACAGATCATTCAGGAGATAAATACCATCTTGACAGCACTGGGTTTTCCAATTGATGAACACAATATATGTCTCCATCTGTTTAGATTTCATGTGATTTATTTTCACAGCATGCAGATCATCCACATATTTTGCTAAATTTATATCAAATCTGGAGCTATTTTGGTACTATTAAAAACAGTACTTTAAAAAATTCTATTTCCAGTTGTTGAATGCTAACATAGAGAAATGTAAAAGTCAATTGTAATTGACTTTTGTATATGGACCTGGCATCCTGCAACCTGAATTGTCTGGAATTTTCTACACAGACAGAGTCCCTGGCAGAGTACATCTTTCTCGAGGTATGAAAATCATTCATACACGTACTGGACATAAATGATGCTGCTTAAATCAGGACACAAAAATAAACTGCAGGAAAACCATGATTGAGTCACTTCCATGAGTCTTCATCAGGTTCTTGAACTGCTCCTTGGAGACAGGTTTTGTTCTAACTTCTAATTAGCAACAGAAAGAAAGAACGGGGATTTGGTGTGTCCGCTGACCGCATCCACACACCTGTGATGGATTCAGCGCTTGGGAAGAGTGCTGACTGAAGCCAGGCAGCCCGCAGAGCCCAGAGCCAACTGGGATCCCGAGGGTGTGTTACTTATGTTCTGGAAAGAAGCCCACGTGGCAGCTTAGGAGCCAGATGTCAGAGGCCAGGAACTCTGGGCCAGTTGCTTCCTGGTCGACACCCTGTTGGGCAGGTACCCTGTGTTTAGGGCAGGGACCAATGCAAGCATCCAGCTATCTCCAGAAAGAATTCCCCGGGGTCGACTTAGTCACTAAATGCATAATAATCATGAGAAGAAGTGCCTCTGCTGTTCTGTGCTATATCCATTCACTTATTTTCAAGAATGAAAATAATTGATGGCTATTTTCCAAATCTTTCAAAACAAGCAAATGTTCGTGACACGAGTTTTTCTCTAAAGCTGACACACACTAGAACGCGTTGGTGAGTCATGAGGGCTAATAAACAGTGGAGTGGGGCCCCATCTCTGCGGGTTATTGTCAGATCAGATCTGAGCAATATGAAACAGCCCAGAAAGTTCTGTTTCACCCTCCCATCCATCCTCTGCACAGGCAAGCTGGCAGACACATATCTTGTTTGGTTTACCTAAATAAGCAAACATGAAAGCAGTATTTAGAATCTCTAGAGATGTCTTATACCTATAAATGGATATATAAGCTTGACTATTATGAAGAATATTTGGCTCTAAGTGCCTGAAGCCATGGATATTTAGGAAAGAGGTCATCACCAGGAGCTCCAGGACCAGGGACAGCAAGCATGGTTCTCTTAGCCCAGGTGCCCTAGAAAGCAGACCCTGAGGGAATTTTTTTCAGGAGGGTAATCTCGAGGACAAGAGTGAAGAAGGGAAGTGAAGTAGGGAAACGGACATTCTAGCAAGCGGTCACCATCTGGGGACACTCATAGCTCCAGCTTGCAGGACTGCCTACCAAGAGTAGAAATAGTAACTGCTTCTCAGGACAATCCATCTCAGGAGAAAGGGAGATAAATCAACCCTCCTCCTGTCGTGCACCAATGGAAGGTTCTTTCCCTGAGGTATCAATTCCCCCCACCCTTTATGTGTGATGAGCCTCAACTCCAGCGACCTCCCCCATAATCACACCTCAACATCACCAGGAGAACTTGTGGGCCGGAGGGTGAAGTCCGAGCCTGGGTGACTGGTGGCAGCCCACTCAGAGCTGGTTGCCATGATGATGGCTATGGCTGACACAAGTGACAGAAGACTCCAGAGACAGGGAGGCTGAGGGGATCTGAAGCAACATGTAACAAGTATCTGGAACAAAAGTGAGCAGACTCCTCAGGGTGCTGCCACCTTTTGCCCTCAATGTCCTCTCCTCATGATGCCGTGTGGGGGAGACTTCCTTCACCTCACACCATGAGGGGTGTGGATGTCACAAGATGCCAGGTTCTCTGCATTTTTGTGGCACTTGAGACAATCCTTCACACATCGTGACTATTCAGTAGAGAAAAGTAGGAAGAGAAGAGAGAAGGGACAGGGTGAAGGAATGGAAAGGAAGAGAAGAAAGAAGAAGAAGAGAAAGGGAGAAAGAGGAAGTGAGGCAGAGCTGAAAGGAAGTGAGTGTGCTTTACCTTAAAAGCTCTAGAAGAACACATGTCTTTATGTTGTATTTCAGGGTGGAATTGAAATACATAAGTCCAAACAGAAAAGATTTTCTAGAAATCAAGTCCAATTACATTCAGACAAGGTCACCTTCCTCTCCACTGACAACAGGGCCTGGGGGCAGGAGGAGTGAGGCTGGACTCTAGCAGGACAGGAGGGGACACAGAAATGTCTCCTGATGTGGCCCAGAGGCTTGTGAGATGCCTGACAGAAGTTATTTAATTCTGTCTCATGTTTCCTCTCAGTTACCTGTTATCTGGGACCCTGAGGTGGGAAGGACGTGGGCACATGGTCACTAGAACAGAAATACTGGCGTTTTTGTGGGTTTTTTTCCCAGCTACTTAACATTTCAGCTCTATAAACAACTCCATAGAGTGTGTGCTTTGGAAGCAAACTCATCTGAAAATAGAAGTTCCCTATGGATGAGGAAGTTTGCTGCTATACTTTTTCGTGTTTCTATTTTGTGTGTTTCCATGACCTCCCTATCTAAAATTTCAAGCACTTCAATATTTCCTTCCTACCTTCCTGGATGGATTTCCTTCTCAGCAATCATCACCATCAGAATATTACGAAGCTCGCTTATTCACATGTCTTCCACATTATACAGTGTCTTCATCCCAAGAGCAAGGGTTTCAGTTTTTGTTCTTTTGAAGCGACTTTATCCCTGACATCTGGAACAGTGTCTAATGCATTGTGTTTGACTCATAAATGTTTGTTGGATAACCAGACTCGGACGGTGCTTTCCATGACTCCAACATTCTTGGGGTAGCGAAGGGGGTGCATCCTCTCTCTGTTTATTTAAATTAAGCATCTGCCATTATTTCCAGGAAATCAGATGGAAGGCCTTGAATAACTTGGCCTCCCGGGAATGATGAGTCTTATCACGATCGAGCCTCAGGATTCTTGGCCACTCCTGATGTCCTTGTAATAACACCTTGGTTTCACCCTAATGGAAAAAAAGCCTACTTTTTCCAGAAGTGCCTGCATGTACTTCAGGCAGCCTATTCTTTAAAATAAGTGTTAAGACCATAAAAATGTAGACGTATTCGTATTCTAGGAATAAATTTGGTCTTTCTGACTTTAAAACATAAATAAAAATACCAACTCTATGAGAATTGTATATTATTGAATATAAAGTTTACTGGCTTCGTCACTGAAACATAATAAATTTAAAGATTACATCATTCTAGAGAATGTTTACCGCTATGACTCAATGTCAAGGAAAATAATAATTTCAACAGCAAAATAAGTGCCAGGCACTGTTGATAATAATGTCTAGCTATAACCTGAGCACCAAGACACCGAATATATTTGAATATGTTAATTATTCAATCTTAGGAAGGAGATGACTGTTGTTGCATTTCACAAGCCTATTGATTCAAATTTTAAAATACGAACTAGTAACTCGAAGAGCTGTTTTAAATGGAAAATATATTTTATCTTGTTTGCAAAGTCTTTGAGGCAAAATGGTATGCCCGCCTGCATCAGAATTAATGGAAAGGGCAAGTGAAATTTCATAAAGATTTCATCAACAACCTCATGTCCTAATCTTGATTTTAAGCTTATGATTATCTGAAGGCAGAATTTTAAAGACCATCTTGAGTTCTAGATCACTTCACTGTTTGGATCTAGGGAAATGTTACACGACTGAGTTCATTACCAATATGTCAGAACATTATATAATCTACTTCAGGCACAGCTGACATGAGATGTCTTGTCAAACATTCACCCAAATATAACATCGGGCTCTCTGCTCAGTGGGGAGCCTGCTTCCCCGCTCCGTCTCTGCCTGCATCTCTGCCTACTTCTGATCTCTCTCTCTGTCAAATAAATAAATAAAATCTTAAAAAATTTAAAAAATATTAGACTTGGCCCTGGGGCTATAAACACGCTCATGAACATTCCTCCAATCAAGATTCTACAGAAATAGCCTCAGAAAGAATCAGCTTACCGACACTTTGGATAGCTCTTTAAACAGTAGCATTTAGTCTATAAACTAAACGCAACATGTCTATACCTCTGCCTGGAGTCTAATTGAAGAATTGCACCAAAGACATATTAAATTTAAAGTTGGGTCCTTGACCAGATGCAAAACATCTGGAAAAAGTCAGAGATGGTTTTCCACATTAACTGGTTATACTAGATAACAATAAAGAAAAGGTTATATTTCTCTTCTACTTTTTTCTTCTGTTTATGCCAAAGTAGACGTACTTATTCGTACTGACGTAATCCATGGAAGAATGACAGATCAAAACACCTATAAATGAAAGGTGAGCGAAGTCTGCAAATACATCGTACAATATGACCTTTACCAGAAGCTATTTCTCAATTTTATGGTTTGGTAATGAGCCACACAGAGTTGATGCCTTACTCTGAGATGAAGGTGATTGAATATATCCATGGTTGCTAATTCAGGGTATTACCATCTGCATCTGGGGAATCTGCATTTTTCTACTTGCATTTTGGTTTTTCAGGCTTTTTCAAAATCTTCCCCAAATAGAATTTCAAGTTTCACAATTAAAAGAAGCCTGAGAAGGGAAGCAGAAAGCAGAAGAGAAGCAGGAAGAGAAGCAGATGTATTAAAGAAACAGACTCTACCAGGTACTGAAAAAGCCACTTTCTGCCAGGCCTCAGAGAAGAGTGTCTTATGCATGAGTAAAGCTACCCCACTGGTATCAATGAAAGGACTACTTAATCAATGGTCATGGGAAATTTAATAGCTATTTTGGAAAAAAAAATCCATTCTTCACAATTTCTATGCAAAATAAACTCCTGATGAATTAAAGAGTTGTTTATATTTTAACATGTAAAAAAAATGAAAAAAGTGGGGTATAATAGGGGTGCGTGGGTGACTCAGTCATTAAGCGTCTGCCTTTAGCTCAGGTCCTGATCCCAGGGATCTGGGATCGAGCCCCGCATCGGACTCCCTACTAGGCAGGAAGCCTCCTTCTCCCTCTCCCACTCCCCATTTGTGTTCCCTCTCTCGCTGTGTCTCTATCAAATAAATTTTTTTAAAAAGTGGGGTACAATAAATATCAGCTCTGTAAATTTTCCGTCATTGAAGCAATAAGAAAA
>CM053616.1:70501283-70521383 GCA_028646535.1 Procyon lotor
AAGATATAGAATTCTGGGGGCACCCGGGTGGCTCAGTGGGTTAAAGCCTCTGCCTTCGGCTCAGGTCATGATCTCAGGGTCCTGGGATCGAGCCCCGCATCGGGATCTCTGCTCATCAGGGAGCCTGCTTCCTTCCCTTCTCTCTCTGCCTGCCTCTCTGCCTACTTGTGATCTCTTTCTCTGTGTACCAAATAAATGAATAAAATCTTTAAAAAAAAAAGATATAGAATTCTGGGTTCATAGTTCTTTTCTTTCATAACTTCAAAAGGTGTTGTTCTACAGTGTTCTGGTCTTCATGGTCTGTGATGAAAAATACATGGTAATTCAAATAGTTGTCTCCCTGTATGTAATGTGACATTTTTCTCCTGTTGCTTTCAGTTTTTCTTTTCTTTTTAAAGATTATTTTACGGAGAGAAACACAGTGAGAAAGGAGACACAGGCAGAGGGAATGGTAGCGGGAGAAGCAGGCTTCCTGCCAAGCAGGGAGCGCAATGTGGGGCTTGATCCCAGGACCTTGGGATCATGACCTGAGCCAAAGGCAGACTCTAAATGACTGAGTCACCCGGGCACCCCGCTTTCAGTTTTTCTTTACCTTGGTTATCATGTATCAGGGAATGGTTTCCTTGAGTTCATCCTCTTTAGGGTTTGCTGAGCTTATTGAACATGTAAATTACCTGTGCACCAAATTGGGGAATTCTTAGCTATTATCTTTTTTTTTTTTTTCCATACCAGTCTCTTTCTCTTTTCTTTTGATAGCTGTAAGGACACAAATGACACGAATTATAGGTCTTTAGTCTCTCAGATCCCTGAGGGTCTATTAAGCTTTTTAATCTTCTGCTCTGTGTTACTTGTGTTGGATAATTTCTATTAATCTTTTTAAGTTTACCGACTCATTCCCTTGTTATCTTTCTTCTACTATGGAACCCATCGAGGGAATTTTAAATTTCAGATACTATATATTTTCAGTTCTAAAATTTTATTCATTTTTTCCCCTGTACTTTCTATTTCTCTGCTGACAACTTCGATCTTTCCATTCATTCAAGATTGTTTAGCTTTACCTCATGAAATGGGGTTGTAGTGGATGTTTTAAAATCATTTTGTAATAATTTCAACATTTGGGTAATTTCAAAGTTGGCTCTATTGTATTTTCTCTTGAGAATTGGTCAGATTTTCCTGGTGTTTTGTATGTCAAGTAATTTGAGATTATATCCTGGTCACCTTGAAGATTATGTTATGAGGCATGTTATGAGGTCATGTTAAAGTTTCGGGGGGAATTGTTGATTTGTTTTTCTTTGTTTTTGCAGCGAGTCAGGTGGGTTTCAAGTCACAAGTTTTGTCTCACTTTCTGTGGGTGGTGGTTCAATGTCAGTTCAGTTCTCAAATTCTTTGCTTTTCTGTTTGGGTCTTCCCTGCGTGTGTACCACTCAGGGATCAGACTGGTACTTGAGTAGTTCATTATATCATAGTTCAGTTCTCAAAGGTCTTTTGGGTTCATTCCATGCCTGTGTCGTTTGGTGTGAGAGCAGACTTGTACTGATTTGTAACAGAATTAGAGGAGACTCCCCACTTCTGGTTTTCTTCTTGTCAGTATCTTCCCTTTAATCTTTAGCTCTTAGGATCCCATTCCCTAGTTCCTCTGATCAGAGAGGTAAAACCGGGTGGGGAGGAGGTGAGAATAATTTGTAATCAAATAGAGAAAATCAATAAAGAGATGTAAATTATAAGAGGTAGCCAAACAGAAGTTCTGGAACTGAAGAGTATAATACCTGAGCAAATGAAAAGCTCATGAGAGGGTTCAAATTACAGTTCTGAGCAGGCAGAATAAAGAATGAGTAAAGTTGAAGACAGGCCAGTCAAAATTATCCAGCCTGGGATCAGAGAGGGGAAAAAATGAAGAAAAATGAACATAGTCTAAGAGAATTCTGGGACACTGTCAAGCCTATCAACACACACATAATTGGAGTCCCAGAAAGAGAGGAGAGAATGAAAGGGCCAGAAAGAATATTTGAAGAAATAGTGACCAAAAACTTGACAAGTTTGAAAAAACACATGAAACTACACATTTGAAAAATCTCAATAACTTCCAAGAGGATAAGACTAAATCACATCATAATCAAATTGTCAAAGCTAAAGGCAAAGAGAAAATCTTGAAAACAGCAAGAAAGAAGTGATTCACTACCATCAGGGGAGCTTCAGTAAGATTAAGGCAGATTCTCGTGAGAAACCATGGAAGCCAGAAAGGTGATACCTTTAAAATACTGAAGAAAAACAAAAAGAAAAAAAAAAACTATTAACCGAGAATCTTATATCATACAAATTAATTTTTTTTAGAAACAAAGGAGAACAAGAAAATCCTAGATAAACAAAAAGTAATCTGTCACTCATAGGTCTGTCCTGTGAGTAGAAGAAATACTGAAGGGAATTCTTCAGGCTGAAATGAAAAAAGAAAAAAAACAAACAATAACTCAAAGACATTTAAAGAAATGAAAAACTCCAATAAAGGTACTGTATAGATAAATATAAAACACAGTATTGCTGTATCTTTGCTTCATTACTTCTGTTTTAATTTCCTATATGATTTAAAAGACAAATGCATACAATAATAATTATATATCTATACTAATAGGTACACAATATATAAAGATGTAAATTGTGACAACAGCAACATAAAAATGGGTGAAGCCGTATAGAAGCAGAGATTTTGTATGATACTGAGGCTAAGTTGCTATCAGTTCAAACTAGATTGTTATAAATTTAGAACATCAACTGTAATCCCTCTGGTAACAAGTAGGAAAATATCTTAAAAAAAAATATACACCAAAGAAAATGTGCAGGAATCAAAATGATACCCTACAAAAATCAATTAAATACAAAAGAATGAAGTAATAGAGAAAGTGAGGAACAAAAAGGGTATAAGACATCCAGAAAAGAAATAGCAAAATGACAGAAGTGTGTCCTTTGAAATGATTTTTATATAAATGGATTAAACTCTCCAGTTAAAGGCAAAGATGGTGAAATGGATGATAAAACATGATTCAGTTGTATGCTGTCTTCAGGAAGATAACTTAAAATTCAAAGACAAAGTTGGTTAAAAGTGAAAGGATGGAAAAAGAAATACTATGCAAATTATAACCAAAAAGTGCAGAGGTCATTACATTAATATTATACAAAATATACTTTAGGTGAAAAAAGTGTTACAAAGAAGGCATAATATATCAATAAAAGGTCAGTTCATCAAGAATATACAACAATGATAAATATGTATTTACCAAACAACAGAGTCCCCAGATATGGGAATCAAACACTGGCAGTCTTGAAAAGGATAGAGACAATTTTACTTTAATAATTGGATATTTCAATAGTCCACTTTCAATACTGAAAAGAACATCTAGGTAGAATAAGGAAAAAGAGGACTTGAAAATACTGTAAGCCAACAATACTATATGTGTATACTATATATATATATAGAGAGAGAGAGAGAGAGAGAGATACCACTACACCGAACAGTAAGAGAATGCATATTCTTCTCAAGTTTACATGAAATATGTTCCAGGAGAGACCATATGTGGGGCCATGAAAGAATACTCAAGAAGTTTTAAAAGATTGAATCATATAAAGTATTTTTTGAATTACAATGGAATAAAGCCGGAAATTAATAACAGAAGGAAAAGTGAAAAATTTGCAAATACCTGGAAATTAAACAATGCATTCTTAGACACCAGTGGGTCAAAGAGGTAATTACAAGGAAAATTAGAGAATACTTGGAGACAGATAAAAATAGAAATGCAGGGGCGCCTGGGTGGCTCAGTCGTTAAGTGTCTGCCTTCGGCTCAGGTCATGATCCCAGGTTCCTGGGATCAAGCCCCACATCAGGCTCCCTGCTCGGCAGGAAGCCTGCTTCTCCTGCTGCCATTCCCTCTGCTTGTGTTCCCTCTCTCACTGTGTTTCTCGCTGTCAAATAAATAAAATCTTTAAAAAAAAAAATAGAAATGCAATATACCAAAATTTATTGGATGCAATAAATTGAGAGAGAATTTGTTGAGACAATCAATAAAATTAAAAGTTGGTTCTTTGAAGAGATCAACAGAATTGACAGACCTTTAGCTGAATTCACAAATCTAAAGTGAGAACAGATGCAAATGATAAAATCAGAAATGAAAGTGGAGACAATACTACCAACTCTATAGAATTAAAATAATTATATGTGAGTGAGAATCCTATGAACAAGGATATGCCAACAAATTAGATAACCTAAATGAAATGGTGAAATTTCTAGAAACATACAAATTACCAAAATTGACACAAAAGGAAATAGAAAATATAAACAGACCTACAAAAGTAAAGAATTGAATCAGTTATCCGAAACCTCTCAACACAAAAAAGTCTTATACCAGATAGCTTCACTGGTAAATTCTACCAAAAATTTAAAGAAAATTTAACACCAGTACTTCTCAAACTTTTTCAGAATGTAACATAGAATAGGAGGGGACACTTCCTAACTTATTCTGTGAGACCAGTAACAAAGCCAGAGACAAAGGTGAAAACAAAACAAAACAACGAAACTGTAGTCCAATACCCCTTATGAATATAGGTGCAAAAGTCTTCAGTGAAATACTCGTGAACTGAATCCAACAGCACTTTAAAAGGGTTATACACTGTGACTAGGTGAAATTTATTTCATCCTGCAAGGGTGGTTCAACACAAGTAAATCAATGTAACACACCACGTAAATAGGACAAAAGGGGAAACAATAACTTAATCATCTCAACTGACCCAGATTTGGCCATTAAAGAAGGAATTACATTAAAATAAAGAAAGAATTACATTAAAATGAAGCCATAGTCCTGATCCAGTCAGTCTGGTGTTTATAACAGAGATACCTGTGGACACACAGAGATACCAGGGATGCATGTGCATAGAGCACAGTCCACGTGAGGACACAGCAAGAAGGCAGCCACCTGAAGGCAGCAAGTGAAACAGAGAGGCCTCTGAAGAAACCAGAAATGGCTGACATCTTGAGCTTGGATGTTTTGTCTTCAGAACTGTGAGAAAATAAATTTCTGTTGCTTAAGCCGCCTGGTTGTGGTACTCTGTTCTGACAACCCTAGCAAATTAATACATCTGCTTTTACAATTGCTGGTTAACATTGTGCAGCAAGTTCTGGCCAGAGAAGTGAGGTGAAAAAAAAGTAGAAGACTACCAAATTGGAAAAGCAAAAGTAAGACTATCCTTATTCGAAGATGGCATGTTCCCATATATAGAAAATTTCAAAGAATCCATAAAAATACTACCAGAGGTAATAAAGAAATTCAGCAAAGCTGCAGGGTGCAAGATCAACACACAAAAATCAGTTATGTTTTTGTACATGGACATTGAACAATCTGTAGAAGATATTAAGAAAGCAATTCCATTTACTTTAGCAAGCTGAATAATAAAATATCTAGGCATAAGTTTAACCAATGAGGTGAAAGACTTGTGCACTGAAAATGTTAAACAGGCTGACAAAAATTAAAGAGGATTTAAATAAATGGAAAGATGTCTTGTGCTTATAGGTTAGAAAATTTAATATCCTTAAGATCTCATTACTACCCAAAACAAACCATAGATGAAGTGCAATCCCTGTCAAAATTCCAATGGCCTTTTATTTTTTCTCAGAAATAAGAAAGGTAATCCTTAAATTCATATGGAATTGCAAGGGGTCCCAAATAGCCAAAACAGTATTGAAAAAGAACAAAGTTTCAGACTCATACTTCTGTGTCCTGATTTTGATACTTACCGCAAAGCTATGGTAATGAAAATATGGTATTTCTATAAGGATAGAAATGTAGACCAATGAAATAGAATTGTGTGGCCTCCAAAGAAGATATGCAAATTGCCAACAAGCATCTGAACAGATGCTCACCATCCTTAGTCATTAGGAAAATGGAAATCAAAACCACAATGTGATAGAATGACTATTATAATAAATAATTTTAAAAATCAGAAAATTCCAAGTACTGGCAGAGATATGGAGAAAGTGGAACTCTTGTACATGGTTTGTAGGAATGTAAAATGTTGCACCTGCTATGGAAAATAGTTTGGCTGCTTTCCAGAAAGCTGAATATGTAATTACCATATGATCCTAGTATGTACAATTCTTACCTATGTACATAAAATAAGCAGGAAAAGTACTCTAACAAATACCTGTACAAACATGTCCATACCAGCACTATTCACAGTAGTCAAAAGGTAGATAAAAGCTAAATATCCATCAACAGATGAATAAATGAACGAATGTTCATACATACAATGCAATAATTTTCAGCCATAAAATGAAGTACCAACACATTACAACCTGGATGAACCTTGAAAACACCACGCTAAGGGAAAAGAAGCCAGGCATAAAAGGCCACATAGTGTGTGATAATGGTTATGGGAAATACCCAGAGACAGAAAGCAGACTTGTGATTTTCAGCAGGGAGGAGAAGCAGGAATACTGAAAAAGTAACTGCTTAGTGGGTGATTTTGGAGTGATGAAATGTTTTGTAAAGTAGATAGAGAAAACGATTGCACAACGTTGGGAATATACTAAATGCCACTGAATTTTTGTATATATTTGTATATATATATATATATATATATAATGCATATCTAAATTATATATATGTGTAAATATATATAAAATCAGGAAATGTTACTGTAAGGGAATACTTGACAAGTAAAACCCAATTGTTCACATCACATAATTATACCTTATTTAATCCTTAGTTGTCCCTAATGAAAGCAATAAAAACTACAGTAGGATTGAGAAGAAATCAGAAGGCTAATTCCCTTGCCTTCTGCTTACATTTATTTTAAACTTTCCATAGCCCTAAAAGGCTAATAACATTTAGCTTTATTAAGCTATGTTTTTAAGTAACTGACTACATGCCAAAACTGTATTATGTCAGAAGTTAGAAAAATGGAAAGAAAAGGCGTTTTAGAATGAAGTGCACCTTTTAGGTATATGTATTTTATATATATTTTAAGTATATATATTTTACGTTTATGACATCTTAAGCCTTTAAGCTTCTTTTTTTTTTTTTTTTTTTGGCAGTTCCATGTTTTCCCTGAGGGCATTTTATGGGCTCCTTTTCCTTAGGTCCACGTGAGCAGCACAGAAGCTCTCTAGTCAACGTTAGAAACGTTAGAAACACGGAAGTAAATATCCTGAGCTCAGAGCCTGGGGGGAGCCAATGCCCGAGATGCCGTTACTCAGTGGGTAACTCAGTGGCTGAAGAGTGGGCTGGGAGGTGGGTGGTTTCCCATCACCCTGCTTTGCCTGAAAGACACATATTGCACAGGATTTAATGGAATCTTCTCTGGACTACTGAGAAATCCCTCTTTCCAGTGTGGGCTTGTTGAATGTAGACCTGAAAGATACTCAATTTATGGTATCTCAATATTTTCATTTAATGCCTCAATTTTCTTTTCCGACATCAGAGTAGTCATCAAGTCATTAGACTGTGGCAGACAGTTTTCTTAACCTCTAAAGAAGGATTTTAGGCTGAAATGAGATAATGTAACTTTTGGCTACATCTTAAAGATCTCTATGTGTATTTGCACTTGTATGCTGAATATAGACTGAAGTGCACATGTATATTGAAATATATATACCATATTATATATAAATATATTTAGCTTATATATTTATCATTATATAAATATAAAATATATACATACATATGTAAGCATAGCACATATCTATCTTGTATATATTTGCCATAAAAATAAATTTTATTATGTATAAAGCCTTAGAATTTCATAAGGCCTGGCAGCCTGTCTAATCAGACATATAGGTATATTATATCTAATCAGAGTTGCATGGCCAGAGGCAAACCAAGGACCAGAATGTAGGTCATCTTGTCCAACATCCACCTACTCGTCTCCAGAGAAGTGTTGTAACAGTTCACTCATCAATTCACAAGAATAGTTTTGTTTTAGGATTGTTCAGAGTGTCTCTCATTTTGTTGATTTACTCTTGCCTGTTTATACCCCATTCTCGTTCCTGTTTCCTGCCCACCCATGTGAAACTACACACCTGTGTGTTATACGTATATTAAATGTACATAAACACATTGGTGTTAAACATATGTGTTGTTTTTCCAGGTCTGTATTCTTAATTTATCTGAATGATCTTGTGGCCTGTGTCCCGTTTTCTTTCTTATCATTTGTTAACCCAATTTTTTTAAGATCCACATATGTTGTTCTTCTACTTTCACGCACCTAAAGGTTGAACATATCATAAGACACATTTTCACCTCATTTTTACATATTCACCTCCTCTGTGCTGGAAAATTGGAATATCTCCAGTTCTCTGCTACTACAGACAAGGATATGAAGAATATCATGACTCAAGTCCCCATGTAGACCTGTTGCAAAAATTTCTCTGGAGTTTTTAACTCAGGGTGTGACCTGTTGCAAAAATTTCTCTGGAGTTTTTAACTCAGGGTGTGAAGTTAGAGACGGAGGCATATGTAAGTATTGACCTCCAGAAAGACTACTGGTTTCACACTACTAGCAAAACATTGGTTCCCCTCACAAAAAAGTCAATATTATAAATCTTTATAATTTAATAGGATGAGTGGAAAATAATAACCCATTTGTGTTTTAACTATAATTTCTCTATTAAATATCTCTATGCTTTTAGTTCCTCTGTATAAACATATTGCCCTCTCAAGTTTTCCCTTGTAAGATGCTTATTTAGATGTTTTATTCCCATTCTGTTGGTTGACCTGTCTTCTTGTTGATACACAAGCATTCTTTATCTACTTGAAGTATTAATTTCATGTAAACTCATCACTAATCTTAGATGTCCCAGTTAGTCATCTTTCACATTCTGTGTTGGTGATAATATCATCTGCAAATAGTTTAAGGTGATATTATCTGCAAACAATTGTAGTTATTACAATCTTCATTCTTTTTCTTATGACACTGGCCAGTGTGCCCCCTGATATGTTAAGTGATGGCAAGGATAGCAAGTATCCTTGATCATTCTCTGACAATAATGTATATCTAAAGTTCCACCACAAACACGATGCTTGCTGTAGTTATGGTATAGATCCTTCATCATTTTAAGGCTATTTCCTTCAGTTCCTAGTTTATTGCATGTTACCTTCTTTTATCATAAATAAAATTTGAATTTTATGAAATGCTTTTTCTACATCCATTTAGAAAATTATGGTATCAGCCCACTGGTATGTGACTTACACATTTACATTTACTAACATTAAATCACACTCGTTTTCTCTGCGGTAAATAAACCCTAGCTATTTTGGGGGTGGGGGGCAGGTACTAATTAACACAAAATATTTCACTAGTTCCAGGTATACAACATAGTGATTCACCTTTTCTGTATGTTCTGTATGCTCGCCCCTAATGTCGCTACCATTCATCTGTCACCTTACAATGCTATGACAATATCATTAACTATATTCCCTAGGCTGTACCTTTTATTCCCATGACTTATTTGTTTCGTAACTACAAGCCTGTGTCTCTCACTCCCTTTCACCCATTTTGCCCATCCTTTCACCCCCTCACCTCTGGCAACCACTAGTTTGTTCTCTGTTTTTATAGGTCTGATTCTGCTCTTTTCAATCCTAGCTTATTATGATGTGTTATATTTTTAATATGCTAGTTCAGTTGGTTAGCAAATATCTTTTTTAATAATTTATGGCTCTGTTCATAAGTAAAATGGGCCTGTAACTCCTTTTTATTTCCTAGCGTTATTCTACTTTGAACTTAAAGTTACTCTAACTTTGTAAAATGTTTTAGGCAACTTCCCTTCTTTTCCTACTCTCTGCATTTACTTTTATAAGATAGGGGTTGTTTGTTCCTTCAACTTTGGCAGAATTCTTATAAAAATTTTGGGGTTACTTGTGGTTCCATTGTGGTGATTTGTCATCTAATAAGTAGGAAAACATTTTTCTTTTATGGAATTTTTAATATTTATTTACGTATGTATGCATGCAGAGCTGGGGAAGGGCAGAGGGAGACACAGACTCCTCTCTGAGCAGGGAGCCTGATGTGGGACTCAGTCCCGGTACCCTGGGATCATGACCTGAGCTGAAGGCAGACGCTCAACTGACTGAGCCACCTAGCTGCCTGAATTTTCCAATCAACATTAGTTGTATAATTTTACAAAGGGAATAAGATAGCTTTAGCTTTAGACTAATAATTAAGAGAGTGTTTTTATACTTGGTCCACTTCTAAGTGTGTCTGTATAATAGATGAGGCAGAAATGGGGTCCAGGTGGAATATTCCAGATGTCAGAATGAGTCCGTTGCCTCTCAAGCTCCCTCACTTCTCTGTGCTTCTTACCTTCTAGGACATACGGGCCGGTTATTAAAGTCTCTGTGCTTCACCAGTCTTTCCTTCCTATTGCTGCACATCATTTTCCACATCACGTTGGCTAGTCTGGAAGCACAACACCGTATTGGACCCAGTTACAACTGTGAGTATCATGGTGATTTTTTTCCTTCATATTATGGATGAATAAAGCCACGTGTCATAACGCTCATAACAACCTATACAACAATTACATGGTAGAATTCATGATCATTTTGGGTCATTTGGCAGTCCTGTCCTATAAAGACATAAAAAGCAACTGTCGTGGAAAATTGGGTAATACAAGCAACTTAATTAATGAATTTTCAACCAAAATTAGATATTAGGCCCCTATTAGTATGCAAGACATTATTATTGGGCTCAATCTAAAAAAAATTAAGATTTATATTAGTCCCTGGAGCATACAGTATGGCTAGTGAGGCAAGACATGTACAATTTCTAACATGATTAATATGAGTACAAAAATTGAGTAACATTATACGACTGTGACCTCAATTCTATTCTATAGCATAATGGAAGATTTCATGTGTCTTTGTGGGAAAACGGAAGATTTCATGTGTCTTTGTGGGAAAAAAATGCAAGGACACGTAGTTTCTTTTTTAATTGTGAGTTTTTTTTATTGCTACTCATAGAGAAATAATATGTCTTATATGCATAATATTTTGAAGTTATGATCTGAAAATGTCAACATTTGTATCCTTATCTGGGCAGCATCGTGTTTCCAAAATTAACCTGTTTCTGGATAAATTTGACTTCAGTTTTTCTAGGATGTGTGATTGTCATTTGAAAAAAGCAGAAGCATTTCAAGTGGATGGATTACAACCCTCATGTTTTTTTATTTTTATTTTTTTTCAGCTTCTAATTTTATTTTATTTTTTCAGTGTTCCAAGATTCATTGTTCATGCACCACACCCAGTGCTCCATGGAATACCTTGCCCCCCTCAATACCCACCACCAGGCTCACCCAACCCCCCATTCCCCTCCCCTCCAAAACCCTCAATTTGTTGCTCAGAGTCCACAGTCTCTCATGGTTCATCTCCCCCTCCAATTTCCCCCAATTCACCCTTTCTTTCCTTCTCCCAATGTCCTCCATGTTTTTCCTTATGCTCCACACGTAAGGGAAACAGAGTCAGTAACTGACTCTCTCTGCTTGATTTATTTCACTTCACATAATCTCTTTTAAGTTAAACCTAAAGAAACCCTGACGTATTTGAAATAGATTATAATAAATTTTAAATTGTCATTTTTTCTTTGATGAACCCATTTGTGAATTCTCAATTTCCTGATCTTTCATAGAGGCAAACACAAGTAATAGGAAGTAAACCCACCCTTCCCTGTAAAATAAAAAAGATTAAAATTCTTCATGGATCAAAGACTATTAACATAAATCTCTCTAGTGAGAGATCCTTTAGTAAAATCCATATATATAAATTATTCAGTATCCTCAGCCTATAACTTTTAGAAAGCTACCTTTTGCAGATCTAAAGTTAGTATTCATTTTGGCCATTTTATTGGGTTCAAAATCCATTGGAAAATAATGCCTCTCAAAATGGTTTTGTTTTAAAATCCATGATACAAGATATGGCTCTTGTTTTTAAATTAGGATGTAATTCATATACCATAAAATTCACCTATGTAAGGAATACAGTGGAGTGGCTTTTAGAGTGTGCAGCCATTGCCGCTGTCTGATTCCAGAACAATTCCATTGGCCCCCTGCCCAGGTAAGAGTAATTCTCCATGCCCTCTCCACCCAACCCTAGGCAAATACTAATTTACTTTCTGCTCTGGACATTTCTAAACAGAATTATACAATATGTAACCTTCTGTGTCTGGCTTTTTCACTGAGCATGATGTTCTCAAGTTTCATCCATGTTGTAGCATACTTTGTACTCAATTCCTTTTCACGGCTGCATAATACTCCATTGTTAACATGTGGCTTTACTGTTTGGTAAAAGTCACCTCATTATTCAAAACTTGATAAAATAAAATATTTAAATACTAAGTACTTTAGTTATGTTATAGTGATAAAAATATTTATTACATTTGACTGGGTTCAGATCTTTTTGGACTTAGAAATATTAGCAGCAGTATTTCTTTGTGGTTTTCAATCACAAATCCTTTGGATACTTCTTGAGAAGGCATTCCTAGAATCATAAGGAAAGATTTTTTTAACCAAAAATGTTGTCTGAATTAAAGGGTATTTCATGAGGGTGCCTAGGTGGCTCAGTCGTTAAGCATGTGCCTTCCGCTCAGGTCGTGATCCCAGGGTCCTGGAATGGAGACCCTGCATCGGACTCCCTGCTCAGCGGGAAGTCTGCTTCTCCCTCTCCCACTCCCCCTGCTTGTATTCCCTCTCTCACTGCCTCTCTCTCTCTGTCAAATAAATAAAATCTTAAAAAAAAAAAAAAAGGCTATTTCATGGATAATGAGTTATCCATCACTGGAAGTATCTAATCACAAGGTATATTACAATTCATTCAGATTTTTAAAATTTGAGTTTATAAATATATATCTTGCCTGTGTCTACAAATGAATTTGGATGCTGAGGAAATTGTGGAAACAACTATACTGGAGGATGTCTAGAGTAAGTGCAGTTTATCATTTTTTCTGACCCAGAGTCTAAGTATTTTTAATTTTTATTCAGAATGATGATTTTTGGGGTGCCTGGCTGGCTTAGTTGGAAGAACATGTGATCTTGGGTTTGTGAGTTCAAGCTGTGAGTAGGCTGTAGAGATTACTTAAATAAATAAAACTTAAAAAAGGATTTTCCACAGTTCTATAAACATCAAAATAAAAATGTAATATGAATGTTAAAACAACATTCTCCTTTCCACATTTATAAATGTATTTACTCTATGTATGCCCTCCCCTATAAGGTGCAAACAGGAAGACATACAGACTTATACACACACACACACACACACACACACACACACACAGAAATTTGTTTTCCTTTGTCTCCTGCTTCCTGGGCAAGGATCCAGATTACCTGGACCCTTTGGATGGGTCCTGTGTTAATGCCATGAAGAAGTCTGCACTTTTCAGTGGCGAAGATGTGGAGGCCATCTTGAGTGTAGTCAGAGCTGGTGTCTTGAGATAAGCATTACTTCCAACTCAATCTTGAGGAGTTAGCTCTGCCTTTCCTAACTTCATATCCTAAGTATTTAGGTTCCCAGATACCCAGATATTTCCATGACTCTCTCCGAGATATTTTAATTCATGCACAATTACTGTCTACTGTCAGTAAAGAATGATCTCACATACTGTCCTCTCTTCCTTTTTTTGAGGAAAGCTCTATTCTGTTCCACAGAGGGCCAATATGGTGGAAGCCATAATAGTAAACTTTATTTTTACCAAGTTAAGTTCTCGTGTGAAATTCATTCCTACCAAAGTTAATATTCCAATTTGCAGTTACAATATTTTTGTTGAGGTCACCAAAAGGGAAGGGATGTGCTAAAGACTGAGTTTGAAAAAGGAATTTGAACTCTTTACTTTCAGTCACAGGCACCTTGAAAGTGAGTTTACAGAAGTCGTAAATTTCTGCTGAAAAACGAGGGATGCGTGTAACAGCATTGGCTCATCGGGTGTTACCGATTTTTTGGGTCCAGTTTCATGCATACCATTTAAAAATAATACATTCTTGAAAAGGGATAAAAAGGGAAGGAAGGGCAAACAAACTTCAGAGCTTTTCAAAACTGGGTTAGTCCAAGATTGACACAGACCAGGTTTTCAGCCTCAAGCATTTTTTAATGATCAAGTTATATAAACTCCAGAAAATACTGTGAGAGTGGGTAATGGAAACACTGACTTTTAATTTAGAGTTGACTTCACTTCGCTAATGTTATTGTTCCTTGAGCATTTGGAGTTTCGATTACACCATCGGGGTTGTAAACACAAACTCGGCTAGTTTGATATCCTGCATTTGAAGGGTAGCCTTTTTTGGCATCTGTGGACACAAAGCAGCAAAATTTCAAGCGAGAAGACAGAGAAACTGACTTCGCCAGCAGGGCTGTGCAGTTTGAATGCTTTCTCTCTGTTTAAGACATTGGGAAATTAAAACGCAATAACCCCCACACAGGTCGGATTTCCCAATCATTGAAGCCACGTTCAAATTCAAGACCACCAAGTGCTCATTTATATGTGTTTAATTTTGTTTTCCTGCCTACTCCTCTCCCCATTTAAAACTCAAATAACTTCACCCTCATTATAGCAAAAGCTCCCACGATCCCTCGGGAGTCTAAGGCGCATGTCTGAAGGACAACAGTAGCATTTATAAATATTGAGTCATTGAAAGTTCTGGTTCCCCTAGAGCCCTGTGAATATTAACTGGCAGTGATGAAGAGTTTTGCAAACCAGCCTATGTCGTTCCTGACTAGCTGGCAGGTTTGTTAAAGGTGCCATTGTGTGGACCTGAAACTTTACCCCCCCAGCCCCCTCTTTCTCTCTCTTTCTTCATTTCCAGAACGGTGCTTAGAGGTAAGTGAGGAAATCTGTGAGGCAGGGGGTAGGTACCTCTGTAAATTTTCCTCAAACATGTGTTGTGCCGCTTACTAAAATATTTTCATTCCCTCAGAACTATACTATTTAAATAAATGTAAACCCGGTTTCAATTAGGTCACTACAGATGCCACAGAAGTGGTTTGTTTGCCTCACCGGTGGATATACGGCAACGTTCGTGAAATTTAAAGGCCGGTCTGGATTCCTGTGCTGTGTTAAAGCAGGTTACTGATCACAAGAAACTTTTGAGTTCCAAACTATGAAGGAAAGAAAGATTTGTGGTGATAATAGGCACTTTTTGTAGAGCGCCTACTAACGGTCAGACCCCGAGGAGCATTATCTTCCTTTTCTGATGGATTCATTTTTTTTCTTGCTACAGATGAGCACAAATGTTTGTAGGGAGGGCTCTCCGTACCCATGACCGAGTTCTGTTCTCTGAGTGAGTCTTTAGGCTGGGGCAGGCTGTGCAGATGGATGGCTTCCCTGAGGAAGCCCGTGGGCTTTACCATCCACTGTAATAGGTTCTGGGCACCAGCTGGTGGCCTCTTCCAGGCTGGATTAAGCTGGACACAGGGAATAATTTTATTCCTACAGGAAGTGGTCTGCTGGTCAAGCCTTGTCCCTATAAGACTGCCTTTTGTGAGCTGTCTTCCCCAAGGAGGTGTCTTTCTTTTGTATAAGTGCAGTGCCCATCCATGGGTACGGAGGTAGGATGAGGCCAATGACGATGAGGCAGGGGTGGGGGTAGCATTGATCATGAAGATGAAGAAATGGCCACCAGGAGAGCAAGCGAGTCGCCCAGCTGCCACACGTCTGAATTAGAATCTGAGCAAGCTGCCTGGCTTTTCACCCTCTTTCCTTTTATTCGGGGAACTCGTTATTTGTCGTCAACTTAGGATTACTTCCTCCATTGCACTTCCTAGGACATTGGATCAGTCTAGTTTCACGGGAATTAAGTAAGTTGCTGCTATGCCCTTTCAATGTCTCCTTTGCCTCATTCAGTTGTAGCATTCACGGTTAGAGTCATTTTCCCGTGAGGCAGACCCCTCAGATCAGCTGCTTTCTCCCCCTTTAGAGGGAGGAGCATCTAGAGTTCTGATTTTCCTCACTAGGAGCACAGGAAACTGGGACTAGAACCCACTGACCAAGAGGTTATGATAGGCCTTCACAGTACTTTATCCTGATGCTCTTCTGTGCTCAGAACATAGGAGGATCCCCATGCTGAGACCCAATGTAGGAAACAGTAGAGTGTGATAAGGACACCAAGGGACAGACATGGGCCTGGCAGTTTGCCGTCTCATCTTGATGATTGTGTGGTGGGTGCTAGGATTGAGCCTCTCTTGTAAACACTGCTTTTTGGTGCTAGTACTGACTTGCCTCTTGGCACACATAGCCAGAAACTCCATCATTAATCATGCTCGTCATTAGCAATGTTAATTAGAGATAGACCCCTAGATTTGCACAGTCCCCTGATGAGTCTATCGCAAACATGCTTCCTATGGATAGTCTTGATTTTTCACTTTTGACACAGTACTGTAGAGGAAGGAGTTAATATTTATGGAGCGGGAGACGAAACATGTAAAAGGAAACCAGCCCTGTGCTTGCTTTAAGAGTAATTTTTGAAGTCACTTCCTGCTGCTTGCTTTCTCATGGAAGCTGGCCTGGAGGCCCCAAGAGGGGGCATCTGGAAGAGCCTTGATTCTCCTTCTTCTTTTCTTCTCTCCCCGGACAACTCCCTGAAAGGACACACTGCCCCTCAAAACGACCATCAGAAAAAAATCCAGACCAAGTTATAATTCCCTGGTCATCTGTGCCAGGATGAGGGCATTGGTCTAATTTTCTCTTAACTAAAATAGCCTAAAAGCCTCTGGATCATCCATACACCTTCCAATCGCAGTTATTAGACGTGCAATGAGCCTTAGGTGTTATTTCCCTCCGCCCCTGGTAATTGAGGCAGATTGCTGGTTCCGTCCCCTGACACACGTAGGCACGTGCCAGCCCGCGATGGAGCCTGGCGCTCAGCACTGTGGGCAAAGAAGGCAATTCCAGTCTAAGACTAATTTATGATCTGCAGCCTCTGGATGGGAAAGGTTGCTGAAAGGGAACTCTGGCAACCTGAGATTGGATGGAGTCTGCTTTCTTGGAAGAACGAACACATTCAGGGTTTCCTGCCAAAAGCCCGAATTCTACAGGCAAGAGGGAAGATTCAGAGGGCAGCCCCCACACAGAAGAGAGACGGCATCGGGGTGAACATCTCTTGGGCCAGCCCCTTGTTGGTACCTTGATTTCTCCTGGCGCGAAGGTCATGCAGCGATGTTCAGTTCACATAATGTTTTTCAAATAGAATGTGTCATTTTTTTGGGAGAAAGACTTCTCGTGAGAATTACTTATATTATTCACTATATGAATAAATGAAGGATCTAATGTGATCGTGGGCAAGTTACTAGTCCCTGTGCCTCTGTGTCCTGGATTGTGAATATGACAGTCTGCCATCTCAAAGGGTTGTTGTGGCGGTTGAATGAATACAGTCCCTGGCCTTAGAGTGGGGCCTGACCCGCAGTGAGTGCACATTAAGGATCAGCTAGTAGTACTATTGTCATTCTTACTAGAGGAGTCATGTTTCTGGCCCAGGGTTATGCACAACGACAAAGTAACAGGAACTGTTCAGAACTGACTCTTGTCTCCAAATTCTACACAATCATGTGGACGATGCTTTGAAATTATGACGTGTATGAAGCTTACTTGGTACCAGATAATTCTCTATTACAATCTTTATCTTAATTCCCTACTAATTCTGTTATATTTGGATTTATACCCACTCTCCACTGTATGGTCGAAATCCTGGATAATGGGGCGAAATGGTGTTGGTGGGAAGGTCATGTCAGTGATACGTGTCTTCAGTGACCTGCCAACCTCCTTCAGTACTTTTTTTTTTCTGCTTCAAGAGCACCTTTCCCATTGAAAACTCCCACCCTGCCTGCCCAGTGGCTGCAATGCTGGGTCTGGACTTGTGAATACATTATAGTCCTCTCCCCAACCCGTCCCTTCCTCAAAGCTTGTCACCCAGCCCATGCCCTCTGGCACAGAGGAATAGTACTAATATATTATTCACTATTTATTACCCTTTCTATGTTATGGAATTTTATTTTATGTATTAATTAATTTATTATCATTATCATTTATTTATTTATTTTTATTTTATTTTGTTTTTTTAAAGATTTTATTTATTTGACACAGAGAGAGAGAGATCACAAGTAGGCAGAGAGGCAGGCAGAGAGACGGGGGGAAGCAGGCTCCCTGCCAAGCAGAGAGCTCAATGTGGGGCTCGATCCCAGGACCCTGAGATCACTACCTGAGCCGAAGGCAGGGGCTTTAACCCACTGAGCCACCCAGGTGCCTCTTTATTTATTTATTTTTTAAAGATTTAGATTTATTTATTTATCAGAGAGAGAGCACAAACAGGGATCGGCAGTCAGAGCCAGCAGAAGGAGAAGCAGAGGGAGAAGCAAGCTCCTTGCTGAGCAAGGAGCCTGATGCAGGACTCGATCCCAGGACCCTGGGACCATGACCTAAGCCGAAGGCAGCCGCCCAACTGACTGAGCCACCCAGGTGCCCCTATGTTATAGAATTTTAGATGAGACAAAGGATAAAAATGTTAGGAGAGAGGTGCGTTTTTTTGTTTTTGGTTTTTTTTTGTAAAGTACACGAGCACTTTATTCATATTATTTCACTTAAATCCTCCAGTGTCTCTTAAAACAGCCACTCTCACTACCATGTTACTGACAGGGCCATGAGGACCAGAGATGGAGAGTGTCTTGCATGAATGAGGTCACTCAGAATTCAAACCGAAGTCTTCTGGTCTCCATAGCCCATGACCTTTGCAGTGTGTCCTGCAGCCTCGTAAGTGTGCAGGGAAAACTTTATGGAGAAACTGGGCTTTGGTTAATTAGATTCTGAGAAATAGATAAGATTAGGAGCCACAAATTTGGGAGCATCTGCTGGGGGAGAGGATAATTAACCTGCTGTACTCACTCCAGGTAAAGCACTAATGGTTGGTAGTATGTTTTACTTGGTAAATATTGGCCTTTAAGACTATCTCCACCTGTGAAGCCATGTGGACTCTACAGGGCTGCATGTCTGGGTGCGTGGGTGCCCATTTGCTGGTGGTGGGAGGCTTATTTCCTGCTCCTGCCTGATCCGCTGCCCCACCTGCCTCACTTTAGGTGGGTCCTCGCTAATAATGGCCGCCCTCTGGTCTGTGAGTGGTTTTAAGCTGTCTTCTTCAAGCCTGGGAAAACTGGAAGAGTTCTTTTCTGAAGATGTCAATCAGTCAGTAATCAACAAGAATGTACGGGATGCCTTTCCGTGTGTGGAAATCTACTTCCCTGGAATGTGAACCCCTGAGATCCTGGATCCTGAGGTTGTTTCCAAAATGACACATCGTAGAGTCCAAGATGTTCTCTACACAACCGTCTTTCAAATATTTGAAGGCAGCTGTCATGTCACATACAAGTATGGCTCTCAGATCCATCTTGAGTCCCTCCCCTGTGCTATCGGCTCAGCTCGTCAGAGTCTTGTGCGGGTGTTTGGCTAAGAACGCAGTAGTGTCTTATCAGGTGGGACAGCCACCGCTCCCTTAATGCCAAACACCATGGGACTGTGACTTTCCTCGTTCTGGAAACTTGTCCTTTCTTCCCATCAGCTAACATTATGGGTCTGTCATGTCTTGTATATTTGCCGTGCACATCTTTTCTTACCTAAAATATCCAATCTATTTCTTGGGTAATCCAGCTTCTAATTGCCTTAAGGTAGGTACGCCCCCATCCTTGGGATTTTGAATCTACTTGAGTAGAACTCTTTCCTTACTATGTGCCATCCCCATCTCACCCCTAAAGGAGGTAAAATGTGTGTCGCTCTTGGCACAGATCAAACACATCAGAAAGCCTTGTTTTCCTTTGCTCTTGCTTCCGCGTCACCGCATCTCACATCCAGCTGCTGCTGCTGCTTCGCTTTTTTTTTTTTTTTTTAATAGCATCTTTTTGGTTCTAAGTTTTGCTCTAAATCACGATTGGTAATAGCTTCGATGCATAATTGCCCCTTACAGGTCAGGTGGAGTTTCTGTGTCCTATCTCGATTCTGCTCAGTTCTTCTGCAGGGTGCTTGCTGTTCTACTCATTTGCAGATAAAGAAACTGAGCAGCAAAAGAAGAGTTGGTTCCAATTAGATTAAGAAAGTGAG
>CM053616.1:70521883-70557952 GCA_028646535.1 Procyon lotor
CACACACACAGACACACACTCACTTTCTCTAATGTCACCATTTCCAAAAGGAAGTTGGGCCAAAAATCAGAGCCCAAGTTGTAAATATATGCCAAATTCTTAATACCAGGAGGTACCTGTTCAGTTGTGATGTTTTACTAGAAGGAAAAAAAAATATTCAGGTAGAAATATATTCATCTACAGAGAGCCTTCTTGCATAAGCACACTTACAAATTCCTGCTGAGGTCTCATATGCTGAACTATGGAAAGGAGGCCAAATTGGATACCTCAAGCACCCAAATAAAATGGCTTTCTTTGCACATTCTCATGGCCCTCCACAGGCAGGCTTGGCAGGGAACAGGCCAATACAAACATCCAGCATGGATATGAAGAATTTCCTTTAGTAGGATCAATTGATTAACCAGTCCCACTCACACAGAGGAAGGCATTTCCAAGTGCAGTGAGCAGTGGGGCTTCCTCGTGGAATGGCCAACGCCATTGCATGAAGTCAGGGGCAGAGATCCAAACACAGGAGACAGGAAGTCGCTCAGCCTTCTGCAGAGCCACCCCAGTGATGAGCTTTGCCCCTGTCCTTCCAGGTCTTCCTCCTGGAGGGGAGGAGAGCCCTTGGGAGGCCGAATGATGCAGCGAGATTCAAGAATATGGATGCTGTTTGCTAGACCACTGAGAAAAGCTTTCATGTAAAAGCGAAACCTCTGAATTGGAGCTTTATGCCAATTCAGTAAACAAATTATAGGACTAAGGGAAGACAGAGAACAGTCGGCATTTTTTGGAGCTTTTACTTTCTGTGTGTTTTAAACCATGCTATGATATCGCAACTGATTCTAAACAGTTGATGCTTTCCATGTCTTTCTGCTGGGGGGTGGGAAGTATAGGGTGTGAGTGTGGGCCTGTCCAGGGCAGAAACTCCCCACCCGCAGACATCTTCTGGCTGCAGACATGCCCTGCCCATGCCCCTGCTAGCTTCCAGGGATCTACATATGGTGCATAGGGCGCGGAGCGGTTAGCAGTGACCCCCACCTGAGCACTGGGAGTAGGGAGCCAGCTACACTGCTCCCTGGTTCCCTCTGGATGAAAACCCTGAAAATTTCAGAGTGAAACAAAACAAGACAGGAACTTAGATATTTATCAGACTCATCCCATTCTACCTCCGGTTCTGGGACTTCACAGATTTTCCCAGCCTGAATTGTCCCCCCATACTTATCCTCAGAGAAACGACATAGCAACTCATCTATATCAGGGAGTAGCCATTTGGGAGTAAAAAGCCTTCGTCATTTTTTAGATGATTCAAACTAGGAGCCA
Source organism: Procyon lotor (assembly GCA_028646535.1). Classification (NCBI taxonomy): domain Eukaryota; kingdom Metazoa; phylum Chordata; class Mammalia; order Carnivora; family Procyonidae; genus Procyon; species Procyon lotor. The sequence goes on from CM053616.1 coordinate 70,523,186, forward strand.
GTATGGTTTGATGTCCATACATTGGAGGTAGAAGGGGAAAAAAATACAAAATAAACCAGTAGTACATAAAAAAAAAAATCTGCTCTGCTGCTCAAGCTGTCAAAACCAGAAGGGAGAATTTTAAGGAAATTCTGAACTAATGAATGGTCTCATTTCTCAGAACTTCAGTTATCTCAATAATTTGTGATCCCAGAGAAGAAAACGTGTCCTTCCCCAAATCCTCACTGCATTCACCACGATGCAGTTTTGACAGAGAAGTCCTTTCTAACATCTTGCTCCAGATAATTGATTTGTGCATTTGCTAATGTTGACCAGACTGTAAGTTCCTTGAAGGTAGGAGCCAAATATCACACCTCTCTAGACACTCCCGAGTGTCTAGCATAGCGCTTTGCACATAAGAGTCCCTATTAAAGGGCTCCTAAAAGGACATAATAAATGAAAATCACATAAATGAGAAAAGGTGGTCCTTGTGTACTGATCTCAATATATGTTGGCAAGAACATTTCGTATCAAGCCAACAAGAAGTCTGCATACTTCTTGTTATTTTACTAGGCCAGTTTGCCAAATTCGACGCCAAGGGACCTACAAATGGTAATGAATGGGAGAAAACAATTAGGTTATTGAATCCATTCCCTGTCAAGGCAGGCTCATTCCCTGCGGAGCATTCTTCCAGCAATTAGCTTTAGATGTTTTCTGCACAGTTATTCTGCAATTCCTTTAGGAAAACAGTGAATTCAATTCTGGAAAAAAAAAATCTCATCTGCTACACTTCATTCTCTTAGATCCCATTTAACTTTGCCTTTGTCTCTTCTTTCTTTCCTATCTCTTTAAGAAGGCTGGTTTAGCTCCACCTGTATTGTCAGGCATCACACATGTAGAAAAGAGTTACTGCCTTCAGCTTCATGTTGATGGAGATCAGGAAGCTTGGGGGGGGGCGGTGAAGGGGTGAGTGATGTTCATCAAAGGCAGGTGGAAATTAATGACTGTTAGCGTGCCTCCAGCTGCCCTCCTCCTTCATCATGCTTTTCCCCTCGCTGTCTGCTTTTCCATCAGTGTGAGATGGCCCACATTAGTTGGGCGGGAGGGTCTTTCTGTCCTGGCCGGCTAATTAAGAGAAACTTCTGTGCCATTATCGGCTCATTTGGCCCACAGGGAACGTGCACCAGGTCCCTAAAACTACCTGCCTCATAGCCTGCTTTGTTTATGTTCCCCATCCCTGAGCTTCCTTCTCAGGCTGTGGGAACCAGGCAGGGCAGCTGTTGGCCAGCAGGACCCTCTGTCTGTTGTTTGTGCTCACAAGCACCAGAGAGATGACTCATCTGCAAAGGGGGATGGGAGGGGGGTCTCCAGTAAAAGGCACCTATTATCCTCAACATCTCTCCCCAGGAAGAGCCTCACGCCTTTTAAAAAACCAACCTTTTGATTAATTTTTTGCCATTGCCACAAGGATATGTTTTCATTTGTCTATAAACTGGCGAGAAGATAATGCGATTTCTCTTTTTAGATTGTATGTGCACCTATCCCTTTCCTTTCGCTCAGGTCTTCAGTTTAGACGTTTAACCCTTCCCTGGTCCTGCAAGCTAAGAAGGAGACCATCTCCCCAGGTGCTGATGTCACCCTGCTACACACACCTCACTACTTGCAATACCTTTATTTCTTTTTTCATTCTATCTCTATCTCTATCTATCTCTATCTCTATTTCAAATGCAAGTTTCACAAGTCCAAGATCTTTCTTCTCTTGCTTGGTTATCACTGCAGAGAAAAGTGCTTAGCAGATTGTTAACACATAATAAATATTGGTTGAATGAAAAAAAAAAATGAATGAAATGTAACAGGGGAACATAGTAAGTCATGTGGATTTACAGCTGTTAACACAGCCCTGTGGGGGACACAACACAAAATCCTTAACCTTAGCCAGGGTCAAAGACTGAAGGTTGCAGGACATTAGCATATGGCAGGGAAGGGAACAGGTAACACTTGTCTCCTCACAGATCAATTCATGGAGTTCAAAAATTTGTCTACTATTAGCTTATCAGCCTTGTATTCGCATTTACACTCCTATATTGCTATGAAATAGCAGCCAAATACACAGATCCCTCCTTCTCATCATTTTCAAGTTCATTCTTCCTTTTCCTTCCTTCCTTCCTTCCTTCCTTCCTTCCTTCCTTCCTTCCTTCCTTCCTTCCATCTTTCCTTCCTTCCGTCCTTCACTTCTTTCTTTCCACCATCTTTTCCTCCCTCCTTTCTTCATTACTTCCTTCCATTCCCATTCTATCCCTCTCTCTCTCTCTCTCTCTCTCACACACACACACACACACACACACACACACACACACACACATTCTTAAGATGCTTCCCTTTTAGTTTTATCTGTTATTTGATTCTTGAGTATATTTCTTAGTATGAAGATCCTTCCTGAATAGTCTAAAAAAATGATCTTAATGCATTTTTGTTTTTTATCATATTACCAATTTTTTTTTCATTTTAACCAGGACTTAAATCATTTAGAAGAAAAACATATGTGCAGAAATTTTAAAGGTGTCCTCAGAAACAAAATAATAAGTTGAATTCTCACATTTAGTCATAATAGAGTCAATTATTAGAGAAAATACATCTAGCCCCCATAGATTACACTTAAAAAAAAATAAATAAAAGCTCTAAGTCACTTGTCTAGACTGAATAAAGTGAAATACATAGCTACTTAGTATAAGATTCAATGGGTTTTGGCAAATGTTTGCATCTATGAAACCATGGGACAAGATTATACCACAATGTTCTTCATGCCCTTTCCAGTCAATTCTGACCCCTCCTAGAGATTTAAGAATCTCAGGGCAACCTGAGCATAATAAGCTCAAAGAGAAATAACTGCAGGATACATCCCAGTCAAATTACTAGGAGTCTAAGATAAAGAGACAATGTTTAAAAGAGCCAAAGAAAAACATTTTAAGTAAGGGAGAACAATCACAAGATTTATGACAGACATCGTCAACAACTATAGAAGCTAGGAGATACTGGAATGACATATTTATCACACAGAAGCAGAGAGGGAAAAGTCTTTCTTTCTTTCTTTTTTTTTGGGAAAAGTCTTTCAACGAAAAATTCTGTACCTAATGAAGCTATCCTTCAAAAGTGAAGGCAAACATGAAGACACTTTCAGACTAAAACCAAGAGGATTCACAACCAACAAACCTGTGCTATCAAGAATACTGAAAGAAGTTCTTCAGGAAAGGAAAATCACACAACCGGGGGGCTCCTATGTATGTGAAGGAATACAGAAGTGGTAACTATGTGAGTAAATAGAAAAATCTGCCCCTCCACTACACCAATTTTTGTCACACAGAGACTCACTGGTTCCCACCGCCTTCAGAGGCCACATCTTCCTCATTTGGCAAGTACAATGCGTACTTGACAAAAGGGGGCTACATATATCCACAGAGTACTCTATAAACCTGGGAATACTTTTTCCAATAGTTTTTCCCCTCAATCACTTTGTGGGCCTTGAACTCCCTGAATTTAGAAATGTTCTCTTAAAAGAAGAATCTTTTTGCCAGATCATTTAGAAAATGACCAAACTACCTTTGCCTTTTGTGCCTATAATACACATTCCAGCCATAGCAGTAACCTTGTGATAATCACCCAAAATGCTGTCTCTGCACTGAAAACAGGTCAACTGCACCAGAGCACTGGGTTCTGTCCAACCAACAAATGTCAAAGTCAATCCCAAAAACACGCCTTTGTCTTAGTTAGTTCATACTGCAATGGCTAGTTAACTCTTGTGGCTGCCTTGCCTCTCAGCTACCTGCCCAGTTCACGATACAGTGATGACTTTCCCAGTTCCTCAATTGTTTTCCTATGCACATCTGTATTTGGCTAGCCACTGGGCCCCACTTTTTTTGGACTCACTGGCTTCTGCAAAACATCCTGGCTGTTGACCCTTGGTCACTGATACCTCTGATCCTCTAGCTCTAATCATCTGGATTCCAATCACTTTTCTGGTGCAAAATTCCACCCTTTGTGTAGCTCTTCTGCATCCCTTCACCCATTCTAGCATTTTCTAGGTGCATACTATATGCCAGCATTGCACTGGAGGCTAGAATCACAAGGATAAACAACACACAGTTCCTGCACTGATACCACTCACATTTCTGAAAGGCTGAGGGGCCAGCTAGGTGATTTAAGGGTAGAGGGGATGACAAGGTGTTCTAAAGGCTTAATGCTCAAAGAAATGTGTCCTGTTTTTCACAAACTTAATTAAAGACCGTAAGTATTTTAGAGCCCTCCCATTATTGATAACAATAAAACTTTCAGCTGATTAAGTCAATAGGGTAATGGTCACAGAAACTTTTTCATACAATGATCATGGTTTTTTATTAACTTCTTACATTATCACTTATACTGTGTTGAGGACTAAAGTTGCTACACAACTACTTAAGTGCTGTTGCTCAACTCCTTCAGAATCTCTGTGACACAATCTCTTACTACATCAAATTGGAGGTTGCCTCAAAGCAGAAATTGGGGTTGGGTCTTCTTGAGGTTTAGTTGTCATTTAACTGGACAATGTACACAAAGCGTTCTTATGAAATAATTTTTAATTAAGTGCTGAGACCCTGAAGGGTGCAGGGATTCACAGAGGTCATTAAAGCTCCCTGGGGGTCTTTGCAAACAGAATAGCCAGACTCCACTCTCAGAGCTTATGATTACACTGCTCTGGGGCAGGTTAAATCATGGGTTTGTTGTCAAGGCTGCCCAGATAATTCCGCAGTAACCTGGGGCTGAGAACTACTGGGCAGAAAGTACCGGATGAGGGAAGGTTAGGTCTGGCTGGGCAAGTAGACTGGTCAAGGTAGACTGGAAGTGCTTTAGAGGTCTTAATTTTTAAAATTTTTAAACTTCAGTTGTATTCATATGGAGTAATAATATAAATAGAGCACTGTAAAAATAAATGTTAAGGACTAAATTGTGCCCCCCTCAAATGATTATGTTGAAGCCCTAGCCCCCAGTACTGCAGACCATGACTGGATTTGGAAATAGGTTTTACCAAAAGGTAATGTTTCCTGCAAGTTAAAATGAGATCTGGGGTAGGGTGGTGTGGGAGTGGTATCCTTACAAGAAGAGATTAGGACACACACATACCAAGGGAAGACCACGTGAAGACACAGGAAGAAAATGGCCATCAACAAACCAAGGAGAGAGGTCTCAGAAGAAACCAACCAGTGCTGACACCTTGACCTTGGACTTCCAGTCTCTAGAGCTGTGATACTTTGTTATAGCAGTCCTAGCAAATGGGTATCTATGGGCACTCTATGAAAAGATGGAGATTATCAGGGAACTTTCCTGAACCTTCAAGATGTTCTTAATCAATAGATCTGCCACCAAAGTGCTACATAGCTCTAATTCAATAAATATGTACCAAATACCTACTGGTGCAGTATATGGCACCTGCCTTTGAGTAACACATAAATCAGAGGGAAATAAAGGCCCTTACAGAATCACTCCATGCTTCGGTGTCCAAAATTATCAAATTGAGCCGTTCGAAATGCTCCCTATCTGCTCCCAAGGGTCTTTGCAAGATCATGATTTAATGCTTGTAAAATGCTCTGAGAAGGATGGTACGCTGTATAAAACCCAGAAATGATAGATACCTAATCACATAATTCTCTGGAAGGCCAGAATCTGACCCCCCACACTTCATAGATATCCATAAAGTCTCTGAGGACAAAAATGCACCAATAAAATATATCTTCACTCTAAGTGTGGATGGATCAAGTCACTGGTTCAAAGGTCTTTAATTACTAACCCTCATTTAGCCTCATTATTCTCTAGCTGTTTTCTTGGAAAAACTCACCAACTTGGAATGGGTGACTTTGAAAAAATGGAGAAAAACAAAACTACAAATAGTCATCTGTGGGTCTTTAATAATACAAGAATCTAATACACTATTATTTTGCCTTCATGGTAACTGCCATGAGGATGGGGCTCTTGTCTATTTTCTATGTGTTCATATGCTTAATCCAAAGACACACTTGGCCCAAAGAGGAATATCAATCAATATTCTTTAAGAGAATAAGTATATTATGGTAAACTTCTTCCTACTGAATCAACCAATAGCTGAAATGTTAGTTTTTAATGCACTGAATGTGTTCATTCAGTATCTATTCATTGTACCTTTATAGTAGATAAGACACTACGTTACATAAGGTGAAAAAAGAGAAGGTGCAGCCCCTATCTACAGGTTGCTACATCCAGTCCCTTAGCCATAACACGCAAGGACCTTCCTATAAATTGCAAGGATGAAGGACTTAGGAACTTTTCTCTTTGACATCTGAATTTTCGAATTAAATTTTTTATTTCTTTATTCATTCATCTGTCCAACAAGGATTTGTTTACATATGTTCTATGTTTCCTATAAGCATACTTTTAAAAAGAGTTTTAATTCAATTATATTACTGATGATTGAAAAATGGAGTTTAGGTTATAACCATCAGTATCAAACTAATCTCTCCTGACAACTGGAGTCTACCACACCTGACTTGGACTTTCTTTTTTCTTTTCTTTTTTTTAAGATTTTATTTATTTATTTGACAGACACAGACAGAGAGATCACAAGTAGGCAGACAGGCAGGGGGGCGGGGGCTGCGGGGGGGAAGCAGTCTCCCTGCTGAGCAGAAAGCCTGATGCGGGGCTCCATCCCAGGACTCTGAGATCACGACCTGAGCCAAAGGCAGAGGCTTTAACCCACTGAGCCACCCAGGCGCCCCAGACTTTTTCTTTGATGTAAATCAGGGTATGAGTGCATGCTAATCTTTTTCCTTCTGTAGTATAATGAAACTTACAATTAAATATTTCCTTCTCATAGCTAATGAAGACCTTATTACTGCGTGTATTAGCACGAAGTTTATGTTTTAAATATGCTAGATAATTTTACTTTAAGTCTCTTCCATGTAATAGAATTAGAATTCTATTTTAGATACGATATTAAAAATTTCACAGTGGGCATTCTTTTCTTTTATTTCTTTTCTAGCACATTTATTTTCTATCACTCAGCTTCTAGAACTTCATTGGGAGGATACAATGCCTAGATAGCTCAAAGCACACTGCCTTAGAAGAAAGAAACATCCTTCAGACAGGCAATTAGCTACTCTTTGACTTGCATTCCTGAGGCAAATTAAATCTACAATCCTTGATACATCTAAGGCCACCAAAAAAACATAAATATAAACGTGCATATAATTGAAACAGGTATGTTACATCACCAATGGATTTCACTGCATAGTCCCTTTGCACAAAAAAAAAAGGAAGCAAATTTTAGATTGTGTTCTATTCTTGAAGGTAAAATAATCTCAAAAGTATATAAACCTGAATGATTGTTACTTGTACCTTTAGAAAATCATTTTCAGCAACCTCTTTGACTGCCTTAAGTGCTCCATTAGGCATCTAAATGTGAGCTAAAACATCTACCCACAATGTTTAATGAGCAGGTTTTTTCTTAAGTACCACACGTCCTCAAACTAAGGTACAGGAATCATCTATATTCCCAGCACCTAGGATGCGTACAGTCGTTCAGTCCTTGTTCATCTCATATCTAATCTCCACAGACGCTGTGAAAAACCTATTAAACTCCTCTAGATGCTAACAACCTTTAATTAGGCTTCATTTCTATTAATATTTAAAGAGATGCAAAAAATTGCATGAGCAATTTAAATGTAAATGTCTGATCTTCATTGTACACACTAGGCTGCCAGCTTAGGTGGTAATTTAAGTTGATTTCTTTTTGCATTCCTCATTATATCACACCATGCAAAAGAAAACATCTTTAAGCCAGAAAATGGACGGCCATCCTTTTCTCTCCATTAGTCTGTAAACTAATGTAATATTTAATTTGACTTACACTGGCACTGGTTATCAGTGCAGTCTTTCAAAACATTATGTTATTCATATATTCTAAAATTTTCCGATTAAATCTTTTACTTCTTCATTATCCATTTGAAAAGTTATTTGGCAAAATAATGGTCCTTGAGGATGCCCACACCCTAATCCCTGGAATCTGAAAATATTTTTCCTTACTTGGCAAAAAGGACTCTGCAGATGTGATTAAGTTAGAGATCTTGAGATCGAGAGATGAGCTTGACTTACCATGGAGGGCTCACAGAGGCCCTTACCAGGTTAAGATGAAAGCAGGAAAGAGATGGCATCATGAGAAGGACTCAACCAACCATTGCTGGCTTTGAAGATGAAAGAGGCCACGAGCCAAAAAAAAAAAAAAAAAATCCCTGGAAGCTTCTAGAAGCTGAAAAATGACAAGAAAATGGGTTCTCTCCTGAGCCTCCAAGAAGCATTAGAGCCCTTAATTCTAGTCCATTTCAAACCTCGGACCTCCAGAACCATAAGAGAATACATTTATGTTGTTTTATGACACTTAGTTTGTGGTAACCTGTGACAGCAGCAGCGGGGAACAATAGGCTTCATCAACACTTGACCTTGACTGTACCATTCTTTCTTATATTTTAGTCACTAATTCAAGATCATCCACAGACCAGAAAAATCTTCATTTTTAAGCAATTTGGGAGGCTGTGAATAGAGCAGACGGACCAGCTGCTACTCCTAGCAGTTCGAGAGCTAACCACCTAATGGTGAACAATGGGACACAACATTCTAATTCATTAGGAGCATTACAGCCCACGCGGGTGGTCTGATGTGGGCCGCATCAGAAACGAAATGATCTCTTTAAGGTGGTGATATGGGAAACACAACACTTCGATAAAACTTGTTAAAGAGACTTTTAACAGCTGGATGGCGCCCAAGACTGTACTGCTGGAATCCTCAAATGTGTTATTCTACCTCAAATAGAGGTCATTCAAAAGTACAAAGTTCCAAAGTTCTCCCAAGTTTACAGAAGTGATACCAGAAAGCTAATGTGACTTTAAGAACATCGCAACTGGGCTAAGAATCCCAATGATGGTTTATCAGGTGATGAATAGAGACCACCTACTCGGTCCCTATGAAACCCACAGCGTCAGTTGGCATTAGCAATCTGGAGGCCCCATCACCTGCTTCAGGTGCTGGCATAAATCCAAACGACAGACACCCAGACCCCTCTCCCGTGCCTCAGAGTTACAGCATCATCAAACCTCCCTGATTTCAACCAGAAATCAAAAATATTCTCGGGCAATAAAGATTTATCACTTTTCCCACCTGGTTCACTTGGCTGTTTGACCTTGAGGGAAGCAAGGCATAATTCTTACGTACCTGAAGCTACAGAACAGAAAAAACAAAAACAAACAACAAACAACAAAAAAAACCCAAACAAAACAAAACAAAAAAACCTGGCATGTATAATACTTTATTTCTGCATGGCCCTCTATAGCAGACTTGAATTCCTTATGGAAAGTTAAAACCCAGACACACACATGAAAACTCCTTAAGATACACAGTTTCATTCAGAACTGGTGGCAGCTACATGGGTGTTCAACTTCATACCTGAGTTGTTTTTCCCTCTTTCCCATCATTCTGGTACACCAAAACCAACAAGGACACAGAAACTTTTATTAACCTACGTTTAACCTATGTTTATTAACCTATGACTCCATGTGCCAAATGTCATCAGTACTGTGAACAGGGGGAAGGAAATGAGCCTTTGATGACTCTCTGGGGAGCTGGACTCCCACAGGCAGAGAAACAGAGGCCGAGTTGCCAAAATGGGCCAGATAGAATGACAGTGAATTTGATCATGATAACTGGAGAGATGTGAACAATGAAGGTACAGAAAACAGGAGCGAAGAAAGAGGCACAAACAGAATAAAGGAAACATGGAAAGATAAGGGGGATTAGACAAACAAACAGAAGCCCAGACAATTCAAGGTCCAGGAGAGAAAGTGAACACTGGGGAGCCTCCACAAGAACTTGGGAGACCAAAGCACTCAACAGAGGGTAAGTCCAGAAAAAAAATGGAGTGAGTTCACCAAAAACAGGCAACAAGGTTTGTATGAAAACAAAGGATCCGACTGGGTGAAGAAGAAAGAGACAAAATTTGCATATGGGTTGAACTCTAGAAAGGGCAAAAGCAAAAGTGTGCAAACATGTTGACATGTGGTACTAAAAAGATCAATTTTAATTATAAAAACTGGATCCAGGTTTACAGTATATTTTCACGGGAGGCATATTCCCTTCCAGTTTTTGTCTGGAATGCATGCAGATCTTATGTATTTATTTAGCTTTTTCTTCTTAACTCTGTACACAGAAAAAATTCATTGTTTCATGCTCAAAGTCTTTTGTTATTTCCTTCTCCCCTCAGTATTGATTTTTAATATGGACACTCTGACCTGCTGACGTTGAAGCACAGAGTTAGGAGCTGAAGGGAGGGCCACGGAGCCGGAGAGTTAATGGGAGCCAGAAACAACCTCGGATGGAAGACTGGGCCACATCAAGCTAGGGAAAATTCTTACCAACAAGTGGCGTTGACACATCTAAATGACTTTCTGGGTGCCAAGAAATGGAATTAAACTTTGAGATTTTACAAAGAACATAACTTAGGAAAGTTGCTGAAGTCATCAAGAGATGCATTTTGCTCTCTAAGGTCAAAACTTCGAAATGGCAAATGGTTGGGCCGCGTGGAAGTCAATGAGTTCCTTATCTGACCGGAAGTGTTTAAGTAGAAACAAAGTGACTTATTCATGGTAGTGTAGGAAGAGAGTTCTTCAGCATTAAGTAGAGAGTTCTTCCAGTTCTGGAAACGGTGGTTATTTTTAACACCCTGAGGAAGTGCAGATGACTCTCACCATAATACATTTTATGCCAATTAGGCAATCGTTATTAAAGCATGAATGCTTTTTATTTCTATTCACTGGGCATATATAATATAATGTAATATAATATAATATAACATTTCAATCATTCCAGGGATGGGAAGCATGCTATAAAATTTCATTCCTATTTATTTTCTCAGTGTTTCTGATAGTTGTATCCCCTAATGATGCTGGCGCAAAAGTGAGATAACTACATGCTGCCCAAACAAGTGCTCTTTACTCTGCCTGGAACATTTTCCCTTAGAGCTTCTGCACTGATTCTTTTCATCCTCAGATCCAGACCTATTTCTCCTAGCTCAGGCAGACTTCTGTATCACAACGCCTGCTTAGGCATTATATTAGCTTCTTGCGGTCACCCTAGGAAAGTACTACAACCTGGGTGACCTAAAAGAACAGAAACTTATTGCCTCACATTTCTGGAGGCTGGATGTCTATAGTCAAGTTCTCAGCCATGAGAGGCTCTAGGGTAGAACTGTCCCATGCCTATCCCAGCTTCTGGGGTGGCCAGCAACCCTGGCATTCCTGGTCTGGCCGCTGCCTCACTGTGATCTCTGTCTCAGTCATGGTGTGGTATGGGGTATGCATGTGTTTGTATGTGTCCGTGTTGCTCTCTCTTCTTGTAAGGACACCAGTCATTTTGGATTAGGGACTATCCTACTTCAATATGGCCTCCTCTTAAGGAATAACGTATGCAACATCCCAGTTTCCAAATAAGGTCACATACTAGGCGCCTGGGGGGCTCAGTCGGTTGAGCGCCAGACTCTTGATTTCAGCTCAGGTCATGATCTCAGGGTCGTGAGACTGGGCCCTGCATTGGGCTCTGCACTCAGTGTAGAGTCTGCTATCTCTCTCCCTCTGCTCCTTCCCTAGCTAGCCCATGCTCTCTCTCTCTCTCTCTGATAGATAAATAAATCTTTAAAAAAAATAATAATAATAAGGTCACATACTGAAGTTATGCCAGTTAGGATTTCATCATGTTTTTTTTGAGACAGAATTCAACATATAACAGTTATCTTTAACAGAATGTGTCAAAAGTGAATCTCTTAATTCTAGCCCCAAACACTTCCCCACCTATTTATTTCATGTCAGTAAATGTCACCATAATCCATCCAGTTGATCAATGTAAAACTGATCAGGAGAAATTCTTGATTTTTCTGCTTCCCTGACAGTCCACATCCAATCCATCAGTGAAACCTGCTGAGTTACCTTCCAAATGTCCACTAATTCATCCCCTTTGCCATATGCACTGACATCTCCACTGATGGTGAGTCCAAGCCACGACCATCACTGTCCTGGACCAGGAAAGCAGCAGCCTTCTAAGGAGTCTCCCCGGCACCCCTTTCACTCTCTTGCCATGCCAGGTCTTTACAAGATCTTGATCATCTCCCATAATCCCCTACTTAAAACCCTTTAAGACCTCACATAGCACTGAGATCTTGTCAAGGTCGAAAAGATCCCCAGTGCCAACTCTCCATATCGTTCTCATACTCATCTCACATTATTCTCCATTGTCCGCATGGGCTTCCTTTCACATCATGGGAACAGGTAAGCCTTTTACTACCTGAGAACCTTTTGTACTTCCTGGGTGGTAAACTCATCCAGACCGTCAGCATGACTGCCTATTTTCCCTCCTTCAAGTTTCAATCTAAATATCTCTTCCTGAGAGGCCTTCACACCAAAACATTTTTCTAGCTTCTCTCACCTTGTAGCAGTGTTTGATATTGGTGCCTTTGCCACGCTTCAAACTGGACAGAATGTCCGTACTTCCCTGCCCCTATACACACAAATGAGCACGAAATGCTGATTTTTGTATGTCACCGGGATATTGTGGTTGTTATGCAGCACAAGATGACTGATACACTTTCTATCTCACCATCCTCCTTCTCTTCTTCATAGCACTAATTACAATCTGTAATGGAATTATGTCCTTGGTCACTTCCTTGTTGATTAGCTCTCACTAGAGAGCAAACCCATGAAGACAGGAGGCATCTCAGTCCCAAAGCTCTGCCTAATATGGGCACAGGAAGTGCTCTATGTAATGGATGCAGGAACTCCCTTTGGGGCTGATTTTATTTCGTCTTCATTTGACCCAATTTGTACTCTTTTAAAAATATGCTTTCTATGAAATGAATTAGATATTTCAACTTCAATTTCCTACTGTTTAGAATTTGGAATTTGGAGACAGGCTTAAAACACAGAAACAACTCTTCCCACAGTAAGGAAAGACAACACAGAATAGACCACTTTTACAAAGACTAGATGCGACTTATAATTATATATTATGCAATTACATAGCTTGTAATACTTGTCCTCAGTCCTCCTCTGTCTGCTGGACTCCATTAACACCTCAAAATTACCATCAGAGCTCGAGGGTTCCAATGCTTCAGATGATTTCAGGGTGACTTCCTGCAATAATATTCTGCTTGGCTTAAACTGAATTGGCACTTGGGGTGCAATTATTTCCCATCATGAGTTCAAGTCAAAATGCAAAAATGAAGTGTTTCAATTTGCACACTTACATATCCATTGTTTTCCTTATCTGTGTCTGGCACGGATGAATTACTATATTTTTCTAGAAAAAACTCTCATAGCTCTTGAGGGCTGTGGACAAGTTCATGGCAGACAGCTGGTGTCCAAACTGCCCAATAATTGTGGAGTACTGCTTTGAAAACATTAAAATCACAGGTCTCTAGGAGTTTTCTAACCACTAAATAGAAGTTGGAAATAAGGGACAGGCAAACTCATACTTTATATTTCACCAAGTGAGCCCTGTCTTTTTAAACAATTAATGGGTCTCGTTTCTATAATCCTTTCTTGAAGCCCAAGGCCTCACAGGCAGCTTTAAGAATACTTGAAATTCATTGTTTTATAAGAAAGTTACTAACTGGCTACTGTATTCTTCTATCTTATACATTATTTTCTTGTTATCTTTCATACCAAAAACTAAAGAAATAAACTAACTAACGTGAATCCTAAAGAAAAACAAATAAGTATGGGAGATGAACATGTGAGAAAGCAGACAGGGATTAAAATTATTTTGTTACCTGAGGTGGACATACTTGCCTAGCCCAGGAGCAGCAATGGGTGTGGCTATACCACAGGAATCAGGTCGTCTGGGCAAGGCAGATAAACCCGAACCCCACTGAGGGAACCTACAGTTACCTTCATAAACTTTATGAAGTTTCGTAAAAAAGGAAGCTCCAAACATCTCCACCTGTCTCTGAACCACATCATCTCAACCAGCTAAAGTGTCACAACCCAACCTAAAGGTGCTGGTCACAGGGGCCAAGGAAATAGGTAATCCTCTAGTTTTTCACGGAGCGAAATGGGAAGGGAGGCTGTCACTCCTTGTTTCTTTGTCTCCTCCACTCTGGAAAAACACTCTTTTCCCTTCAACGAAAGCATCCTATAGCAGGTCTGAGCAGTCTGGACGTTTCTGAAAGAAATGTCTCCTTCTCTCCTCCGCACCACATAGGCGGTGTTGAGCTTCTGGGCAGATCCGAATGCTCTACCCTCAGATGGTTTTCCTCCTCCACCATGCATTCTCTCAAGGATGAGACACAGCATCATGAAAACTCCCACGTGGGGCACCTGGGAACTTCCTTTCCCTCAGATCTCGTTATCCAGCCCATGCTAAAACTGCCGATGGAATGAAAAAGAAATCTGTGTCCTTTCCATCTGTACCTTCATAACCTCATTCTACTCAGCATGAGCACTTGAACACCTCCATCACACTAGGCATTATTTTAGAACTGGGGATTACAGACATAAGTGAGGGAAATGCCCAGCCCTGACTTGGCGCCATTCTTCTCCATCTTAACGTGGTTGTCCAGGTGCCCAATGTCCTTTGGCCTTCCCTTCTTCTAGTTGTTCCTCAAGCACTTCAAAGGGGACTCCAAAAATTAAGGTGGGTCTTCGGGAAGGTGGCTCATGACTAGGCCCCATGCATTCACCCTGTGTTTGCAATCTCTTAGAGTTTCAGGGTTTGAATGCCTTGTGATCTGTCTCTGCCAGAGCTCACTTTGGCAAAAAGGCTGATTGCATGAAAAAGTGGGACTGAGGAGGCCGTTTACAGTTGGTCAGATGCTGTCAATGCTTCCAGTTCACAGGTCCCTAGAGGCATAACGTTCTGCCCGTGCAGGGCTGCAGGGTTTGCTTCTCAGGCCTGGCCTTTGAACAGGGGGCAACAGTAGCGGCATCTGCAAGAAAATTGCTCATTCTTGTTCTGAGGGGAAAAATAATGAACTCTTAAAAAATGACACTTGAAGCAAAGTCAATGAAGAGGAAGGCAGCATCTCAAGCATATTTCTACTGTCTTCATTCACTTAGGCTGCCATAACAAAGTACCGCACACTAGTGGCTTGGAAATAAGTTTTTCGCACAAATAAACATGGCGGCTGAATCAAGGTGTTGATTCAGAATCAAGGTGTTGACAAGGTTGTTTCTCGTAAGGCTTCCCTCCTTGGTTTGCACACGGCCGCCTCCTTGCTGAATCCTCAGAGAGATGTGTGACATCCTCTGTGTGTGCAATGTCTCTGGTCTCTCTTCCTCCTTTTATGAAAGCAGTCCTGTTGGTTAGAGTCCCCCTTATGACCTCATGTAACCCAATTACGTCTGTAGAGGCCCCACCCCCAGTACAGTCACGTGGGGACTAAGGCTTCAACACACTAATTTCAGGGGACACAATTCAGTCCATAACAACTGCATAACACTATGACCTTACATGTGAATAAAATTCTGGACCTCTACTGTACAACATTCTGTTTAATTTCATAAATGAAAATATCTGTCCTTGGCTGTAGAAGAAAAGGGAAAAAGAAGGACAGAGGAAGGTAAAAGGGGAGGGAGGGGGAAGTAAAAGGGGAGGGAGGGGAAAAGAAAAGATTTAAGATCTATTTAAGGGTTTTTAAAGTAATATTTCCAGTATGCGATTTTTTAACGTACAAGTGAACGTGGATCATGTCTGCCGTGCGAAGTGGGACTCCATTTTACACCAAAGCTTTCTTGCAGGTGTCATCTTTTTGGGGAGACTGACAGTAGTGGGGAGGAAGGTAATCTATGCCAAACGGCCTCCAGTCACATCCCAGTTCCTATAGTTAAGAGTGAGTGGTGAGCCCTTATACTCTATTGCCCTCTGTCCACATCCGTCAAGTAAAGATGATAACCAACATACTACCCTCATTTTTTGGTTATATTAAAATAGTTAACATTTAAAAATAGAGTAAAAAAAATAAAAATAAAAATAGAGTAAAATGAAACATATAACACTCTTGAAACAGTGTCTTTTAAATAGTAAGCCATCAATATCTGTGTCTTATGGTTTTGATCCTCACAAATCTTATGTGAGGTAAAAAAGGCAGTATTGTATTTGTTGTCTTGTAGGAAATATTCAGGGTTTGAGAGGACTGCCCAAGGATGCACAGCAATTTCCTGGTGGAGCCAGGAACTCAGGTTTCAACTCCAAGTGCTCTTCCCAGTGCAGGATGTACAAGGCGAATTTGGAAAGAGAGACAGTGGGCTTAAGGTACACGGGGAATGCTGGTGATCTTATCCTATTATCCCCAATATTCAGAAGATCTTATCCCAGCAGAACTCGGGGAACTCTGCTCCCTTTGTGCCTTTTTGGAATCAGAAGGCTCTCAGGTTTTGACTCCGACAAATGCCTGCCCCACATAAGACCATGAAGACACAGAACAAGGCCCCCTTAAAGAGCTCAAAGCCTCTAAGGACAACCGTCCAGAAAATGAGAATGTCCCCTAATTTACTCTCTCCCTGTGTAGTGATTGGGGGAAGGTTTAGCTGGCCCCAGTGAGTATGGCACGAAGTGTCATAAAGGCATCCACTGAGTCAGTAAGGGCAGAAGACAGAGCTCAGATTAACCCCACAGATTCCCACCTCTGGGTTCCACTCAGAGAAGGAGCAGCACCAAGCCTCAGGGGCCACCAATCCCTGTTGGGGATTTTGAGAGCTGCTCCACACGGTCACAAGTCCGAAGTGATGACCCTCCCATTCTTGTCAAGGGGTTGGAATACACTGCCTTCTAGACTTACTACTCAGCTGGAGGTGGAACTCGGGATCACTTTCTTTATGCATGTGCTTTTAAGTTGCACCAGAAGCCATTGTTAATATCTAAGGTCACCAAAGAAATGAGGAAGTAGTCAGTCTGGAGCTATTCTGGGTGACTGCCTTTAATTTTTCTTACACATTATGCTCGTTTTTATTAAAATTTTGCAACTACAGTTGCCTTTAGAATCCATTACAAATCCACTCAAAGTGTATCAAGACGGAAACAATGTTTCTGCTCACCTCCCTGCATCCAGCGAGGTAGGTCTCAGTCTTATCCATAAGAAGAAAGTTGACCACTCTGCTCACTTCCTTAGAACTCTTCTGTGGCTTCCTGATGCCTCAGATAGTTCCAAGTTCCTAGGCACAACCTGTGACCTGATCTCATCCACATTTCCAACTTCTAGGACTCTTTGTCTTGAATCTACTAACAAACAGTAAGAGCCAACTAAAGGCAAGACACTGATGTATATGCATTTTGCTCTCAGTGCTATTGCCTGCACTCTGGGTGGACTGAGCTCTACATTTCAACTAGCGCTCAGCCTCTTAGGGCTTCTTCCTCTGCTCAGAAATTTTTCTGGGGCGCCTGGGTGGCTCAGTGGGTTAAAGCCTCTGCCTTCAGCTCAGGTCATGAGGTCATGATCTCAGGGTCCTGGGATCGAGCCCCACATCGGGTTCTCTGCTCAGCGGGGAGCCTGCTTCCCCCTCTCTCTCTGCTTGCCTCTCTGCACACTTGTGATCTCTCTCTCTCTCTCTGTGTCAAGTAAATAAATAAAATCTTTAAAAAAAAAAAAAAAAGAAAGAAATTTTTCCACTGCCCCTCACCTGCTCAACCTTGTTCATCCTTCCCCTGAATTCCCAAAGGCTCAAATCTATCTCCCCAATACCCTCTTCCAAGTTCTATTGCTTCACTCATACATCATGTATTAAATTAATTTCTAATGTATCTGTCTCCCCAACTAATCTGTAAGTGGCTAAGAACACAGACCACATCACATTCGGCTCTGTTAACTTCAGCTCCCAGACAGGACCGGGGGGGGGGGGGGGGGGGAGGCGTTCACTACATCATGCAGAAGGAAGGAGAGAGAAAAAGGAAATCCCACCACCGCCCCTGGAAAGAGCCAAACAGAAGTATCTACGGCAGCAACTGAACCCTTCCAAGTTCTGGACAGGATTTATGATGATTAGATTTGACTCTGCTGGAGAGCATCTTACAAACTATTTGGTGACACAAGACCAACATAAGTGAAATATCACAGAGCAGTCAACTGCTCAACTGCGTGAGAAGAAATGTGAGCTCAACCTCACTTTAATGACAGAGATTCAGAGCAACTGAAGGAAGAGCCAGAATTCATAGTGGGTGGGGACGGGATCTAAACAGCCCCCAGAGTGTGGGTAAAACCTGGAGATATGAAAATGAATGGCATTTGAGACGACAGAACAGAAGGCGCTGTGAGCCCTGACCTCTAAGCTCCTGTCTAGGTAGGACCCAGCTCTGATGAATGTTTGCCTGAATAAAATGAGGGGCTGCTCCAACTGGTCAACCAAATACCGTAGGGACCACCAACCCAACGCGAATGATCCTGTCAGGGAGCTCTGGTAATAAGGCTCAAGAGGTTAAAAACAATCAAATTGACAGTCAAGTGGGAAATATCATTTAAAATTTAATTTTCAAGATAACCTAAGCTTTGCATGAGAGCCAGACTTAAAAATCATCTGGAACAATCTTCAACTTCACATTTTATTTGCATAATTTTCTTCAGAAGCCATTGTCAATACCTTAAAAAAAAAAAAAAATCTGGAGACAATTTAATTTAAACATCTGTCTTAGGTAATTAGCTGATGGGCAAATGGAAGTTCAGTGGGGCTTAAGTTCCATTTGGGGTATTCTTTCACAATTACGCTGTACAAACAAACATAAAAATCATTAACATTAACTGAAAATAGCCATTCACTGTAACTCCAGGTCTCATAGTGATCTT
Source organism: Procyon lotor (assembly GCA_028646535.1). NCBI lineage: Eukaryota > Metazoa > Chordata > Mammalia > Carnivora > Procyonidae > Procyon > Procyon lotor. The sequence goes on from CM053616.1 coordinate 70,542,033, forward strand.
GATGTATCATTTAGAGTTTCAGTTCAATACTAGAGCCTCAGCTCATGACTTGGTAAGTGGTTTTTCCATTTAAGAGGTTTTTACTTTGTTTTTTGTTTTTTTGTTTTTAACAGAACAGACTTAATTGTTAAGTAGATGAAAAAGAGTTTTACTAAAATAAGGTCTTTTCTGATAAATTCTTCATAAACCCCATCTTGAGAAGGATATCACAGAACCAGGAGATTTGCTCTTCATCGTTAGCTCAGAGTGACCTGCAAGTAATGTTTACACAAGTGCTTTCACAGAACGACAAGCAGTGGGCACTTCTGTTTCTAGATCTGATGCTCATTCACATTTAGGTATGGTGGCACCGTGAGCTATAAATTCGAAAAATCTGGTTGGCATTCTGCTTTCAGAATCAAATGCCAAGAAAGAAACTAGGCTTTGCAGCACTGGGGCATCTCATGGAGGGAAGGAGCCTCACGTACTTGTGACAGCATAGTCAGGTTTATTTTAATGTCTCCTATGATGCTGTGTGACCAAGTAGAGCCAGACCACAAAATCTGCCATTTTAGGCATTGGTGTTTCCTTGGACAGATCCTCAAATATTCTGGAAAGAGATGGAACTGACAGTCTGAGGAGGTCTGAAGAATATGTGGCCACCCAGAATTGGCCATGGGGTTGAGATCCTTAGTCTTGGACTTTCTTATACTTGGTACTTTATCAAAAGACCCGCTAGTTCATTTCCTCAGCAAATATTCACCACGCGCCCCCATGCCAAAGACCACGTTCTGTGTCACAGGAACGGAGTTGAAAAAAAAATTAGCTAGGATGGCACAGAACATTTTACTTTGCATCTAAAGCACCATGGACGGCAAGCTGCACCATCAATTACTTCAGGGACAGCTGGGGGAACACCAGGCTAACTGTAAAAATTTTGCTAATTTATAATAGCCTAAGATTACCAGGATATTACATTAAATTCCCACAATCATGGTTAAAAATTAACGTAGGCCTTCTTCATAGGCCATTTGAAAATATATCTGAATTCGGCCCACATGGCAGCGCTGTTTGGCAGATTCCTTGCCAACTTAAACATAACACATCCAAAAGGAAACTCTGGTTTTTCCTCCATCGGCTCTGCTCCACCTTCACTTAAGTAAATGTGCACCACCACACAGCTAGTTGCTCAAACTTGAAACCAAGGACTTCTCTTTAACTTCCCCTCTCCCTCACTACCACATTCCATATCAAATCCATCTGCCAGTCTTGCTCATTTTTTTTCTCCCAAGCAGATTGTGAATGTCCGCTCCTCACTGCTGCTGTGGCTCCACTGGCCCCGCCCCTGCCCCCACTGGCCCCGCCCCTGCCCACTGGCCCCGCCCACTGTCGCATTTCATCTCTCCTCCCACTCTGGACTCGGATGGATTGCTTTCTTTCTGTTGAGCTATAATTGACATGTAGTATCGTGCTAGTTCTACGTGCACAACCTATTGACGTGATAGATGTAAATATTGTGAAATATTTAGCAAAATATGTTCAGTTAACATCCATCACCTTGCAAATAAGACCACACCATTCTCCCGCTCAAAACCCATTAAAGGTTCTCCATTGCACATAGAGTAACATCTGAATTTTTGGCCAGTGCCTACATGGCACTGCTTATTAGTGGGAGCCCAGCTCTGGGCATCTCATTCCTGTCAGAGCCGGCCACTATGAAGCAGGCCAGCAGGCATTTACAATTTTCTCGGCACCGGGGATGCCCTCTGTGTCCCTGCCTATGCCCCATTCTTCAAGCTGCTGGCTTTTCTTCCTGCATCAGAGATGCTTAACCTGTCCTGCTAATGAAGGTGGGCCCTCCAGTCCCTCCCTGTCTCCTTTCTGTGAGAGAGGACATGGCTGTCACTTTCCTTGGGGACTGTGTCCTCCTCCCTGGGCTGCAAGCTGTAGAAATTGATCTGAACAACATTAACTAGCCTGAAAAGATTTTATCTCTCTGAAAAATGGAGGGATTTTTATTGTCTTTGAATAACATAAGAATGTTATTGCATACACATCTCTCAATAACATAAGAATGTTATTGCATACACATCTCTCAATGCCAATTCTTCTCATACTATGCTATTTCTAAAGAAGTTTTTTTTACGATTTTACTTATTTATTTGACAGAGAGAGATCACAAGTAGGCAGAGAGGCAGGCACAGAGAGAGGGGGAAGTAGGCTCCCCGCTGAGCAGAGAGCCCGATGCGGGGCTCGATCCCAGAACCCTGAGATCATGACCTGAGCTGAAGGCAGAGGTTTTAACCCACTGAGTCACCCAGGCGCCAAGTTACCACCCAAAATTTCAGCGCTTTACAAGTGCTTTTCTTTTTTCACTAGTTTCAGAGGTAGAATTTCGTGATTCATCACTAAATGAGCGTGTAACACCTAATGCTCATTACATCAAGTGCCCTCCTTAATGCCCATCACCCAATTACCCCATCCCCCACCCACCTCCCTTCCAGCAACCTTCAGTTTGTTTCCTGGAGTTCGGTGTCTCTTAGTTTTCATCTTATTTTATTTTTCCTGGTAGTGCTTTTATGTAAACAAATTCAACTAAGGCATCAAGCCCCTGCATAGATCCATGGTCAAGTCCACAACTGTGATGGAAACAGAGACTATAAGAAAATTTGCTCCTCCACTATGAGTCCATTTTATATTTTCAAAATTCCAAAACAAGAAGAAAAAATGCATCCAGGAATCAAGAAAAATCAACATTGCTTCTTAGTATTCTCTATAAAATTCCCTTTAGCTTTGGGACTACCTTTCCTTTATTATCTGGAAGTATCCCTTGGTACTCCTTGAGTTCAACTCACCTTGTGATGAAAAAATGGAGGTCCAAATAAGTGACTTTGTCTAATGTCAGACAACTGCTCCATGTTATTGAGAGTGCCTGATATCAGTTAGAAAGCTCTAGCATTTATTCACCTTTATCAAGTTTTACTTCCATTCTGGTTTCCAAAAGTGAAACAAAATGTCAGCATAGCTCACTCCCCAGTGAAGGGCTAGAAACTCTGGTCTCCTCTGGGTCAGTGGTGAGGACCCAGGTTGTCCAGGCAGGAGAGGTGCTGCTCCCTTATGGATTCCTGGCAAGAACTGGTCCAGGGTTGGGCACATTCAAGATGACTCATTGATTGGGATTGTAAAGTATGTCCATAAATATGAGCATCTAGAAAGAAAGGTATTTCACTAAATAATCACATTTTTTATTAACTTGGGTTTTGTTCTAGTTACTCTGAAAAATGCATTGATCCTTTTAGCAAGATTTCAGAGTCAATCTCAGATAGACCACTCCATGGTGATAAAATCTTGCTTTTGTAATTTTTTAATTGGTCCATCAGAATCTTGAATAAGCTTACTTTTGTCTCCAAGAAAATGAATTTCACACATCATGGTTTTTCAAATCATATTCTATTATTAATTCTCAGATTTTATATCAGAAAAAAATTTGGTGAAGACTACTAGAATTTTTTTAAGTGGCCTAGTCATTTCTTGAAGCAGCTCAATTTTATAATTCTGGAACTTACACTATTTTGATATTTTAATCTTTACAAAGGTGATAGTCAACTTGTACTATTCTTATAATTTTTCCAGTAATAATATTCAAGTTACTTAACCACCAGTCTGACCCAGAAACCAACTACTGAGCACTAATTCTGGTTTTTCACTGGGGCAGGGTTCTGGGGGTCTTTAGAAAAGTCAGATATAACCTTCTATATGTTATACCATAAGGTGATTTCCTGATCCTGGAGGAGGGGTTGAGAGCTGGGACATTAGGATAGTGGAGGAGGGGCCCAGAGCAATGACCATTTATTAACCTGTTGGGTATATTTTAATATTCTATAATCCACTGGGTTGCACAGGTGCATGTCAGCTGAGTATCAACCCAACCCTTTATTTTCACCATCATATCTTCAAGATATGAGATAAAATTCTCTCTTTCACACACACACAGATTTACAGCGGATTCTAATGATGATAGTAATAATGAGAACTAACACTTCTGAGGACTTGTCATGTGCCAGAAATAGTCAAAATTAATTATTTTATTTTATTTGAACAATAAACCCATGCAGTAGAAAAGCCTTTGTGAATGGCAGGAATTTAAAACTCCAATGAACATGGCAGCCTTCAGTTCCAACATTGATTTTCAGATCCCCAGTATGGTCTAAAGTTCAGAGGACTACATTTGAAACAAACAAAGTTCAGGGGTCTTTTAACTAGGCCACAGAGATTTCTGCAAAGGAATCAATGACATTGACACCAGTACTGGCCATTCATTTCCGTGTCTGCAGACAGAAGGTAATAGCATCTGCCCATTATAGCCTTCCCTCACCTGGGAATTAAGACTCTCTGAATTTCAGCCCATACGCTCTTAGTACAAGGAGCTATTCTGGGACTGCCCTAGAGAAGCGTAAATACGTTAGCTGCTCTGGCTGGCATATGGACAAGAAATGGGAATTTCAGGTCCTGACACCCTTCCAGTCCAGAATAGTGCTCAACTCACAGTCCAGGAAGATAAGGAATGAGGGTACAACTGACCGGTGGCATCAGATACTTCTCTTCCAACTGGTCAGATAAGGACAATTAGGGAAATAATGACAGCCAATTCGTGTTAAGTATCTGCTCTGGCTATGACATACTATGTCATGGAATGCTCTCTATGACACTGAGGTGGGCACTCCTCTTTTCTTTTAATCGAAGTATAATTTACATACAATAGCCTATTAATTTCAGGTGTACATAATAGTGGTTCAGTATGTTTATGTTACAAAATGACCATGATAAATCTAGTTACCATCACCTTACAAAATTACTACATATTATTGACTATATTCCCTATGCTGTACATTACATCCCCATGATTTATTTCTTTTATAACTGAGTTTGTACTTTTCAATTCTCTTCACCTATTTCACCCACTACTAACCTCTTCTGCCTCTGGTAACCAACAGTTTCTTTCCTGTATCTATAAGTCTGTTTCTGTTTTGTCTGTTCATTGGTTTGTTTGTGTTTTTTTAGATTGTACATATAAGTGAAGTCACACAATATTTGTCTCTCTCTGACTTATTTCACTTAGCATAATGCCCTCTAAGTCCATCCATGTTGTCACGAGTGACAAGATTCCAATCTCTCTGATAGCTGAGTAATATTCCAGTGCAGTGTGTGTGTGTGTGTGTGTGTGTGTGTGTATAAATACACACCATATCTTTATCCGTTCATCTAACAACGGACACTTGGGTTGCTTCCGTATCTCAGCTACCATAAATAATGCTGCAGTGACCATAGAGGTGCATATATCTCCTCAAATTGGTGGTTTTGTTTTCTCCAAATAAATCCCCAGAAGTGAAATTGCTAAACTGTATGGTAGTTTTATTTTTAATTATTTGAGGAACCTTCACACTATTCTCCATAGTGGCAGCGGCAATTTACATTTTCACCAACAATGTATGAGGGATTACCACCAAGAATCCTCTATCCAGCAAGATTATTGTTCAGAACTGAAAGAGACATAAAGCCAAGAGCATAAAGCCAAGAGCATCACAAGAGCACTTGTGATCTCAATGATTCAACTGATGAATCGTTGAACACTACATCAAAAACTAATGATATACTTATATGTTGGCTAATGGAACATAATAAAAGATTTTTTTAAAACAATAGAGTTTCCTAGACAAGCAAAAGGTAAAGAAGTTCATCACTACTAAAATGGCCTTACAAAAAATGTTAAAGGATGCTCCTTAAGCAGAAAAGAGAAAGTCATAACTAGAAATTTTAAAAAAGTATATGGAAGAAAAAATCTCACTAATAAAGGCAAATATATAGTCAAAGCAGTGAATCAGCCACTTAAAAAGTTAGTATGAAAGTTATAAGACAAAAATAGTAAAATCAGGGCACCTGGGTGGCTCAGTGGGTTAAAGCCTCTGCCTTCAGCTCAGGTCATGATCTCAGGGTCCTGGGATCGAGCCCCGCATCGGGCTCTCTGCTCAGCGGGGCTCCTGCTTCCCCCTCTCTCTCTGCCTGCCTCTCTGCCTACTTGTGATCTCTCTCTCTCTGTGTCAAATAAATAAATAAAAACCTTTAAGAAATAGTAAAATCAACAATAACTACAATAAGTTGTTATAAGTTAAATGATGCATAATCAGTTAAGGTTTAACATAATAAAAAGATGTAAAATACAACATCAAAAACGTAAAGTGGGGGTGGAGCAAAAATGTAATGCTTTTAAAATGCAGTCAAATTTAAGTGACTTTCAGCTTAAAATAAACATATATATGTATACATATATACATATATGTGTGTGCGTGTGTGTTTGTGTGTGTGTGTGTGTAGATGATATATGAATCTCATGGTAACTACAAACCAAAACTTACAATAGATAACACACACACAAAAGAAAGGAACCCAAACATAGCACTGAAGAACATCATCCAGCCATAAGAGGAGAAACCAAAAGATGAAGAAAGGAACAAAGAAGACCTCCGAAAAACAACCAGAAAAAATTAACAAGCAAGTACATACCTCCTAACAATTACTTTAAATATAAATGGACTAATGCTCTAATCAAAAGACAGAAGGTGGCTGAGTGGATGAAAAAAATAGGACCCATTTATATGCTGCCTACAAGAGACTCACTTTAGATCTAAAGAAAGTGAAGGGATGGGAAAGATATTCTGTGCAAATGGAAATAAAAAGAAAGCTGCATAATGATACTCACATCAGACAAAATCTACTTTAAAGTTTAAAATTTTAAAAATATTTTAAATAAATATAATAAAAGGACAAAGAAAGGCATTACTTAATGATAAGGAGGCCAATCCAAGAAGAGGACCTGAAGTCCATTAATATCCATCTGCCCAACACAGAAGCACCTAAATATATAAGCAAATACTAACAGACATAAAAGGAGAAATGTACACTAATATAATAGTAGTCAGGGGCTTATAAACCCCACTTCCATCCGTGGATAGATCATCCAGACAGAAGATCAATAAAGAAACACTGGCTAAAATGACACATTAGACCAGATGGACTTAATATTATTTACAGAACATGCCATCCAAAAAGCAGCAGAAAATGTTATTCTTGTCAAGGGCACAAAGAACATGCTCTAGGATAGAGCCCAGGTTAGGCCCCAAAACAGTTCTCAATAAATTCAACATGGGTACTATTCTAACCCTCATTTTACCAACAAGGAAACAAAGGTTTAGAGGCACGATGTAACTTACCAAAGCCCCAAGATTACTCAGTGGAGGAGGCAGGATTTGATTCTAACTAAGTTCATGAAACTCCTGAATCTAGATAATAGACCATTAGCGAATCGCAGGTCGACTCTGGTTATCGATGCCCATCTCTTTCCTGCCAATCTCACGCAGATGTGGCACTGACCCTATGCAAGCCTTCTGCCATGTATTTGTATTTAGAGTGTGATTAATGTCAAAGTTAGCATAATATTGACTTAGAGAAAGGCTTATTTTGCCATGTTTTTTGACAGCACAATCTAGAAGATGTTAGAGAAGCACATTCCATGTCTGACTCCTGGAAACTGTCCCCAATGCCTAATGTCAAAATAACTGCATTTCACTGAGAAAACCAGTCTCAAAACATAAACAATATAACAAAAGTCAGATGCAGAGAGCGCTTGCCAGATATGAAACCCTCCCTGCCCTGTGTGAACCCCCTGGGCTCGAGGGATAAGCATCCCTCTCACAGCAGCCGCTCAGAGGAACTCAAAATATGATTTAAAGCTGGCACAGGACTGAATAGGCTTGCGATCCTTAACATAATTAAATGCATAATCACCAACTGCGAAGAATGTGCAAAGCTGAGAAGTAATGGTTTTTTCCCCAGCATCCTACCAAAAATACTATCTGCAGATTTTACTAGGTTGGGTTGCAACCCACCCCTTGAAAAACTCCACCTAACCTAGTGCTGAGCTGAAACTGAAGGAAGGAAAAAAAAAGGTCACATTTGAAATTCTGACGCTGTTTTTAAAAGTCCCCAAACTTTGGTGGGGCTCATCGGTGGCTTCCTCTCACCGGGCGCTGTGGTGCATGCACATTTCCAAGGAAACCCGGAGCTGACCCTCTTCTTTCAGTCCTGTCGGAGGTCATCCTCGCTGCCTCACTCTCCTGAGCTGTTGGAGTGAAAAGTTTCATTTCACTGGCTTCTGGCTCAGACAGGAAGGGCATTATTTTCTCTCTTAAGGAAGGGGTGGGAGAAAAGGTCTATTTGTTAAATTAAAGGTGCCATCCTTTTAGGATTGTCTCCACCCAGTCTTCCTGCCCTCCTGCCCAGGAGCAGAACTGAAACAAACACCTAGGCTTCCATGGGCTTAAAAAATCTTCCAGCTTCAAGTATCTGCTGCTCAGAATCCTTTTTAAATGGGATATAGCTTGTTCAGCAAATGGCTGGCTTCTGACTGCCAGGCTGTGCTTTTTCATCAGCACTAGAAGTGAGTCGGGAGGTCATTCAAGATCATCTTTATCCCATGGAGCAAAGGCAGGAGCAGCCCCAGTTCGCCACCGCGCAGCAAGCCACTTCACCAGAGAGAAGGATCTCGCATCACAGTGTGTAGACGCAGAGGAGAAGAGGGCTGCTCTGACTCTTGCTAGAGGTGGACACAGGCACCATGCTCCCGAGAGGAAGGTTACAGGCTAACTGGCAGGAGGTAGAAACAATATCCAGGACCTTCAAGTGGATGGGAAGTCACTTTTGCCCCTGAAAAATGTCCACAGAAGGCTAGGAAGTAAGATAATGATGGGAAGCTCAGTAGTCCACACAGTGGGAGGATGTGCTGACCAGGGACAGCACAGCCTTGTAAACAAGCTATCTCCAAAAACATGACACCCGGGCTCGAAAAGTCCATGGGGTTCTCTCCTAATGAGCAGCAGTAGTATCTGTACTCCAGATACCGGCTGGAGGGCAGAAATTCAAGATCTCTGCCAGTTCCTACTTATGCGTGCTAGCAAGAAGTCGGTGTCTGGAGGATGGCCTGGAAGCCAAGGCGTGGCCCCGGGAGAGCTCTGGAACACGGGGCATCTGTAAGAACCACCCAGTGCTGGGCCCTCAGCCATGCGGACGGAGCCAGCCAGAGGCCTAGGTGCAAAGTCAGCAGATCAGCCTAATGTGAATGCAGCCCGGAGAACCTCAGCCTGAAACAATCGCAATCCTCGGTTCCCTTGGGGAATTTACATATTATCTTATGCATAAGATACACCAGGAAGTAGTCCCCGTTATTCTGTTTATTCAAGAGATTGTAAGAATGAGGGTCACAGCATCTCAAAGGTTCCTAGTCCTGAGGATGAATAAGAATTCAATCGAGGGGCACCTGAGTGGCCCAGTTGTTAAGTGTCTGCCTTCGGCTCAGGTCATGATCCCAGGGTCCTGGGATTGAGCCCCACATCAGGCTCCCTGCTCAGCAGGGAGCCTGCTTCCCCCTCTCCCACTTCCCCTGCCTGTGTTCCCTCTCTCGCTGTCTCTGTCAAATAAATAAATACAATCTTAAAAAAAAAAAATTCACTCTACACCACAGTATTAGAAATTGTTATATTTCTGAGAAGCATAATGGTTTCCATTGTAGGGTCTCTGTATTCTTAACTGTTTCCCTCTTTGACTAGGCTGCTAATGTGCTTGGTGTTTCCTAATGAACCCACCTCGGCTAAAGTCTGCAGAACCTTGGGTATTAACTTTATCCCTGGATTTATCTTTTTTCCTATGCTATGTATTATGCTATCCATTGTGCTATATATTCTTTACAAGCCATTTTACACCCTATTTGGAATAAAGTGGGATATAAATTTAAGAACCAAATATTTATATTTGATAAATATACGTAAATATTTTACATAAACCTTTTGATAGTGCTGAAGGCACTGAATTATTAAGGGTTGCTTTCACCTGCATAACCATTAGTCCTATTAGGACCAATGCATACGGATAACCATAACCATCTGGTCCTATGGTACATCCTATGGGATAAATGGGAGAAAGTATCACTAAAATAATAATAAAATGAATTACATTTATATCTTCTTGATGCTGAATTATTCTAACATTGGGTAAAGACCTGCATACCAGACCAGGTTACTCCCGTGATGACTGTTACATCACCCTTGAGAACAATGAATCAAGACACTGCACTCACACTATAGGAAGGACAAACTTTACACAAGTCTACACATTTTGTGTTTGTAGTTTGAAATTTTTTTAAGATTTAATTATTTATTTGTCAGAGAGAGAGAAAGGGAGAGAGCGAGCACGAGCACGGGGAGTGGCAGGCAGAGGGAGAGAAGCAGGCTCCCCACTGAGCAAGGAGCCTGACGCAGGGCTCGATGCCAGGACCCAGGGATCATGACCTGAGCTGAAGGCAGAGGCTTAACCGACTGAGCCACCCAGGTGTCCCTATAATTGGAACATTTGAAAACACCCCGGGGCTCTAACTCATAAAACAGGAAAGTCTCATACAGAATCATTTTATAACACCTATCACAGGTAAGTTATATATTTACCGAAACAATCCATCATTTCAGCTTGAAAGCAGGTAGCCTAGGAAACATCTAACAAATAAAGGTAGATTAAAAGCAGAAATGAAAATTTGTATTGATAATTTATCCATTTAAAAATAAACTCTTAATCTCAAGAAACAAACTGAGGGTTGCTGGAGGGTCGAGGGGGTAGAGATAGGGTGGCTGGGTGGTGGACATCGAGGAGGGTATGTGCTACGGTGAGTGCTGTGAAATGTGTAAGCCTGATGATTCACAGACTGGTACTCCTGGGGCAAATAATAGATTATATGTTAATTTACAAAAAAAAAAAAAAAAAAAGCTAAACTATACAGCTCAACACCCAAAAACCAAATAATCCAATTAAAAACAGGCAGAAGACGTGACCATTTCTCCAAAGAAGACATCCAGATGCCCAACAGACATGTGAAAAGATGCTCATTATCACTCATCATCAGGGAAGTAAATTCCAATCAAAACTACAATGAAGCCTGACGAGTCACAGACATACGCCCTGGGGCAAATAATGCATTATATGTTAATAAAAATTTTAAAAAAATAAATGAGGTTTGCATAAAAAAAACTACAATGAGATATCACCTCGCACCTGTCAGAATGACTAAAATCAACAACACAAGAAACAACAGATGCTGGTGAGGATGCAGAAAAAGGGGATTCCTCTTGCACTGCTGGTGGGAATGCAAAGTGGTACAGCCACTCTAGAAAATAGCATGGAAGTTCCTCAGAAAGTTAAAAACAGAACTACCCTCTGATCCAGTAATTCCACTACTGCGTATTTACCCGAAGAAAACAAAAACACTAACTTGAAAAGATACACCTATCTCATTATTTACAATGGCCAAGATATGGAAGCAGCCCAAGTGTCCATCAATTGGCAAATAGATAAAGAAGATGTGGTATAGGGGCACCTGGGTGATTCAGTCATTAAGCAGCTGTCTTCAGCTCTGGGATGAGCCCCACATCGGGTTCCCTGCTCAATAGGGAGCCTGCTTCTCCCTCTCTCACTCCCCCTGCTTGTGTTCCCTCTCTCGCTGTGTCTCTGTCTTTCAAATAAATAAATAAAATCTTAAAAAAAAAAAAAAAGAGATGTGGTACAGAAACACAATGGAATACTATTCAGCCATAAAAAAGAAGGAAATCTTGTCATTTGCAACGACACGGATGGAACTAGAGTATAATGCTAAGTGAGATAAGTCAGTCAGAGACAGACAAATCCCAGAGGGTTTCACTCATACATGGAATTTAAGAAACAAAACAAATGGGCAGAGGAAAAGAGGAAGAGAGAGAGGGACAGACCAAGAAACAGACTCCTCACCATAAAGAACAATGTGATGGTTACCAGAGGGGATGGGTGAAACAGGGGCTAGGAAAAAAGAAAAAAAGAAAAAGAAAATGAAGCTAAACAAAGCAATTTTTGAGCTCTCACTCTGACTCCTACGAAAGAGGTTAGAATAAAAGGAAAATACAATCTGGTTGGAGGCACAATTCGTCTTATCAGACTATCCCCAACAACTGGAAACATGTGAGGAGCCCTCAACTGTGAGGTCCAGATATTATGTCCTCTAGGGGTTCAGAAGAGAAAGCTCGTTATAGATGGGAAGGAGAGGGGAATTTCAGGCACACACAGAAGATGACATCCTTCCACCGCTTCCTCCAGGACCCTCAGAGGGGGAAGCGGAGAACCCAATGAGGGGCTCGATCCCAGGACCCTGAGATCACGACCTGAGCCGAAGGCAGAGGCTTCAACCCACTGAGCCACCCAGGCACCCCATCCCCATCCAATTATATTTGGATAATGTAAACTCCCTGCAAGGAAAAGCCATAAGCCTTCAAGCTACCTAGCTGAGCAACATTGTTTCTAAGTTGTATTCTTCTCCCTAGTCTTTAACCTAGACTTAGTCAATGACAGGAAATTGAAAGATAACCATTTACCACACCAAGTATAAGTCAGCCATTTATTTGAGACTCTCCATCCATTCCAGAAGTTTTAAGTCCAATCCAATTTCTCCTCGTCCCCTGTCATTTTTCAACATGCCTGGGGGTCTGGGAGATCGGGCTTCTTAGGCAAATTTCCTGCAAATGCCTAGGCATGTAGGCACCCCACCTGTCCTTGCAAAGCAGCCTGGTGGTTAGCAAACAGCACTGGAATAGAAGTCAGGAGTGTGGCTTCCTATGCGGGTTTCATCTCTCGCTTTCTTTGTGGCTTTAGATAAATGACGTAACCTCACTATACCTCAATGTCTTCACTGATAACATGCAAAAGAGAAGGAAAGAGAAAAGTAAAAAGAAAAGGGGAAAGGAAAAGGAAAAGGAAAGAAAAGAAAAGAAAAAAGAAAAGAAAACAAAAGAAAAGGAAAAAGAAAAAAAAGCTCCGTGCAAATCCTAAGTGTAGTTGTGAGGGACAATTAGATTAAAAATTACAAAGGGCTCTGCTTTATTTTTCCAATTTTTCAGCTTTTCCATTTCTTTGAGAATGTAGCCTTGAAAACCACGGTAGCCTTGACTGGAAGTAGGTGGGTAGTTGTTGAATTCATCCTTAAACAAAGTAAGTGACCCAGGGACACTGTTTATAGCATCTGTAATTTACAAAACTAGTCTTAACCAAACTCACGCTGTCTCTAGGATCCCATGAAACTGAAGAGGAAAATAAAGGAGGGAAATAAAGGGAAGGGGAGGCAGCAGGACTGCCATGCACTAGCACCATCTGGTCCCCACACAGAAAGCCCACGGGCACTGGCCCCTGGGGCAGTGATTAGGTGACAGCAGTGAACTCTGCACAAAGTAACACCCAAACCCAAACTTGACTTTTTCAGACAAATGGAACATTCTATAGGCAGAAAGGAAAAAAGGCTGTGCCAAGTTCCATAACGTGGTACAGACATCATCTTAACAGGGTTCTCCTAAAGCCAGTCTGCTCTAGGCGAGACTTTTGTTATGCTCCGCTCTCTGGCTTTATGTCCTCCTACAGCACTATTCTCCTCTCAAACATGTGGCAAACGCTCAGGCAAAGTCTCCTAACTTATTCATTTCCCCCTTTCTTCTCACCTCCTTGACCGAAATGACCCACTTCTTAAATTGGATCTATTTTAAATAGAACCATATGTACTCTCCCCCACAGACACACATGCACACGTGTACACACACATATATATACACAAACACACATATACAGGTACACACATATACACATGTAGTCACACACACATACATATGCACAGACACAAAAACACGTGTGTGCACATGCAAACACACATGCACACACACTTTCTCTCCCTTTCCATCGCTACCCTCAGGCTGAAAAATGAGCAAAAGCAAGCTTCGACACTGGATAGGTTAAGATTCCTTCAAGGTATTTCTTTTCCTGATGCTTTCCTACGAACAAGAAATTGAACTGTATTAACCTCCCCAATCCCTCCACAGACCCACAAAAGGACTCGTACTTTTTAACCCAGAGCTGTATAATGGAAACAATCTTTAGAGAAACGGTAGCCCAGAAAAACACAGATGCAGCATTTCACAGGTGACACGGATCTGCTTTCACTTTCTCGAAGCCGTAAAAACATATAGAGCTATTATGGACCAAACGCTGTCTGAAGGAGGAACGGAATACTAATTCTGTCCAAGTAAAATCAGGACTTTTAGGAGATGCTTCTCACCCTCCAGGACAAGCCCACCCTCTTTAGTTACATAACAGTAAACGTTAGTTAAGTGTGCAATTATTCCCATTATTGACGCAATGCAATGTCATTTAACATGATTTCCAAGCAGAATCTCAGAATTAGATGGTAAACTCCATCTAAGATACACTGGGATCTTTATTCTTCTCTGTATCCTCCATCCTAACTTTAAAAATCTCCAATGAAGATCTCAGAGGTAATGGTATGCTGATGAGAACATAAGGAGAAAGTAACTGTCATCTTCACTATGGATAAAATAATTGCATTGCATGTCTGTGACATAATGAAATTAAGTTCCATAAGTGGATATTTTGCTGCTGTTCTTGAATGACGGCACAGAAGGATGTGGCTGGAAATGCTTCGTAATGTTCTGGGTTCTATCATTCTTACAGAAAATACAAACTACTATTATCTATGTACCTACTCATAAAGGTTACTTTCTGCCTTTGTACTTAGTGGCAGTGTACTTCCGTTTCTGAGCTCTTTTCTCCTGCTCTTTGGTCCCCAACCCCATAATTAACCTCAATTTGGAGGGAAAGAGTGTATTTCCGTTTCATCATTAAGTCAGTTCCTGAATTAGTGCTACTTTTCTTGCTAGTAAGTTTGATTTTCATGAAGCTGTGTTCTGTCGGTCACCTTTCCTAAAACATTCTGGCTTTTTCCTCGCAATTAAAACTCAAATAATACTCAGTATAAAGGATTACTGAAGATTATTTTTCTAGAGAAAAGTATAAATGAGACCAATTAAATGGGTTTAGTGGGAATCGTCCCCAAAGGCCTGGAAAACCAGCAGTTGGGGAACGGTTTTGGGCAAAGTGGCTCCCTCTGGTGGAAACAATCCTCTCTCCAATGGGACACTGTTGTTCCAGAGCCCAGAATGTTCGGCTGTCTCCTTGAAGATGTCACAGCGAGGAGAGAGTCAGCTACTGGTATTTTGATAGACCATAGCAGGTGGGAAAAACTGAAGAAAATTCTAAAACATGAGTCGTCAAGTGGTTTGCATTCCACTAAACTGTGCTAATCGTTGCCCCAAACCCTCTGTGGGTAACAAGCCAGGGGAATCCTGAACAGTGAGGTGTGCCCCAAAATATGCACACTTCGGAGTTCCTAGGAGCTGCTAAGGGGATGGGATGACATGACTCACAAGTTGCCCAGATTTAATCCCAGGGATCTAAGAATGAAGAGAACAAATGATTCAATACCAAGCTCGGGAGCGGTGAAAGGTCCGCACCCTAGAAAAGGCGAGAGCCGGGCAGCATGGCCCTGAGCTCATGAATGGACAAAGCAGAAACTGCACTATAGAGCCCGTCCTGAGCTCCAGACAGCCACTCTCATTGTCTCTAAAGGTCAGTGGGGTTTTAAACTAAATAGCTGGAACCAGAGGAAATCATGATGTTAGTCATTGTTTATTTTACCATATTATCTCCCCACATCTGCGGTCGTTTTGTGTTTAGACTAAACGTGTTCATCATTTTTCTACTGTGTCAACTGAATGGGTTTTCTTAATGTGAGAAAACATGACACATCAGTGTTGCTTTAATACAACTTACAAAAATGTGAATGCTGTGCAATTTGGGAAATTAAAAATCCCTGTAAGGAGCAAATCCCCTCACTACCTCCTCCATTTCTCTAATGACAGTTGCTCATTCAGTATCTATAGTGCCCCTTGGTGTAAAATCCATCAAAAATTATGCCTGGG
>CM053616.1:70558452-70590359 GCA_028646535.1 Procyon lotor
AAATTAAATTTATAGTTAAATAAGATATGGAAAACTATTTCTTTAGAGTATTCTGCTGATAACTTTCAGTTTTAATTCTATCAGGAAGCTGGCTCTGACCCCCAAAAAAATGTTATCAAAAAGTGTTTTGGCATATAAAGGGGGGTATCCTAGATACAAGTTTAATCCACTAACTATAATCCCAGCCTGGTGAAATTTTCAGTCTCTTGTTGTTAACATGCTCAACATCTATAGAAATAAATGGCTGGAGGGGGAAATTAGCGTTTTGCATTAGAGTGAAAAGTAGAGTTTACAAATGCTTACCTTTATGGAGCCCACACTGAGCCAAGCAAATGGTGATTTGAAAAAGTAACAACTATCTCCTCCCTCTCTTTACAAACACACACACACATACACACACAATTATTATCCAGGTTACCAGATTTAGCAAATAAAAATGCAGGAAATCCAGTTACATTTGAATTTCAAATAAAAATAAATAATTTAATTTTGTAGTATTAAGTATGTTCCATGCAACTTGGGAAAAATCATCCTAAAATGTTATTCAGTGTTTATCTAAAATCCAAATGTAACTAGTCATACTGCATTTTATCTAGTAATCATAATAATTACCTGTACATATGTATATAGAGACTATAATTTGCATGGTTTTTTGGATATTTTGCCTCTATGTAGGCAAGACAGAGGTTATGAGACAGAGCAAACCTATAGGGTATTCAAGAACCGAGAATTAGGGGCGCCTAGGTGGCTCAGTGGGTTAAAGCCTCTGCCTTCGGCTCAGGTCATGATCTCAGGGTCCTGGAATGGAGCCCCGCATCGGGCTCTCTGCTCAGCAGGGAGCCTGCTTCCACCCGCCCCCTGCCGCCTGCCTCTCTGCCTACTTGTGATCTCTCTCCGTCTGTCAAATAAATAAATAAAATCTAAAAAAAAAAAAAAAGGAAAGAAACGAGAATTAAGAAACATTCGTGAAAGTCATGTGGAAGAAAGGTACCCATTTTCTGCCTAATCATATTTACTTCCTGAAATAAATAGAGTTTACTGATATGTTTTAAAATAATACCAGTTAGGGGCACCTGAGTGCCTCAGTTGGTTGGGCATCTGCCTTCAGCTCAGGTCATGATTCTGTGAGTCCCAGGATCAAGCCCCACACCGAGCTCCCTGCTTTGCAGGGAGTCTGCTTCCCCCTCTCCCTCTCTTCCTCCCCCTGCTCATGCTCTCTCTCACACATTCTCTCTCTCAAATAAGTAAATAAAATCTTTAAAAAACTAAATAAATAAATAAATAAAATAATATCAGTTAGTGAAAACTGTCTCATCGATGTGCTAGTCCTGACATTATCCAAGATTCTTGATAACATTCCTTTCACCCACTTCACATTTTGGATTCATTAAATCTATAACTGGGATAGAAAAATTTAGGGGGAAATTTATATACATTTATATATACTTATGTATAAGTATATATATATAAGACATATATATATACACTTATGTATCTAGTATATATATATATATAATATATGTGAAGTGTACATATGTGTACATATGTGTACACACACATATAATGTATATATATACTTAAATATTTATACAAACATCTAGCAAATTAACCTGAACCTATTTCTCATTTGTAAGGTAGGAAAATAACAATACCAATCTCTTAGGATAATGCTGGGAATGTTATAGAAATAAAAAAAGTAGAAGTCTTTGTGAAATGTAAAAACAAATATTATTATTATTAAGTTAATGGATAATTTATTTAAACTTTGAAAATTTTTGAAGTGCTAGCTTCTCTTACCTCCCTCCTATACACACTATCTGTAAGGATAACAAAAATCTAATATAGTGTGGCACTCCCAGACATAAATTTGTGTCTCAAGTTTAAAATTCTAGGCCTCTAAGAAAAAAATTCAGAAAGGGCACTGTTAATTGCAAATCAGATAACTCCTTGCCAAAGAGGGAGTTTTAACACCTTCATAGAGGCATTCCTCAGCCACACTAACCCCCAAACTGTCATAACACAACTCACCTTAAAGAAAATTCTGACAGCAATACTTAAGAACTCCCTTTCAAACAATATGATCCTTTTTTTTTTTTTTAAGATTTTATTTATTTATTTGACAGAGAGGGAGAGATCACAAGTAGGCAGAGAGGCAGGCAGAGGGAGAGGGGGAAGCAGGCTCCCCGCTGAGCAGAGACCCCAATGTGGGTCAGGGTCCCAGGACCCTGAGATCATGACCTGAGCCGGAGGCAGAGGCTTTAACCCACTGAGACACCCAGGCGCCCCAACAATATGATCCTTATACTCTCCTGCATAAAGCCCTATATTGCTATAACCCTAACCCTCACATTCTAGTGCAAAAATGTATACAATTAATTCTTGTTATTCAAGGCAGTTAGGTTCTATAATGCTGCCACGAACACTGAATTAGAGAATACGGTACCACTGCTCCTAGGGAAAACACAGCTCAGGTTCCTGAGAATCTCTGGTTACAATATTTTCATCAACCGATCAATAGACAGCCTTGT
The DNA here is from genome assembly GCA_028646535.1 of Procyon lotor. Classification (NCBI taxonomy): domain Eukaryota; kingdom Metazoa; phylum Chordata; class Mammalia; order Carnivora; family Procyonidae; genus Procyon; species Procyon lotor. Next base: position 70,560,981 of record CM053616.1, read on the forward strand.
TTTACGTGTATGTCTGTTTAAAGACACATTATTTAATATATAGTGTTGATTCATTAACACTGAACTCATGGCCAACAGCACCATGACTCAAGGCCCAAACAAACCTTTCCTGATAAACTTACTTTCTCCATAGAGCCCATCACATCCTTCTTGCACTTGGGAATAGAAGGCAACATTTTAACACTATCCAGGGCGGGGGTGGGGGGGTGCGGGGGCGGGGAATTTTAAAGGGCAACATCACCAGCAAAAAGAACAAAATGTGGAAATTATAGCGCTAAACAAATGCAGAAAAGACACCTAATATTTACAGCCCGGGAGCTAAAGCCAGAAGGGAGAGCTTCCGCTCGTTCTTCCTCCACTGGGACCGTGCATGGTGGGCGACACCAAGGTTTTCCACTCTGCACACATCCACAAATGACCATGGAAGCCCTGCAAGAATTATTCTGGCCTAACAGATACATTGTAGCAGGTCGACAAATTCACAAATACAGACTCTTGGAATGCTGAGAACTGACTATCCTTAGCCTCTAGAACATACTCTAAACAATGAAACATACACTTAATCTAGTATCACCAATTAGACAGTAAATTTCTGGATTACAGGGGCTATGTTTCTTTTTGCTTACTGGTGTCCTAACGGTTTTTAATAATATCCTATTTGCAAAAAGTAAATGCCTCATAAATCTCTGTCAGATGAATCAATCAATCAGCGGTCTGTCTTGCCCTGGCCACCCAATATAGTTCTATCTTCCTATAACAGGTGGGTTCTGTTAGGGTGTTACAAAGCAATAAAAAAAAAAATCAGCAAAATCCTGGACTGCAAATATTTTTAGATTTCCCAATTTAGATTTTAGATTACCATTCCCCTACCCTCCTTCCAACTAGCTGGTGCTCAAACCAAAAAGTCAAGGCCAGCTTCTAGAAGCTGGGTCTCCTTATTCCCTGCTGCATGTGCACGCACCCATAAAAAGCCTTTGTAAAAGCTCTAGCCACTGAATATTTGATAAACGACATATGGCTGAATGATAGACCGGGTTCCGGCTCTTCAAAGACAGACGCAGCCCAATCAGCACCTTGTCACTGTCTGCTGCTCACTCTGATGGACAAGTGTTTGCTAAACACTCATTTTTTATGAAAAAGTAACCTTCGGAGGCTGTGTCCATGATCACGGCTTTCTAATAACCCAGACGCTGAATGAGCACGACAGGAAAGAGGTCATCGGTCCTCACCTACTGCGCAATCTGCCGGCGAGTCTCCGTGCGACAGAGAGAGTGGCAGGTGCTAACAGATCACGTGACCACAAGCCCCTCATCCCGCAATTTTGTTGCCCATTACTCACCTCTTCGAGGACCTTGCCTTGCCATCGGCCACTTCCTCTGCTCCCTCTGTCTGTCTCTCAGGCTCTTAATAACCTGAGCACTTATTAACTCTCGCTACGTGATAAAGCAGGGATGGACCACGTCTGTCATTCATTCTGCCCCTGCAGGGCAAGGCTGCCCCAGCAGGTGCGGGCAGGACCCTTATAGACCGAAGGCGTGTAATGGCATCTGGCAAGAATGCTGGAGAAGTTAGGAGGGGACCTTGACAGGAACATTTTGAGTGAGGGAGTGCTCACCTTCAGGAAAAGTGTGCATTGCTCTAAAATGTGTCCAAGGTACGCTCTCCTATTTCATTCTGCAGGCTGCTCTTAGCATACCCAAGCTTCTGGAAGCAAGTGGTTCTGCACAAGAGTATTACTTTTTTAGTCAATGAAACAGGGGCCAGAATTCAGTCTCCATGAGTCTTCTTGGCCAGAACCCCAATGTGGAACAGGGCCTGTCTGAGCACTCGGAGTTGCCCTGTTTCCCAACATTCCTCTCACCAGCCCTACCCCAGGGTCCCTTCCTCTGTGGCGCCTCTCACAAGGGCCGTCCTTGCTCTCACAGGGAGGGATGGGGGGATCTGCACCGAGCACTAGAGATCCACTACAAGGAGAGGGACGGCATTCCCTGCTGACGGCTGAAGTTCTACCTTGCCAAGTGTCCTTGCATGTTAAAAGAGCACTTTTCATTCTGCAGACGCCATCAAACCCAAAGGAAGGCGATCCATGATGAAGAGGCTGACACATGGGGGTGACAATGCTTCGCACCCAATTGTGAAGGGATCCTGTAGCACCGATCATGGCTGGCCGGCTTGTGGACAAAGAAGAAAGAGGCTACCCTGACGATCTGAAACCGCAATCCTCAATACATAAATACCCACAGAGTCTAGACCTTCCTCTCACCAGGTCTGGAGCTCTGGACAGGGTCTCCAGGCCAGCCCTCCCAGTGTCACGCCTCCCAGCTTGACAGCTCTGGCTCCAGGCCGCCGGAAGTGGCTGCTGGTGGCTTTCCCCAATGTTCCTTAAGTGCACGTAGTATTGGCAAGTGGAAATGTAGAAAATAGACTTAAGCAAAATTAACTGAAAAAAAATAATGGAGTGAGAAAGGGAGGAAGGGAAGAAAGAGAGAGGGAAGGAGGGAGGACCAAATGGTGAGCTGTGTGCTTACAAGAATTAGTGTTTCAGTTACTTGTGGCTCTAGAGTATAGTTGATTGCTTGACCCACTACAGACATCCAGCAATGCTTATTCGGTGAACAAGCAAAACAGTTAATGCATATTTTGTATCAATATCCTCAGTGTCCTCTTTCCTGCTTAATGCCGATGAAATGTACTGAAAAGTGGTTTACAGTACAATAATTGTCTCCTTTATTGTCACAAGGCAAGTAGACAACATGCGTAATCTCTGTATTTTCACTCTGTATTAATTTTATAATAAAATATAGTCAGACGAGGGAAATGCCTGTGGAGGTAACTGAACTAATTACTATTAGATGCTCTCCCGCATTGAGTCAATTTAAAACTTGTTCATTTCAGGAATTATTCATTAACTTTGGTGTGTTTCTCAGTTTCCTTATCTGTAAAACACAATATATTAAATCCTATCGCATACGGGTGCTGTCAGAATTAAAGGAGTGACTGTCTAGAAAGCTTGGAGTGTTGCCGGGCAGGCAGCAAGCACTGTATGTGGTCCTTATTCTTCTTATAATTAATCATAATTAATCATTAAAGCATTGTTTAAAAGGTAAATGTAGGTTTTCATCTCAAAAGGTTATTTTGTATAAATCCGTGCAAGCACAGGAGGGTTGTTTAAGACTCCCTAACATATGCATCAATCAGAAAATAGTCTTGTCCAGCACTTGTCCACATGTCCAAAACTGAAATAAACTGACTCAACATACACACTTAAGCATATCAAATCAGTTGAACATATTCAAAGGGAAAATACATTTTAAGAGTAAAAGGAGACTGGAGCACCTGGGTGGCTCAGTGGGTTAAAGCCTCTGCCTTTGGCTCAGGTCATGATCTCAGGGTCCTGGGATCGAGCCCCACATCGGGCTCTCTGCTCAGCGGGGAGCCTGCTTCTCCCTCTCCCCCTCTGCCTGCCTCTCTGCCTACTTGTGATCTCACTCTCTCTGTCAAATAAAGAAATAAAATCTTAAAAAAAAAAAAAAAAGTAAAAGGAGGGCACCTGGGCGGCTCAGTTGGTTAAGCATCTGCCTTCGGCTCAGGCAGTGGTCCAGGGATCCTGGGATGGAGCCCCATGGCCAGCTCCCTTCTCAGTGGGGAGTCTGCTTTTCTCTCTCCCTCTGCCCCTCCCCTCCACTCCTGTTCTTTTTCTGATAAATAAATAAAATCTTTGAAAAAAAAAAAAAAGTAAAAGGAGCCCCCCCCCCCTTTTCTTTTCTTTTCTTTTTTTTTCCTGATGAGTCTGGCTTAAGGATGATCAATTTTACTTATCTTTTCAAAGAACCAGCTTAGTTTCATTGATCTTTTCTGTGGTTTTTTTTTTTTTTCGGTCCCTATTTCACTTATTTCCTCTCTGACCTTTATTATTTCCTTCCTTCTACTAACATTGTGCTTTGTCTGTTCTTTTTCTAGTACTTTTAGCTGTAAGGTTAGATTGTTTATTTGAGATTCTTCTTGTTTCCTCAGGTAGGTCTGTAATCATTAAAAACTTCCCTCCTAGAAATGCTTCTGCTGCATCCCAAAGATTTTGAATTGTTGTGCCTCCATTTTAATTTGTCTCAAAGTAGCTTTTGATTTTCTCCTTTGATTTCTTCATTGACCACTGGTCGGCCAGCATTTAGTAGCATGTTTAACTTCCACATTTGTTTTTTTTTTTCCGTGGTGTTTTGTTGTTGTTGTTGTTGTTGTTGTTGTTGCTTGTTTTCATTTTTTCTTTTGTAGCTGATTTCTGGTTTCACACTATGACCAGAAGAGATGCTTGATATGACTTCAATCTTCTTTTATTTATTGAGACTTCTTTTAGGGCTTCACGTGTGATCTATCCTGGAGAATGGACCATGTGCAATGTTGTATTCTACAACTTTTGCATAGAATGTTCTGTAAATATATATTAAATCCCTCAGGTCTAATGTGTTATTGAAGGCTGATGTTTCCTTACGTTTTCTGTCTGGTTGATCTATCCAATGATGTAACTGGGATACTAAACTCCCCCACTAGTATTGTATTACTGTCAATGTCTCCGTTTATGTCTGCTAATATTTGCTTGACATATTTAGGCATTCCTACGTTGGATGCATAAATATTTACAAATGTTAGATCCTCTTCTTGGATTGACCCCTTTAACATTATATAATGCCCTTCTTTGTTTCTTGCTATTGTCTTTCTTTTAAAGTCTATTTTGTATGATATGCGTATTACTACCCCAGCTTTCTTTTCATTCCCATTTTCAAGGAATATCTTTTCCTATCCCTTCTTTGCAGTCTGTGTGTGTCTTCAGATCTGAAATGAGTCTCTTGCAGGAAGCACATAGACAGGTCTTATTTTTTCATCCATTCAACCACCTCATGTCTTTTGATTGGAGCACTTAGTTCATTTACATTTAAAGCAATTGACAGATATGTACTTGTTGCCATTTTGTTGATCATTTTCTGGTAGTTTTTGTAGCTCTCTGTCCTTTCGTCTTTTCCTGCTCTCTTCCCTTGTGATTTGGTAACTTTCATTAGTGTTATGTTTGTATTCCTTTCTGTATTCTTTGTGTATCTGTTGTAGGCATTTGGTTTGTGGTTCCCATGATGTTCATATGTAAAATCCTATGTATATAGAGTCTATTTTAAGTTAAATTACACTTAAGGTGATGGTAACTTAAGTTCAAACACATTCTAAAAGCACTATATTTTTACTCCCACCTCCAATGTTTTGTTTTTGGTGTCATATTTTACATCTTACTATTTTGTGTATCCTTTGACTAATTATTGTATATATAGATGATTTCACTACATTTATCTTTTGACTTTGATACTGCTATGTAGGTGCTTGATCCACCAACTTTACTATACGTTTATCAAGAAAAAAGAGAGAGGTCCCAAATAAATAAAATCATAAATGAAAGAGAAGTTACAAACGATATCACAGACATACAAACAATTATAAGACACTACTACAAACAACTGTTCACCAAAAAATGGGACAAGCTGGAAGAAATGGATAAATTCATGGAACCATATAATCTCCTTAGACTGAATCAGAAGAAATATGAAATCTGAACCGACCAAATATTAGTAATAAATTGAATGAGTAATCAAAAATCCCAACAACAAAAAAAAATCCCAACAAACAAAAGTTCAAGACCAGATGGTTTCCCAAGCAAATTCTACCATGAAATGTTAATGGGGATTCTTCTAAAACTATTCCCAAAATTTCAAGAGGAGGAAATGTCCCAAACTCCTTCTATGAGGCTAGCAATACTCTGATACCAAAACCAGAAAAAGACACCACAAAAAAGGAAAATTATAGGCCAATATCCCTGATGAACATAGATGCAAAAAAAAAAAAAAAATCCTCAACAAAATATTATCAAGCCATTAGCAAAGCACTTTACCAAACAAACAAAATAAAAATCATATGATTGTTTCAGTAGAGAAAAAACATTTTATGAACTTCAATATCCACTTATGATAAAAAAAATCTCAACAAAGCATATATAGAGGAAACATACCTCAGAATAATAAAATTCATATATGGAAAGCCCAAGCTAACATAATACTCAATGGTGAAAAGCTAAAAGCTTTTCCTCTAAGATCAAGAACAAAACAAAGATGTCCACTGTTGCCACTTTATTCAGCAGAATACTGGAAGTCCTAGCCACATCAATCAGACAACAAAACAAATAAAAGACATCCAAACTGAAAATAGTAAAATAGTAAATACTGTCACTATTTGCAGATGACATGAAACTATATATATATATATATATATATATATATATATATATATATATATATATAAAACCCGGGGCGCCTGAGTGGCTCAGTGGGTTAAAGCCTTTAGCTCAGGTCATGATGTCAGGGTCCTGAGATCAAGCCCCACATTGGGCTCTCTGCTCGGCAGGGAGCCTGCTTCCCTCTCTCTCTCTGCCTGCCTTTCTGCCTAACTGTGATATCTGTCTGTCAAATAAATAAATAAAATCTTTAAAAAAAAAAAAAAAAGAAAAAACCTAAAGACTTCACCTGAAAACTATTAGAACTAATAAATGAATTCAGTAAAGTTACAGGATTCAAAATTAATATGCAGAAATCTGTCGCATTTCTATACATAAATAATAAGTTATCAGAAAAAGACATTTTAAAAACAATCTTTAAAAGATTGTTTAACAATCTTTAAAAAACAAATGTTTTAAAAAACATTTTAAAAACAATGAAATTTACAATTGCATCAAGAAGAATAAAATATGCAGGAATAAATTTAAGCAAGGAGGTGAAAGACCTGTGCTCTGAAAACTCTAAGACACTGATGAAAGAAATTGAAGATAAGTGGAAAGATGCTCGTGGATTGGAAGAATGAATATTGTTTAAAAGTCCCTATTATCCAAAGCAATCTACAGATTTACTACCATCCCTATCAAAATGTCAATTTTTCACAAAACTATAACAAATAATCCAAAAATTTGTATGGAACCAAAAAAGACCCTGAAGAGCCAAAGCAATCTTGAGAAAGATGAACAAAGCTGGCGGTATCATGCTCCCTGACTTCAAACTATACTACAAAGCTATGGTAATCCAAACTGTGTGGTACTGACATAAAAACAGACACACAGATGAATATGGAAAGCCCAGAAATAAACCCACACCTATACAGCCACTCTTCAACATAGGCGGCAAGAATATACACTGGGAAAAGACTCCTCAATAAGTGGTGTTGGGAAAACTTGAATAGCTCCATGCAAAAGAATGAAACTGGACTTCTTTCTACACCAGACACATGCAAAAAAATTTGAAATGGATTAAAGGTTTAAATGTAAGACCAGAAGTACAAAATTTCTAGAAAAAAACATAGGCAATTAAAAAAAAAACCAAAAAACTCCTGGACATCAGTCGTAATAATAGTTTTTTGGATCTGTCTCCTTAGGCAAGGCTAACAAAAGCTAAACTAAATAAATGGGACTACATAAAACTAAAAAGCTTCTACATAGCAAAGGAAACCATCAACAAAACAAAAAGGCAACCTACTGAATGGGAGAAGATATTTTCAAGTGATATAACCAATAAGGAGTAATATCCAAAATATATAAGGGACTAATACAACACAATATAAAAAAATCAAACAACCCAATTTAGAAATGCAGAGGATCTGAATAGATTATTCTCCAAAGAGAACTTACACAAGGCCAACAGACACATGAAAAGAGGCCCAATATCCTTAATTGTCAGGGAAATGCAAATCGAAACCACAATGAGATACCATTTTTGGTGTGTACGAGGAGAAAAGGGAACCCTCATGCACAGTTGGCGGGAATGTAAATTGATACAGTCATTGTGTAAAACAGTACAGTGTTTCCTCAAAAAATTAAAAATAGAACTACCCTATGATCCAGCAATTCCACTTCTAAGTATTTATCCAGAGAAAATGAAAACACTAATTCAAAAAGTTAAATGCACCCTCTGGTCACCACAGCATTACCTAGTCAAGATATGGAAGCAAACTAAGTGTCCATTCATAGATGAATGGATTAAGAAAAAAATACACAGACACTATATACACATAGTGGAATATTACTCAGCCATAAAAAGCATGAAATCTTGCCACTTGTGCCAACATGGATGGATCTAAAGGATACTGTGCTAATAAGTAAAAAACAGATACTATAGAGGGCAAAAAACAAATACTATATGATTTCACTTATATATGGGATCTAAAATGAGAAGCAGACTTACCAAAACAGAATAATCCAACAGTTGCTGGAGGAAGGTAGGGGACAGACAAATTAGGGGAAAAGGATGTAAAAAGTACAAACTTTCAGTTATCAGAAAAATAAGTCATGGGGACGCAATGTCAGCATGGGGAATACAGTTAATAATATGGTAACATCTTTGTATGGTGACGGTGGTCAGATGTATGGAAGTGATCACTTCGTAATGTCTGTAAATGCTGAATCACTATGTTGTACACCTGAAACTAATATAACATTGCATGTCAACTACAATAAAAACCGTAGGAAAGGATCTATGAATTCTAGAGCTCCTTGCCCACCTATTCAGCACATATCCCACAACTAGGTTCCCATGAATACGACCTTGCCATGTGTAGATCTCTTAATATTGTATCTGGGACCAGTGCCAAGGACTCTGAGAATGTAATGAACTTGTCCATGACCATGGAGTTAATAACTGGCAGAGCTGGATTCATATCCTAGGGACAGAGAGCCTGGACTGTCTACCTTAGTATATACAATTGCCCAGTACAAGGCCTGACAGGGTGGGCACCCATAAATGTTCATCAAATGAATAAACGAAGGAATAGTGATTTGAAGATGAAGTCAACAAACAGATACCAGTTCAGAACTGCCTCACTGTAATGATAGGACAGCATTCGAAAAACAGCTGAAGCCGTATTATAGGTTTGATACATCATAGCCAAATAAAGCAAAACGTGTGGCACTTCTGAAAACCTATCCTAGTCATAAGACAACATGACCCAATGTTTCCTGAGATGACAATGACATGTATATTCCCCGAAAGTCCCTGTGTCTGACTGAGCAGGGTTTGCCAAATTCAAAACAATAGAATATTACATCTGTACCATCCCCCAAAAGGACCTATTATTAATTCATCCAAAAATCCAAGAAACAAGCATCTCATTGTTTTTGTTAGCACTCCTCTTGGTGGTGAGTTGACATTCATAGTAAAACACCTAGTAATTTACTCAATTAAATATTTTCTTGCTTTTTGCTTTATTATGACATAATAAAATAGGGCAATAATAAGTCTATGGTATAAAGACTAACAGTGTTTTTAACAAAAACCAGATGCAAGCAGTCTTAAATATCTGCTACTACTTCCTCTTTGACGTCTAAACACGTTTTGACAAGTTAGCAGACCTCGATGCCTCTTCAACTAGGCAAACTGAACCTCATTCTTCTCTTCTTGGGGTGCCGTGAGTGATTCAGGTATAGTCTATCCTGGCTGAGAACCTCAAAATAAAGTCTTTCGATGATGATGATTATTTTACACACACACACGCGCGCACACACACACACACACACACACACACACACACACACACTGACTTCTTATGGTTAGTACAGTACAATTTCCTCCTAAACTAAGACCCTTGTTCAGAGCTGGATAGAAAAAAATATCTTATCTATCCTCCCTAACTCTATCTCCCTGCCAAATGTTGAAAGAGATCCCAAAGACCAGAAAAAAAAAATGTTCTTCGTAACTTGTGTGTGTAAATGCAAGGAATTATACCAGAGAAATTGGCACCTTGCTCGAAATAACAGTTTTTTTAGGAAAAAAAAATGTATTTCAGGGGCTCACTCCTTTCACAAAGGAAGAAAAAAATCTCTGCAAAACCACATATTGGAAAATATCAGAGGGCAAAGCCGTAAATGGTTGGCGGTGTGCAGTTCCATTATTCCTCTGGCAATCTGACTGGCTGGACACAGAAGTGGGCCCACTACCTGTGCCTTACCTATTCCAGGAGGAGCTAGCCTTCATAACTGAAGAGACAAAACTTAAGAAAGATCCACACAGGTACTCAAGGTCTTTCTCTTTCCCCAGCTGCTGGGAGTTTTGTTCTTATCTCTCACAGGGATGCCCGATCTTGGCGAACATTTGGAAAGAAGAGGCTCTGGGAAGGGGTGTGGGTCCTCACACAAGAAGACAACTTTGTCGTTAGAAATAATCACACACCTTAGACAACAATCATCTCGATTTGCCTCAGCGTGTGTGTGTGTGTGTGTGTGTGTGTGTGTGATGTAAACATTTCACGTGTGAACTGATGAGATAATGACGCTTCTAAGCTACTCATACTGTAAGTCAACGGTAAATACTGCCCAGAGAGTGCTGTTGTCTTGTAATTTGGAGAATTCCTACTCAAGTAGCCCCCAGTAAGTGACTGTACTTATTGAGTAGTGCTGGTAAGGTAAGACCCTTTTATCCACCAGTCTGTAAAAGAACACATTAGCAAAGGTAACTTGCTGGCAGGATCAAGCAAGCAGACAGAAGCAATTTCTAGCAAATAGCACATTTCACACTGTTGCTAGATGTATGCCTCTAATGTTAGAACTATTATTTATCAAGAGTATATGAAAAGATGTACAATTTCCTGTTGGAACCAACTGAAAAAGGCTCTGGACCCTGAACATTTACAGAGTCAGAACCCAAGGATTTATAGTCAGGTACATGAAAGGAGGCGGTCCCCCATCCCAGCTTTAAGGGGAAGGACTTCTGCGGACGCACGGAAAGATCTGGTGAAATGGGACAGCATAGGAGAACAGACATCTAGACTGGCCAAAATGTGACTAAGTCTCACTAATGTGGCTTGCCCACCAATGCCTTAATAAAGAGGAGACAGTCATAATACCAGCACCTTGGTATATGGTATTCCTAGTTAAATGGATTTATAATCTAGTTCATAATAAATGTGTTTTTTCCACAGAGAAAAGGAACCACTTTCCAACAAAATAGAGGTTCTGTCTTTTTAACAAATCATTTTTATATCTCATAATTAAATTAGTTAGTATATAGGGAGTGCTTAGAACAGTACCTGTGACATAAAGGTTGGTTACTTTTACTATTACTAATATCTTCAGTTCAACCACATCTCCAGATATTACATCTGATTCTGGTCTGGGTCAAGTAGACACTGACTAACCACCAGAGTCAAGATTCCAGAGCAAATTTAGTTAATCACTGCTTCCTTCAGGATTCTTCTCATCTGGGTATCTCATTTCATAATGACATCCTAGAGGTAATATATCCTTACATCCATATATCCATCACGGAAAGATGTCCCATGTGTATTTGTCATTTTAGTGTATCAACAGTGGTATTCTCATTCAAAGAAACCTTAAATCTCATTTACAATGAGGAGTGACCTTCAGATACTTTGTTTATACTCTGGGTTTTATCTTTTTTTTTTTTCCTAAAATTGACATGACTAATTTCATATCAGGTTTTTTCCCCATTGGACTTGACGCCCAATGTTGTACATACCAGACCCACCTTAAAAGGACAATGGCTTGCTACCATTGAGCCTTCTCAAGGCAAACTCTTTAGGCAACCACCAGGAGGTAATGTGAGATCAGTTTAGAGAAATGACAGCATCACTGAATAAGTATATGGCTTCCAAAGATGACCTCTTTGCAAGAGGTTATCTCATTCAATGAGATATATAATATCCATGTGTTTGGAAAGCTACTCTAATAAAGAACACTGCTTTCTTCTCCTTTTCCTCCTCCACAAATCCAAACACAGTGTTGTGTAAAGAGTGGTCTTCCAATTAATAGTTGTTGAAAGAAATAACCAGTCACACTTAATAAGATGTATTTTCTAAATAACATAACATGTATGTCATCAATTGGCACCAATGCAAATTCAAACATCTTTAAATATACTCAAACCATTTCCCCAGACCACTGTACCCAGGGCCTGGTAATCTATCAGCCAACAAGTATTTATTAAGTTACTAGATTTCCCTGGTCCCTCACCAATCTCCAGAGGACCTTGTTCTGTCCTGGGCATGAGTCAGAACGACAGAGTAGCTAATAGTGCACAGCCCCCCACATGGCACCTGAGTTTCCTAGGGCTTTGTTCTCAACCCACCTGGAATTCAGTCTCTGTCAGTAAGGATTTTTGATAATAGTTTTTAATAATAGTAGCAGCTCTCTCAAAAGGTCATTGCAAGAATTAAACTAGTTCATGCATCCAAATAATAATATGCACTTACCAGGTAGAGCTATTGGCTAATAACAGGTTACTTGACTTAAACGTTACTTAGAAAGGAACCCTGGAAATCATGGAATTCTTAGCTGAATATTTAGACAGCACTAGGAAAAGTCCTGAGATAAATATTGGCAATGGTCATACACATGAGATTGAGATTTCTAAATTTTGCTCACTCTCATGTCCAAAGTAATGATGTTGTTCTTCAAAATAATAAAACTATTAGCCAATATATACTGAGCATTTAGCATGGCCTTCTTCTGTATCTCATACGTTTTATTACTTACAGTCCAATCAAACAAAATACAACTCTTCTGCCATATTGACTGTTGTGGTTTACTCAATACGCTGTAAGGTAGAGGGAACCCATGTCTGGTTAAAGAACTTAACAGCTCCTCAAACCTTGAATGTTTGGTCCACCTGTAGCTAATTATATATGAGTTCCTCTTTAATGGACTGCGTCTCAATCTGAATGCAAAGTACACCATTAGGTAAACAGCAGAAAAAGAATCATTTCCCTTCCTACAATATTATATGCTTAAATAAAATGCCTATAATTTTAAGTAAGAGCATAAAACACCTTGATTTATTAAATTTCTTATGATCCTCTGATCCCAATTAAACGTAATATAGCAAAGTCCCATGGCCCATTCGACTCTAAGCTTCTGTCCCCAGAGGACAATTATATGCAATAAACTGTTCTATGATGTTTGCTATTATGGATATTGAGGTAAGCATAGCACTTTGGCTGTGTTTATAAATGCTTCTAAAACACGGGACTCTGAATAAGTTCGTTCATTCATTCTTTCATTCATTCATTCATCCCATAGATATTTACTGACTCCCTACTATATACCAGACATCGTTTCTGTATCCTGGAAATACAGTAGTAGACAAAACAGCAAAATCTTTCCCATCTTGAAGTTTACATATTAGAAGACAAAGAGACTCAATAAATAAATGTATTAAAATGGGACTCTGGCTCAGTTCCAGGTACAACCCTAAAAAGCTGAGGCACCAAGCCTTCCTCATTTTCCAAAGAATCCCATGGCAAACTGGGAAGATACGAAAGAGAATGTTGGAGAAGCCAAGAGAAATAGATACTGTAGAAAGATTTCCAAACCTAGCGAGAGTGGCTTCCAAGACATGCCCTGTGAGCTCAGGGGACAGGCTTCCCTGAAATGTGACTTGCCTGGGAAATTCAAAGGGCAAGAAGAGAGGTGAGGGTCTGCTGGGGGAACTAATTGCACACTGACCCATGGCAGATCAAAGGTGCCTGCTCTCCACAGGCTGCTGTGCACACTCGTGTGTATGTGCGCATGCGTGTGCTGGTGTGTACGGTGGGGGGGGAGGGGGGAGGCAGTCCCTTCAGCCACCAATTCCCAGGGAGAAATACTGCTGCGTGCGGTTACAGACAAGGCCTTCCGAGAGCTGGGGAATGGGTGCCTCAGTCCTCCGAGGGGATTCCAAATTTCCGCCTCAGCTTCCTGCACATGGAGGCTTAGAAGATATTCTGATGGGGGGGCGTGGAGGAGGGAGCGCCCCAGGACATGCCCACCTGGATGGAGTGGGGGTGTGGTGGCAAGGAATCACTGTTAAGGAACTAGGGACATTTTGTGTGGCAAAAAACAGAATTAAGGGAAAGAGGATCCCCTCCACCACCACCTCTCACATTTGAAAAGCTATAGGTAATTTACTGACACTGAACATGAAATGGTCCCATTGGACTCACATGACTAATAGGAAAAGTGCTAGTCAAGGCCTGTCTACACAGATCTGTTCCCTCACTGCCTCCGATGGTTCTAAATATGCACAGGTGGCTCTTGTTTCTGAGTTCTGCTCCTGACCACCCCTTCTTCCCCCACATTCCTCCCTGGTCTGCTGAGACCCAGGACCCCCAACCTTCCTTTTGACTTCTTGGCTCTTCCACCATCTCTGGTAATCAACCCTCTCCATCACGTTTCCTCTCAAAGTACCTTGAGTGGCGTGTGGTTTCTGGTTGGGATATAATTCTACCCAAGTAATTACACATTTGAAGATCTTTAACTGAGAAAGGAGAATTCTAAAATCCTAGATTGATAAAAGACCCACAAAATGATCTCGTGGAAGCCAATCCAATCCCAATATGACTATAATATAATTATGTGATCTTCTAATGACTGTAATCCTCCAGCCTCTGTTAATTCTTGCTTTATTGCACTGGGCTGGATACTACGTTTTCCGTATCCCTGCGCAGCCAGGCAGACTTTAGGTCTACCCAAGAAAGAACCGCCTAAGCCCTCCGGGGAGGACAGGAAGCTCCCCGGCCCATCAGTGACTGTGAAGAGACAGCACACACATTGTGGAAATGGCCTCTACCACTGGTCGCCAGAACGTCACCAGCTTTTAGGTGACTCCTAAAAGCTCCTCCCACTCTTGACCCAGCGGTCCAGCTGAGGGCTATGAGTAAGGGGCCAAGCCACATCCTTACTCTGATTCTTTTTCTTTTTCAACTGATACCATTTCAGCATATGACTGCTAACTGTCCCCCAATCGTCCCTCCTCTAGGACGCAGTCATCTTCAGCCTTAGGGCAAATCTCCGCTAAGTCACAGGCACGAGGAGCATGCCCATAGCACTCCGATGTTCTGGGTGCTGCGGAGGGCAAGGCGATCAAAATAAGTAGACATCCTTGTCCTAAACCACAGTGGAGACCCTGGGATTTACATTCAGAACTATCCCAGGAACGAAGCCACAGGAACACCCTCCAAGTTACAACCGGGAAATTCTCCCTCCATGTGCTGGGCCCTCTGTGGAGACACTTAGAGAAAAAATAATCCCACAAGAGAAAAATAAACCCAGCAGACCAAATGCAGGGCAAAGGGGCATGGAGAAACTTTTACAGGTCTGTACCACACTTCTAGCCCAGGTGGGGTGGGTCGGAACGGGGGAGTGGGGGTTGGGGGGGTCTATGTCATTTCATGGTCCCTGGCAATGCAGGCAGATGTCTTTGGCTCCAGAGGCTGTCGGAATTCACTTGCGGTTTCAGGCAGACTGTCTGCGAGCAGGTGGTGTGGAGGTTGCTAATGGTTCTTTCAATCTGACAATGTACTTTCTTACCAATTCAAGAGAAATGTATGTGAAAGTGAGCTTGAAGGTCCCAGTATGTGTGAGCCCACATATTCCAAAAAGCCGCACGGCGGTCACTCTTCCAGACCCATCACTGCCTGCGTCCATGCCCTGTCACCTTCGATGTCCCGGACTGTGCACCACCAGAAGCACCCAGCATGGGATATCCCAAAAGACAGATTTTACCAATGCCTGGACCGCGAGTCCTACATGTTCAGAAAAAATGTGTGGGGCACCCTCTCCTAGAGACCGTCTGCATTTCCATAAACCAACAAATAAGTAAATGAGGTTCTGTTGGCTATCAGTCACGCTGCTTGGCACTGAAATGCAGGAAAAAGGAAGATAATCGCAACCCTGCTTCCATAATCCTAACTGGAAAGGTGCCTGTGGATTTCCCTTTTGAGCCCTGGGCTTCCCTCTCCAGCACTAGGAGCAGCACCAGCAGACGTGTGTGGGGGCTCATTGTGCTTTGTTTGTGCACTGACCTTGTCACTTTTTGTTAACTCAGGATATTGCTTTACATAGAGAAGAGCTGCTGTTCACTTCTGATTTTATGTTTCACCTCTGAGCTTCCTGACATCAGTCCCCAGTGCACCTGGCTATAAACAATGGGCCGACTGTCCCGCACTTGAGACGTCGTTGTACACCAACTCCTACAGGGACAGAGGCAGCCCAACGGGAAGCAGGGCTGGCTAGCCAGGAAGAAGGCAAAGCCAGGTGCTGCCCCCTAAGCCTGAAGGGGAAAATCCCATTACCTGACTTCCAGATAAAATAACAAGCAGACACTTTGATATGAAAGAGATAATTTAATTGAATCTAGACAGGCCCTCCTTTTTAAAGCACCTTCTCCTGCATGTGTATGATACTTTCTTTTTTTTGAAACGTGAGCTCCAAGCCATGAAATACAGCCTGCCTGTATGTTAACATCTTGGCTCCGAGGCCCAAAACTAGTCCATTTCAATGTCTTTGCTAATGTCAAACTGTCCGAATGAGGCTAGACTCGGGGTGGTCCCACGAGCAGGGATGTTGGGGTTCCATAAGGGTTTGTACACACTCACTTTTCTCCAACTCTTTACTTTTTGTGTTAAGGATTTAAGTGACTTGGAAGAGCTGTCACTTAGGTTCCTCCTCGGGCAGGAAAGTCGTCACTGCATCTGCAGCCCTAACTATTCAGATGAAACATAATCGGCGCTATAAAGGCAATCGTTGGGAGCGGGGTTGGGAAACACAGAGCCGTTCTTTGCTGTTCTGTGTGCACCAAGTCGTCACTTCTTTTCCTGAGGAGTCACCACCATGAGCTGATGACAACAACCAATGGCCTTTCCCATGCCACCAGGTCGGTGGGGTCAAACACAACTTCCTTTTTTTTTTTCCAGGTTAACACACAGCCAGCCATCACACTCACCTAAGACACTGGGCACAGTCTTTGCTTCCGATGGTACTGTTGGGAAAACTAAACTATTAAACTGATTCGGTGTGGTTTAATGCTTATACTTGTGGAAGACCTTCAAATATATAAATTCACAAGCCAGACCATGCTTCCTAATGACAGCCTTAGAAGAAACAGTCACATTCTTTTCTGTGCCTGCAGATTCTTGCAGAGCAATGGGAGATGGATCTAAAATTTTATAGTGACATGACTGAGAAACTATCCCTCGGACTCGGGTTACTCTCTTTCAGTCCTCATTGGAGCCATATGTAAGAGATCTCGGCTGATGTATAAACAAGTCACGATGGGATGCGGTCTTGCCCAGTGCTCCGGCTTCATGGCTTGGAAATGTAAGACGATGATGCTCTGTCTCCTTTCCATCCGCTGCCACATCCTCCCCAGCAGCTCAGTATGCAAAGCGTGTGCCAGTGTTTTTTATTTTTATTTTATTGAAAATACATTGAGTTCCTCGTAACTAGCCAAAATGTTCCAGATAGATCACAAGCCTGCCAGTAAAGACCAACTTGGGAACTCACATGGGAGGAAAGCTGTGTAAGTGACAGAAACATGTCACCAGCAAGCTCCACTCTACTCAACTTGCAGCCGCCCAAATGCTTCATGTCCGCTCCTAGCAGCACCAGCGTGATGCAGACAGCATCTCTCCCATCAGATAAAGACGAACCGCGCAGCCCAGCAAAATGCATTCAGATAATGGTAGGGAAAAGTCAACGTCTCTTACCTTGCATCGTTGCTTTTGTTGGTTCTGAGAACAAAGGGATGAGCAAGAGGTAGATGAGGTAGACAAAGGACAGCCCATTGTACCGGAACGCACACGCTGCAGTTGGGAAGAGAGAAAAGAGGGAGAATGTCATTAATAATGGCAGGCTGCTGGGACCAGGGTGCACAGGCCCGTGTGGGTTATTGCGTCAGGGACCACTGGATCAAATGGCAGCCCAAGTGGATAAGTCAATTAGGAAGTAAAAACTGAGCATTTACTCTGTGTTTATCACTATGTTGGTCATCATGAGATATGCAGAATTAAAATGCATGGCCCCTGCTCTTAAAATCTAACCAAGAAGGCAACACACATATATGCTACCTGAATGCAGTCCCAAAATAAGTCATACATTGGAGAAAGCTGCAGAAATTAAAATGGCTACAGAAATATAGAGGGCAATGGGACTGGTGAGGGTTTGGGATGCTCAGGTAAGGCTGGACACGAAAGAGAAGAGACAGAAGGGAAAGAAAATAGAAGAATGTTTGCTCAATGCTCCATGGCAGGGTTTTATACAAATTATCTCATTTAATCCTCATTTTATAAGAATGCTCAGGCTCAGAAAGACTCATAATCATTCACCTAAATCTCCCAACTAGAGTTTGACCCAGTTAAAATTAACCTTGGGTCTGCCAGGCTCCCAACCCCACGCTCCTTCTTCTGCATTGCTTGTCTTAGAACTAGAATTCCAGGGATTTGCTCCAAGGGGGGGACCTTCCCTCTCCAGGTCCCCATTTCCCCATCTGTGAAACAGACCTGATAACTGTCTCTAACTCACAGACTCATTCTGAGGAATAAATAGAATGATATAAAATAATACTTGTGGCTCAGCATCTTCTGCACAGGAAACCCTCAAAAACATGAGCCTTTACCATAAACGTCCTCATTATTATTCAGGGAGAACAAAGCATGCAGTGTTCCATGCAGAAAGAAAATGAGCACATTACAGCAATAAAAAATAAATTTATTGGATGACTAAAGAAAAACTAAAGATGAGAAGGACTGAGTATGAGTCTGCAGGATGAGGAAATCGGTTCAATGATGATGCAGGCGGAAAAATGTTGGAAGGAAGGTTGGTAGGTGAGGAAATGGAGGGCAAGAGACATGGGACCCAGACAGGGAGACCAGATCAAGAAGTTGCTGGCCTCGAGGTGGGATTTAAACAATAGGAGCATGGCGTAAGCCAGCCCCCAGTGCTGGCTTCTGGTGCCTTACTCCAGAAGCCAGCAATCGGAGACACAGTAGAGCAAAGTGAGGCCTTCTTCCTAGGGAAGAAGGGAAGCCACAAATAGTGCTTTTGCATTCCAAAAGAATCATGCACATATTTGTAGCTTTTTTTACCATCATGAGCATTCCTAACCTCCTTCATGAAAGACCCAAGGCGGGAAGAAACTTTCATAGTATTGATGGGGCTGATAGGAAAATATATAAATGAGACAATGTATAAGAATAAAAACATATGTTTGAATTGTCTGTCTAGATTTTTTTTTCACTTCTGCTTCTTATTTCTCACCTATAGTAGAAGCTCCTTAAAAACAATTCAAAGATATTGGGGGGGGTATAGCTCAATGGTAGAGCATTTGACTGCAAAGATATTTGGGGATTCATTTAGTCGACAAATATTTATTGAGCATGTCCTACATGCTGGGACCCATAGAGATTCTTTTCTACCTCTGGGAACTTGCATCTTTTGGGGGGAAATGTATGATACACAACAAAATGATAAAAAGTCAATCACAAGGAACCCTGGAAGACAAGCACTATGTGAACAGGAAGTCAGCAGGGAAAGGGGGAGCAGGGAGTCTGGGGGGCAGGAGGACTGGCTGCAGCATTCAGGAGGAGCACTGAAGGCAGACTGTTATTGGGAGAAAGTGAGATGTGGGCCAACAGGTGAGGTAGATGAGCCTGTTGAGAGAGCCTCTGTGGGAGAGGATGCCAGGCAGGGACTTGGAGCAGAAGAAGGCTTGACCTATGTGACCTGCCCTAGACAGCCCCATGGGGAGCCCGGGGTGCCAGCAGGGTCCCGGATGGGGCCAGATCATGTGGACTTGCAAGAGATCCGAAAGCGATGGCTGTCACTTGAGGTGTCAACTGAGCGCCAGCTGTCACCCTCCGTTCAAGTCTGCGAGCCACTCCGTGCAGCTCCATGCCCCACCAATGCACACCCTGCATTCTGCACAGCCCCCCAACTGAACTACCAGCACCTTCCACATGCTTTGCTGCTTCCTGCCTCTAGGTCCGTGCCGGCACCCCTCCCTCCGACTGCAACACCTTCCTGTCCTTCCTCCATCAGGCATATCGCTAACAGGGCTTACAAGTTTCCTTTTCCGGGTCACGGTCACGGTCCATGTCCACAACCTCCCCAAACAGATCCATTTCACTTGTCATTCAGCGTCACAGGCTTTGGTTAGATGCCCGTGACCATCTCTGCTATCGCCAAGGCCCAGGGCAGGAGGTGTTCATGCCCACATAAAGGAAGGACAAGTGAATAAATGAAAGAAATAGAATGAGAAGGGCATGAGAGCATCTGAGAAGGAAATCAGGGTATCAAGGTGCACAGCGTGCCTGGTCACATAAAAAGGTCACAGCTGACATTTCAACAACTAAATATCTAATCAACTGGAATGTATCTTTCTTTTTAGTCTTAGGGTGTTTTTTCAACGTTAAAATGAGTATTGCGCAGCAAAGTGACCTAATTCTGAGTATTTCTGGGTAAAAACTATAACAGAACTCATTTATATGATTGTAGCACTTTATTTATTTATTTATTTATTAAAATATTTTATTTATTTATTTATTTGACAGACAGAGAGATCACAAGTAGGCAGAGAGGCAGGCAGAGAGAGGGGGGGAAGCAGACTTCCCGCTGAGCAGAGAGCCTCATGTGGGGCTCGATCCCAGGACCCCGAGATCATGACCTGAGCTGAAGGCAGAGGCTTTAACCCACCGAGCCACCCAGGCGCCCCTGATTGTAGCACTTTAAAGAGCATTGTCAGGGACCTCATCTACTGTTAACTTATCTCAGTAATAGCTTCTGACAACGTGCTTGCTCCGTGTCAAGCCCCGATGTATGAGTTACGTACGACACGTCATGTCGTTAACTCATACTAGTACTATCCTCCTTTTACAGAGACTGTTATTCCCTTTTGACACATGAAAAAGCAGGAGGCGCACCTGAGGAACCAGGCGCTGGTTTGAGCCTGGGAGTCTAGTGCCGAGGTTGCACTCTCACTAGGAAGCGTCATGGCCCCAGGTAATGGACTTGTCCTCACTTATCCATCCTGTCCCCGGTTAACCCTCAGGGGTTCAGTGAGCCGGAGCCTGGCCTCCACAGCATGGCCAACGCTCTTGTATGTATCTTGCTGTTTCCGTTGTATAACGTCATCCTGTAAGGTTTCATAGTTTTTACGCTGGAGAGGTGTTTACTGAGGAAATTCTCAAAGATTAACTTCGGGAGCGGGCAGGAAAGGAGCCTGCTCTCGGTTTCCCACATCGCAGCCGGCAGTCACCATCATTGATAGTAGAGTCCGAAGAGCTTCAGAAGAGGACAGGGACAACCCAGGGTGACAGGCAGCCTCCAAATGGTCCCCAGCAATCGCCACCTCCTGGTTGTCATGCCAAGATGTCTTCCCCTGCTCTTGAATATAGGCTGGAACTAATGACTCATCTCCAGTGAATAGAAACTGTACAAGTATCGTGGTACTGTGTGGGGCCTTCCATCCCGTGCCTGGTCATGGGGTGTCCCAGAGAGAGGCATATGGCAGGGAACTACAGTCTCCAGCCAGTAGTCAGCCCTCACCCGCCAAAAGCCACATGGGTTCACTTGGACACAGCTCCACAGTCAGGAGACTGTGTCCTCACCACCCCTTGGCGGCAGTCCTGTGGGACAGCCTGGGCCAGAGGTCCCTCGCCCAACCCCGAGCCACACCTGGCTTCCTGACTCCCAGAAACTCAGACAGCGTGTTGCTTTAAGCTGCTAAACACTTAGGTAATTTGTATGCAGCAACTGATACCCAAACTTTAAAAAAAAAGAAAAAAAAAAAATCAAGCCACTTGTAAAAATCCAACTTTGTTTCTTTTTGCCTGAAATTATCCCATTTGACTGATGACAGTAGCCCGACTGCTGAATTCCCTACTTTACCTTTTAGATAGAAAGTTGCTACCCAGGAGCTCCCCCAAGCTGATGGGGACTTTGAATGACATTTCTAAGTGAGTTATCCCCATCAAGGGCAAAATACACCTTTGAACTTGTCCATAAAACACATTTGAGCTAGAAAAGCCTTAGAAGGCAAATAGGAATGGCTCCTTTATCAAGCATGATGCGTCTTTGTTCAGGAACACATTCATTACTCTTCATAAGGAGCTCTCATATTCTGCTACACGGGGTTCCCGGATACCCTGCACCTCTCAGGGACTGTCAGGTCACCTGGACTTCTGCCCTGTGCCTCAGTAAGTTGACTTGACAGTACAATTTTCTGAAATGCAGACCAAGGTGTTCCAAGGAGAAAGATTCTCTGATCTGGTGAAGAATGCACTATAGTTTCCACTATTCCTACCTGGTTTTAACCCCCCAGAATTATGTGGAAATCTCCCCAAAAGGATGACAACAGTTGACAGGAATTTCCCAAACAAAAGACCTTGCCAGGCCTAGAGAGCTCACAATTACAAACTGTGAGTCAACAAGTTATCAAGTGGAGTGCTTTATAAACATTAATACCATTATCTGAAATGTAAACAATTCACCTCGCCTCATTAACGAACTTCATTTTCTAAAGATGAAAGCCGGTAAGCAGTTTTGGCAAAAACTCTCCACAAAGCAAATGATTTGACTTTGACAACTTAGTTTACCAAAATAGAAAAGGGGAACAATCTCTTGCAAGTATGAAATTGTTAAGATGGCCATGTAACATTTATAAAAATAGCTGACTGTAGTTTGTGTACAGATCTCCCCTGACTCACAGGAGGGTTATGGTCCCAGTAAAACCGAAGTACGTTGAAAATACCGGAAGTCAACAATGCATTGAATACACCTAACCTACTGAATGAAGACCATGGCTCAGCCTAGCCTGCCTTAAGTGTGTGCAGGGTACTACGGTTGAGCAAATCATCTGACACCAAGTGGATTGTATAACCACGTGCTGAATTGTTCATGTAACTGACTGACTTCAGTACTGAAAGTGACAAACACAATGGCTATACGGATACAGAATGGTAAGAACGTAGTGTTCTCTACTGACCCTCCCGCCACCTGCTCACTCGGGTGGACTGGGAGCAGCTGCTCCCTCCCAGCATCACAGGAGAACACCGCACTGCCCGTTGTGAGCCCAGGAAAGGATCCAAATTCCAAATTAAAAAAAAAAAAAGCTTTCTCTTGAATGCATAGTGCTGTCACTACCCTCGTAAAGTCTAAAAATCGTTAAGTCGAATCATCGTTAAGTCGGGACCGTCTGTATAATAATTTCCCCATCATTACAGAAGGATCATGGAGAAGTTTATACACACTTTAATTTGCCCTTCCATAATAGTTGAAGGCAATAATTTTAGATTATGTTATTAAAGGTAAGTGCTCTCAGAGCTGAATTTTAAGCCAGATGTGATCTTCTACTTCCTTTATACCCTTTAGCAAGGCCAAACAACATCTCACTATTAATGGCCTAGGAGACAATGCTTTAAATGTTTCGAATCTCCATTTCAAGTAAGTAGGTTCTAAATGCTCTTTATGGCCTCCAGGAGCTTTGTTTATTTTAACAGTTGCCAGAGGAGTAGATACACATCACTCAGAATAAGCAACTTCAGTATCAAGTGACAAAACAGTTCTGTCTTTTTGAAATGTTTGTTCACTTGTAATATTTTTTCCTTCTCGACTCTGAAGCAATCAATTGCTTTTAAAAGGATGTCCTCCCAAAATCCTGGTTATTTTATTAAAAGAAAAAATGACAATAAGAGGATCAATTGCAAGTATTTATCAGGGAGCAGGAAACAAAAAATTAAACAATGGCAGGTTTTTCCAAAGGAAAACTATTAAAGACACGAGCGACAGGAAAAAGGCTGTTAGGTCACCTGATTCAATGCCTATTTGTGTAGAATTCTTTTCCCCATTATACACTCCTGTGGTTTGCATCCGGTTAAAGTTACAAATGTCTCCAGTAAGTGGTGCTTTGGAACTGTCAGAGCCTTCCTAAGCTCTTCCCATTTCCTTTATGTCTGACCTCCACATGCAGGAGAGGTCTTGTCCCAACAGCTTCCTTCAGGAAGTTACAAAAATAATTTCATCCAGAAGGATGCTAGCAGAAGATCTCTTGCACTACAGCTCATAGAGGCCAGACACAGGCTTGCACACTTATGTTTATCATGTAGCACTTGCATCACATTCTTCACGCATACCCTAAGAACATTTAAGCATTCATACCACAAAAAGCTATTTTTCAAAACAGAAAATATATTATCCCATTGGGGGAGAGTCCCTATATTTTAACATTACATTGTGATCCAGAGACGTACGAAAGGTGACTTTGGTCCTGGGAATTCGCCAGTATAACACTGAATCCATCGGGTCATGTATTTCTCACACTACAAGAAATAGAAGTATCCCACCACAAAAAATGAAATATCCCACCAAAAAAATAGAAGCATCCCACCACAAAAAAACGTGACCCGATGGAGGTGTTAGCTACACTGATGTGGGAAACGGAGGCAGAAGAAAAGTTATTAAATTTCCTTACTATCTAGAGCCCACGGACAAGTCCTTGAAAGAGGCAGAGTAACATTGCTCTAGGGACTCAACTGCCTCCACCTCTATACTTTGCTAAGGGCAAATGGCAATCCTAGCCTGACTGCCCCTCTCCCCACCCCCAACCAGGATTCTGTAAGTCTACTTTAACATATAAAAATTCCTTTGGAAACTTCCTTTATCTCTAAACCCTCCAAGATACATGTGGGCAAGCACCCCCAAGCACACGGCTCACAGATATACATCTGAAGGGTTTCATGACTAAGGTTTTATTAGACGGTAATAAATGACCTTTTCCCAACAACAGCTAGCCCCTCAAGGTCCTTGAAACCTTGCTTCCAAATTTCCTTAGAGACTCACGCTTTCCCTGACCCCCTCCCAACTTGCCAGTATATCAAGGGCCACTCCTCACAACCCCGGGGGCAGCGGCAGCAGCTCTTTCTGCCCAAGGGTCCTGTCCCCTTGGTGCTTTAATAAACTACCATTTTGCACCAAAGACATCTCAAGAATTCTTTCTCGGTCCTTGCTCCAGACTCCACCCCACTGAACCTCACGTATGTTCTAAAACTTCATCAATACCACAGTGGTCTTCATTTTGCAATATGTAAGTATATCAAAGCAACACACTGTATACGTTAAACCTCCAAAATGTTTTTATGTCAATGGTATCTCAGAAAAACTGGAAAAGAAGGGAAATGTGATATTGTACGTTAATTTCATTAAAGAAGTTGGATCAAGGAAAATAATATAAGGTAATGGATGGCAAGGTCTTAGAATCAAATTGTAGTAAGTGAAAATCATAACCATTACTAACCATAACCACTGTTAAAATTTCTAAGCCAGTTTAAGGAATAATCAGGTGAAAGCATCTTATTTATAAAGGATAGAAGCCTTTGGTCTGAGTTTTCTACTTATGCAAAATAACCTGGAGTACTATATGTAAAATATGAGTTGAACCAGGGAGTCACTAAAAACTTAGTTCGATTTTTTTTCTTTTCTTTTTTTTGGCCTATGAATTTAAACAGGCATTGTCTTTTAAATTCTTATAAAAAGGAAGGATTCTGTTTTCTATTTTAATTAACTGAATACACATCAACAAATATTACTAACAGTATTAAGAGTTTCTAAACTCATCTTGATTGATTGTACAGTTGCATAAAACAAATTAAA
Organism: Procyon lotor; assembly: GCA_028646535.1. Lineage (NCBI taxonomy): Eukaryota > Metazoa > Chordata > Mammalia > Carnivora > Procyonidae > Procyon > Procyon lotor. The sequence continues at coordinate 70,586,464 of CM053616.1, forward strand.
GGGGTGCCTGGGTGGCTCAGTGGGTTAAAGCCTCTGCCTTCAGCTCCGGTCATGGTCTCAGGGTCCTGGGATCGAGCCCTGCATCGGGCTCTCTGCTCAGCAGGGAGCCTGCTTCCCCCTCTCCTCTCTCTGCCTGCCTCTCTGCCTACTTGTGATCTCTCTCTCTGTCAAATGAATAAATAGGGTCTTTAAAAAAAATTAAAGAATATGATGCAAACTTTTCCCTCCTTTATAAATATCTGTTTATATGTTATTCACCATTTCATAAGTTTCCCCACAGAAATTTATCATATTTAAACTGCAAATCCTTCTGCTCAAACTTGACTGCTCATGCTAAGTTAACTCCTTTGGATCTAAGAGAGTAACAGCACAGAGTATCTCCTGTGATTGCAAATGAGGAAACAAAGCTCTTATGCTAACAGATAGTTCCTTAAGCTCCCCGAAAAATTATATTAGAAATTAGATCTATTTCATTAGGAGTATGAAGAGCCTTGCATTTAAATCCACAGTTCCTCAGATTATTCCAAATAAAACTTGCTCTCTTACCACCGTGATGAATGAGGCATTAGGGTGGGCGGGTGAATGCCAACAGTGGTCAGACTTTACAACTGTTTATTCGCCCACTCATCTTGGTTGCTTTTTTATCTATGGAAGAGGAAAGTCAGTGTATGCCGACTGGGAGACCTCGAGTGAAGATGGGGCTAGCCTGCTCCGATTCATGTCACTGTGTTTACTGATTTAGAAATCACTCCCCCTCCTTCATACTCTGTGTATTCTCCGGGGAGGAAGGTACCTTTTAACTCAGTCTTAATTGACTTCCGTGTAACTGAACAATTTACAAAGCACGGGGTCATTACCTCTCCAGCAGTCTTTTACTAGCAAAGTATAGATGCTCTTTAAGTTTTCAAATTATTGATCGCAATGAAGCCTTAGCCTATAAAAAAGATTAATTGTGAGAATTTAAAAACTTATTTTCCTCAGTTAAAACATCGTTCTTAAAGAGAACAGATTGTCGTTCATGTTTCATTTATACTCACTTTTCAGTTCTAGCTTTTGACTTTTAATTAACTCTGTATTCATGAACTCGATCTTACTTATTTTTTAATTAATGCTACTTTTCTGTAATTTTCCCACAGGTTAAATTCTTTTCCTAAAATACATAAATTCTACTATATGACAAATTCACTGTAGCAGCGTTTTACATCATTAGTCCCTTGAAAAACCTAAGAGAATTTCCTTAATCGACTTTTGCTTACTTAGACTTGTTAATCCACAACCTTTCACAAGTTCACCTTTAACAGGCTCATGGATGGGGTGCCTGGGTGGCTCAGTGGGTTAAAGCCTCTGCCTTCAGCTCAGGTCATGATCTCAGGGTCCTGGGATCAAGCCCCCACATGGGGCTCTCTGCTCAGTGGGGATCCTGCTTCCCCCTCTCTCTCTTCCTGCCTCTCTGCCTACTTGTGATCTGTCTGACAAATAAATAAAATCTTTAAAAAAACTAAAACAAATTTTTAAAAAATAGCATACTCATGGACACTTCAAATTTAGAAACTTACCCTCCACTATGTGAGTGTCAGTATCTCTAAACTATTAGGTTGAACCACTGAACCTTGTAAATAGTTAAATAGTAGCAAGTTCATAGGAGTCAAACGGTGTCACAAAAAGAGAATAAACATCACTTTCATTTCTGAAATAAGAGAATCAACTACAATGTCATCTTATCTGTAATCAACTTGAGACAGCTATGGACATGGGAGGGGACAGCCAGGGCAGGAACACCGATGGGACCATGTATAAATGTAGACTTTGTGTAAGCGGCAGTGACTTTTTAATAACAGGACTGATTTATTGCCTGCTACACTTTCCTTCTTTGAAGGACTTAGTAAAGTGTGAATTTTGTGTGTAGGCTTCCCCTGTCGGTTGCAGAATATTCTCCATTATTCCCAGCAGCATCCTTCCTGGGCTGACATGCACACTAGCACAAGAAGAAATCAATGCAGTTCACTAGAGTAAAGTCGAGTTTCTTCCATCTGCAGCACGCAATGCTACTCAGCACTATACCTTGTTCAACAACGAATATGGCTCAAAATTGATGAAAAAGGACCGTTTTTATCTTGACTAATTTACTTGGACATCCTGCCTGCTTCTTCCTGGGAACACCTTCTTCCCTGCCATCTATATAGGCTTATTGTTATTGGCTTCCAAGTATTTCTGGTACCAGAGAAGTAGTAGACACACCTTCTGTGGCATGAATTCAGCCCTTGACCGTGTTTGGGGTTTATGCTTATGACACCACACTAATGAGGAACAGCTTCTGACCACGGCGTCAGATCCTCGCTCCCAAAACAACATCCAAAATAGCAATGAATGGGACTAATGCCTCAAAATTAGCCTCTTCTGCCAAATCTCTTTGTTCTAACTATGCAGAATCTTTGACCTTGGATTTAGTCCCTTCCTTATCACTTCAAATGCTGATTGCACACAAAGTCTGTCTCTGAGAATGGAGCAGGTACAAAAGAATCCTTGCAGTGAACAAACTAAAAAGATGTATAGGCTTGCTCACCCAACCACATCCCACTCCACAGATGGCCTTGGCCTTTCCTGCTCTCTTCCTTACTACCCTTCTTTTCAATACACACGCACATTCTCCTGCCTTATAAAATTAAGGTACTTTAAAAATTGTTCACAAGGTACTCTATCTGGAAAATGAGAGTAACGATTCCAGTAATGTGTTTAAGCTTACTCCAGGTGTTTTCATTGGCTCACAGCCTTGACCTTGACCTGATAATGCACTTGATTTTTGGTCAATAGATACAGAAGTCTTGGACTTTATTTCCTGAAATAAGATGGCATTTTACTCTTCCTGACCCATCATTATGCCCTGTATTCACTAGATGATCCATAACGGGTCAGAACTTTGCCCAATGTCCCCCCAGATGAGACTGGGTATCATGGTCTATCTCCAAAATGCAGGTATGAATTATGAGCCACTGTGAAGCTAAGCTGCGTGGTTCATATCAAAATTCTGCAGAGGTCTGGTTACCTCTACAAATGTCTTGGCTAAGTCATTTGGTAACATTTCACTGGGAGACAGGGAGGCTGCAGATCCCTGCCACTGCTGGCCTATCTCTTGGAAAAGCTCTAGCAGCAATGCACCTCCCTAAATAAACCTCTGTTCTAGCCAGAGCCCCCTATTAGCCATTCTCTAACCATGCATCCCACCAGGCCCTAGGCCACTTTCGAACAGGGGGCTCTTTCCAGTTCATTACTCTATTTCCAGTTTCTATCCCAAAACACAGTATGGATTAAGTAAATATCTACTGAGAGAGTAAATAAATTCCTGCCTCTTTCTTTGCCAGCCTGTTAATACCTCTGCCCAGTAGTGCATTCGAAATGCCTGAGCCCCCTTCCACCTAGCTCCGATGTTTGTCTCCTCCCAGAGAATGACCTATCCCAATAAAAAGTAACCTTTTCTGAATAAAAAAGCATATATATCTAGCAATAAGGGAGTAATTCAACAAGGACTGTGAGTCACACCATGCAACTCAGTGCAACAGTCACGGAGAATGATTTTGCACATGTGAGTGAACCTAAAAAGATGTTCATAATGCACGTGGTTAAAAAAAAACAGGATATAAAACTGTAGAGAATAGGACAAGTCAAAGAGATAGATATCGACAATATCCCCCACTTTCAGGAAACTAAGGCTCTGAAATGATACGTAACTTGTCCATGGTCAAGGTGAAACAGATTTCATCCCACTCAGGGGTCATCACCCAGCACGACTCCAGCATCTGTACTCTTCACCACTGCACTCTGCTATCCCTCTTACACACTGAGAACATCTTTAGGAATGTATCAGACCACTACCAGTGGCCGCCTCTGAGAAAAGACAT
>CM053616.1:70609059-70619864 GCA_028646535.1 Procyon lotor
TTGGGGGAGAGAAATGAAACAGGAAGGGATGGGGAGGGAGAAAAACCATAAGAGACTCCTAAACTCGGGAAACGAACTAAGGGTGGCTGGGAGGTGGGGGAGGGTAGGGATAGGGTGGCTGGGTTGTGGACATTGGGGAGGGTATGTGCTATGGTAAGTGCTGTGAAATGCGTAAGCCTGGCAATTCACAGACATGTACCCTGTGGCAAATAATACATTATATGTTAATTAAAAAAAAAAAAAGATAGGTCAAGCACCTGTATTTTTCAATGAAAGCCAAATCGTTTTAAAATTTCTTGAAACCCACTCTTTGCTTTCTTTATTTCTGCTCTGTATTTTTTTCCTAGACCAAAGACACAAAAGTGATGGAGGGATTATGGTTGTCCTAGGACCTGCCTCGATCACTGTCATTTTAGAAATTCTCAGTAAAAAAAATGAAGATATCAACTGTTAAAAAGAGATAATTATAAAGGAATTTAACTTTTCATCTTATGATACGTTACATATTCTTTATTTGGTTTCGGCTTAGCTCACATAGAGCAATGTTCTGCTTAAAATCTTTTTTTTTTTTTAATTCAAATTCTAAGCGGCTTAACAGTAGAAGGACAAAATTTACCTGTTGAATGGATTTTGAGTGATTGGACCTTGTTGGTCCTGTCTTCATCACTCTTCACAAATAAAGATCTCTTTGATATTTAAAATAAAACTGTTTTGAAGGGCATGAAACATACTTACAAAGCCTTCTACAGTTATTGGGTATTATGGGATGTGCTTTTAATAAAGCATCAGTTATTAAATATGAAGCTTATAGAACATAGAGCCTCTATATCCAATACCATGGAGTAGAACAATTCCATGACATCATGTAGTAGAAATCTGATCAACTTCTACATCTCACCCTCCAGAAGCAGCACCTTTGGTTGGGAGGAACATCCCCTTAGGCACCTCCTCAAATATTTCTTCCTAGCGATTGCCCCAATCCTAGTACACCTTGGCCCTGTCCAAGGATGACTGGACCGGAGCACACCCCTGACCCACAGAAGACCAGTGAGAATCTTAACCTGGATTTTTTGGTTTTGGTTTTTTTTAATTATCCCTAGGAAGAGAGGTTCCATCTCTCTCCATTGGTAAACCTGGGAAGTAGAGTGCCCTAGGGATAGATCAGCTAAGTTTCCAGACTTGCAAATGAAGTATACTGATTTGGGATAATAGAGTTTACCCAGGGTGGGAAGTAGAATTACCCAAAGGAAAAGGAGAATCCAGGTGGCGTTGGAATTCCTGGTTCCCATTTCCCTGATGCCAACTGTATTCCTGACTTTCTTGCTGTCACACAAATATTCCAGAGTTTGCTTCTCTTTGTCTGAAGTAGTTTGAGTTTGACAGCTGTGACTCAGAAGCAAAAGGTCCTTATGGACCTGTGTGTGACAAAATCCAACCCTAGGTCTTTCCTGTTCTAAATAGTAAATGGGGATTGTATTCGAATTATACGTATAATAACCTCACTACTCTTTGGACATCTAGAATATTCCCACTGAACTGTAAATGCAATTAAGATTCATGAAAGTAGTGAAAAAAGGTCACTATTGAAGTGGTCATTCACAAAGTAGATCCCGATCTAACATCTCGATGCAGTGACTTACAGACAATGGAGGTTAGACCAGCAATGGCTTTGACCTTGGCTGAGGATCCAGTTTGACTCCAGAACCAACCAACTGGGTAAAATTCTGTAGGTCTCTCTGTCCTAATTTCTAAAATGCAAATCAGAATAGGTAATATCCAAGGTAACTGCCAGTTCTTTTTAGCTCCCACAATACGCATCTGGAGGATATTCTTTCCTCAAAAAGCCATTGTCTGAGAGCAATATCTCTGGAGATTGTAAAGAAAAATCCAAGTAAAACCAAACATTCCCACTGGGTTCGTGACTTCGAGAAAGTCATGTAACTGCTCTATATCCAGTTAACCTGTCACACAGAAAATACCAGTTCCCCCACTCTCTCTCCTTTCCTCCCTCAGCAGGAAGGTCTCAGGACCCATGTCAGAGGAGCTCCAGGAAGGAAAGTCTTAAGGAAAGGCAAGGCAAATGAGCTCACTGGCAAGCCAAAGTCCTAGGAAAAGACTTCACAGCACATACTATAAAAGCTATTTTTTTAGCCTTTCGAAGTAGTGGACAACTACTCATGAAGTTTAATAATTAACCTACTTCCATGGACCCAAGCAAAGTTCTCAGTATAAACTGTTCCCAAGGAGCGCCTGGGTGGCTCAGTCAGTTAGGTGTCTGCTTTCAGCTCAGGTCATGATCCCAGAGTCCTGGGATAGAGTCCCCACATCAGGCTCCTTGCTCAGCAGGGAGCCTACTTTTCCCTCTGCCTGCAGCCCCCCTTACCTGTGCTCTCTCTCTGTCAAATGAATAAATAAAATCTTTAAAATAAATAAACGAATAAATAAAAGTTTCCCTAAAGGCATCTAGCCTAACTTCCCAGCCTATTCCCTTCCATTAACCAGATGTTCACCATCTTTTCCACAGCTAGCTATACTCCTTCCTGAGACTTCTCCTTACCTGACAAGATCCCAGGTACTTTCACTCTTCATGACTCAGCACACCCACCACATGGCCCACATGCTCTTCAAGGGGGGGGCACCAGAACTGGCCGTGGCCCAAGGGTTCACTGCAGCAGAGTCAGTTGTGGGCCTGCACCGTTCAGCCCAACATCCTGGGGTGTGTGAGGGGTCCTTCGCTCACACATCTGGGCACTATTACCTGCCATTTTTTGACTGTCTTTCTAGTATATTATTGTTCACAATCGTGGCTGCAGCCCCAGAGGGCCCACTGCAAGAGAATCATATAATCTATTGATTATATTGACATCAGGCTTGTCTTCGTGATTTGCTTGACCAACCATATGAGAGAGCAGAGTTCATTTGTGCAAAAGCTTTTAGGAGCAACTGTGTGGCCGGCCACCTTCTCTCTTTCTCTGCCTTAAGAGGAACAGTGTGCTATGGGCTGTTTCATCAGTCTACCCCACAGTGAAGAGGCCCCAGGACAGGGCTGTGGCCAAAATGCAGTGAACATGTAGGGCCAGCAAGAGATGCACCTTTGTTGTTGCAAACCACTGGGACCTTGGGGTCCTGTGTTGCTATCGCATAATTTCACCTCCTCCTTTTAGGGAACATGATCCTCCGACACGGTTTATATAGTTCAGAAGTGGTTGACCATATCCTCCAGTCCTAGATGTGACCTGGTTTGGCCAGTAAGGTCCCTCCCCACAACCCCTTCCTGCTGGATTCCCGCAAAAATCCCAGCAAGACCATTAGCATTGTCTCAGGGACTTTTGTTAGAGCTGGTAGAAAAGAGATTCTTTTCCTGGGAGTCACTAGCTCTAGGTCTATTAGCATAGAACTGCCCTTTGCCTCATTTGGGAAGACATAGCTTGACTGAGAGTGACAGCAATACAGAAGAAAGCGGGGCCAGGGAATGGAAAAGATGAAGTGAGATTTGGACCCCATGCCTTGCCATGCCTAAGGGAGTACCAGTGAATTGTCTGCTTTCCTTTTTTTTTTTTTTTTTAAGATTTTATTTATTTATTTGAGAAAGAGAGAGAGAGAGAGCATGAGAGAGGAGAGGTCAGAGGGAGAAGCAGGCTCCCCGCCGAACAGGGAGCCTGATGTGGGACTCGATCCAGGGACTCCAGGTCAGGACTCCAACTGAAGGCAGTTCCTTAACCAACTAGGTGCCCCTGAATTGTCTGCTTTCTGTAACCAAGATTTTGCTTCTGAAACTTGCAACCAGAGGAGGGAGGGGCAAGATGGTGGAGTAGTAGGAGACCCTGTTTCAACCAGTCCCTTGAATTCAGCTAAATATCTACCAGAACACTCTAAACACCCATGAAATCAGCACGAGATGTAAGATTATACACTTCTGGATCTCTCCGGGGGCAGAAGATCATCGGTGGAGAAGTACAGAGGAGTGGGAGTGCTTGGACTGACATAGGAGGATAAACAGAAGGGGGAGGGAGAAGCGACCCTTTGGAAAGTAATACCCCATTATGAAAGTGCCCTGTGCTTGGGGACCAGCATTAACTTGGAGACTGGTTAACAGCACTGAAACTTGCAACCAAAATCTCTAGTCCTTGGCCAAAACACTGCAAACCAAAATAGGTTCACATCCCCTGTTTGACGGGGTCCAGGCGGAAGGGAACTTGAAAATCAAACTTCTTCCTCTGGTCTGTGGACTAGACAGAAACGGAGCTCCTCTAAATTGGTGGGAAGACGCCCCATTTGTAAAATGTTTCTAAGGAGGTACAGGAAAGAATTTGATGCAGAAAGTCATTCCGGCATTTAACATCATCATCAGAGCACGTCCCACGAGCACACAGCCGCTTGGCAAGCATCTCTAGCTCAGTTTATCTCAATCTCCCCAGCCTCTTATCAGCTTAGGGAGCTTTAGGTGTGAGGTTTTAACAAAATGGACCCAATCACCCGCACTGTGCTGGAGTCTGACCCAAACGACCCCGCGGTAATCGGAGAGAAGCCACAGAACAATATCATATAGCATCACATGTCCTGCGACAGCCTGAACTGGGGAATATTTCATTGAATGCCACTGCTTCCTGAGGTTTGACTGTAAAGCTCCCTAACTGCATAAAAATTACATTATAAAATATAAGCAAAATTATGTTGGACAACAACCAGCAAAGCATTTAGATTGATCCTCCCTCCAAGGCAAGATTCAGCTGCAAGTATCAGCGGCCTAATGGACCACACAAATTTCCCGAATGTCTAGTGCCTCTGTTCTTGGGTTATCTGACTGATTAGGTCATTCCAAGGGCTTCTCAAAAGGACCAAATACCTTGGTTATCTGAAAAGTTCAAGTTTCATTTTTTGGCACATGGGAGGAAAAGCCATTCATGAATAAATTCTGAAAACCTCTTTTGGTCATTGTGCCTAAAGATATCTAAAAAATGCTGTTTTAGGCCAACACTCATATGGCAGTTGTTTTTATCAAAAGGCCACCCCCTCATCACCATTCAACCATGGGGCCTTATTCAGCCTTCTTCTCTTTCATGCATCAACTATGAGGAGGGTGACGTACAGCGAATGCCCTCACAAACAATGTGGAGATAACACCATCAGCTTTCCCTGAGACATCCCAGGAATGAGTGGCTTAGGACTGGCTTCCAGGGGAGGGTCCTTGTAAATGCTGCCCCAGGGAAGGCTGCCAGTTCTTGGGACTGGAGATAGTTGATATAATTCTGCTGGGAAACAAACCATCACAGAGGGTGTCCTGAGACCTGAGAAGATGGGCTACTGGGGAGAGTTCTATGAATCAGGTAAAGTTTCAGTTTGACAAACCATTTTTATTTTTATTTTTAAAGATTTTATTTATTTGACAGAGAGAGGGAACACAAGCAGAGAGAATGATAGCGGGAGAAGCAGTCTTCCTGCCGAGCAGGGAGCCCGATGCGGGGCTCGATCCCAGGTCCCTGGGATCATGACCTGAGCCGAAGGCAGACGCCCAATGACTGAGCCACCCAGGCGCCCCGACAAACCATTTTTAGTTGACGTATGTTGGGATTCGGAATGATTCACCCCAAAATGTGCCACTTTGGCATGCAGATTATTTCAAGCTGAAAATAATCAAGGCCTAAAGGACTCAAAAAGAACCTTTGACCTTATCCTCTAACTGCCCGAAAGAATTTAAAGAGAGGACTTGCTCCAGGAAGAGAATACCACCATAGATAACCACAGTATAATAGGAACTAGATGTGGCAGATAGGGAGGAACTTAGTAAAGTCTGTTTGGTAAAATTCCTCTATGTCCCATTGTTTCTGAGTGATCCAGCAAACATTCGTTTATCAAACATTTACTTTTTTATCTTCCTGAAAATTGCTTTCCTACTCTTTTCAGTCCCAGACCCCTGTGTACATCCAACATCCTTCTCCTTCATTCAAGATGACATATATATCTCATTTTGCTTGACAGTCTTTGAAATCTCATGTTTGTGTGGATTCCCTGTACATATGAAATTACATTTGATTTTCTCCTGTTAATTTGTTTCACATCAATTTAATTCTTGGACCAACCAGAAGAATCTTGAAGGGTAGTAGAATAAAATATTTCCTCCCCAACACCTGCCAGCGGTTTTGTCCTCCAAACTTGATTATTGTGACTTCCTACACCCTTTCTTTGGGAAGGGGAGGAGTTAGGGGTGGATAAAAATGCTACCTAAATTATTTTAAAGACGGATCACATTTCTAAGGAGAAGGAAGAGATGCATATCAAAAGTGTCCATCCCTTATGGCTGTTGTGAGTCTTAAATGTATCCAAAGGGCTTAAGAAGTGCATAGTCTCCGCAAAAACACTCAGTGAAGATATTTGCTAGTATCATTAGACTTCAAAATATTGTTATAAGGTTGCTTTGTTCTCAAAGTGTGAGAAAACATGCCAGGAGATGTTATTAGATTATCAACCTTCATGAACTCCTGGGTAAGAGTGGGGAGGGAAGGGAGACAATAAACAGATAAAATTTAAATATCTGAATAAAATAACATAGGAATCTAGTGGGTAAGAAAATATGTTTTTGCCTTTCCGAAGTAAAACATTAAAAAACTCAGTTTTTCAATGGAAGGCTTTGAAAATTTATGTAGAATACTACGGAGTTTACTAGACAATAGATTTCTTTCACAGGCATGCTTCTATGCAATGGCATTACAGAACACTCAAAACTGCAGAGACCTAAATTTAATACTAGTGAGTTTGAAACCTTAGCCCTGCCCAAATTTGGAGGAGGTCCCTAAATATTTCTTTGATTTCACTTTTTATTTAAATAAATCAGAAGATAACTTTTTTGTTTGGATGGAGCGGCTCAGAAGTATCATTTAATTATGAAAGTGAATACTAAAGCCAGCAGCAAATAAGAACAAATCCTTTCCTTTTGAGTTCCTGCAAAACTGAATAAATCTAGAACACATATTCGTAGTTTAACAGTGGCTTTGAGTATACAATACAGGTTAGGAAACTTATATCCTTATATTAAGTTGCTTTGATTTAACCTACAAGCAGTATAGGTTTGGGGGAATATCAAAGTCAGCTGGGTTCCACAAAAACAAAGAAGTCACAAGAATTCACATTTGCTAATGTTGATTATGTTATAATGTTCACAAAAATCTGAGTCACTTCTCTGTCACTGAAATTACTGATGTGAAGTTCTCATTGAAACTCCATGCCCAGGGTATTGGTGTGCTCTGCATTTCCTTAAGAAAAAGGGCAGAGCAGAATATTACACTTTCACCACCCATGTTCAGATCTGCCGCCTCACATAAAAATCACAGTATTTTGATTCTAAAAAAATAGCTCCCTTCTACCTGCGGAATTTCAGAATTTCAGAAGAGAAAAGCATCCCAGTACCAAGTGCTGAGTAGAAGTCATTAAACGAACATGCAAGAATAACAAGGGACATTGAGGTTTACAGTTTAAAACATATTTTCACGTGTTATCTAATTTTATCCTCACAACAACCCTGTGAGTTGGGTCTTGTTAGTCTCTTTAAAAAAAAAAAAAATATTTCTTTGTAGGGGGAAGGGCAGAGGGAGAAGCAGACTCCCTGCTGAGCAGGGAGCCCCCGCCAGGACCTGAGATCATGACCTGAGCAGAAGGCAGACACTTAACCCCTTAACTGATGGAGACGCCCAGTCACCCCACTGTTTGTCTGGGTTTTTTTGATGCGGGTGTAGACACCAAGAGTTAGCATCCACATCACAACTGCTAAGGGAGCAGCACAGGGTTAGCAAGTCAATGACCAGCGCTCTTGCCACTGTACCACACAGCCCTCCAACATACAGAGTCACGTGCATTTCATCTTGCACAGGGACTCTTTCCAAGAGATTTTCCAGGAAAGGTAACTTTCCCTGGACAGAGCACAGCCCACAGAGACGTGGGGTGACCAGGCAGCTTACTGTGTCTGTAGCTATCCAAGGGCCCTGCCTCCAGGGAATTAGGGTAAGGTGACATCATCCAGGAGATCAGTAATGACCCTGAACAAACAGTCTGCAGAACCCACAAAGCACATCTCCACAACTCCACTGAGCCCCCAAACTCACACCCGAGTGGCTGGAGATTTCATTAGTGCCTTATGGTCCCCAGGATCCTTTAAGGAGGGGCAGAAGCTTCTTTGGCCAGAGGTGTTGCTGGATTAAACAGCATGAGCAAATCTCTGCAAGAACAAAATTACTGTGGTCTCCATGTATTTGTTATGGACTTGCTCCTTTGGCCGTTTATACGCCATGTTCATGGGTGAAGGAGGCTATCTCTGTTTCAATATGGAACTAAACACAGCAAATGCAACACCAAGGAGTAAGAAGTGGTATGCTTTGGTCAATTCTGAATACAGGCCAGATGATGCAATTTTAGCTTGCAGACCGTTGCTCTCTTGCTTTTTTTTTCTTCTGTAAAATTTCTACTTAGATTTGACTTTATAGTCACCTAAAGTGACAAGGCAATTTTTTTTTTTATCAGAAGTTGAAAAGGAAGTCGATGGCTAGAATTAAAACCAAGTTCTCATTTCTGGAACATAAGCCCTCCTGCTGTGCTCCCTCCCACTCCGTGGGCAACTCTGGCAGAGGGAGGCAAGTTCAAGAGCAATGGGAAGGTATGTTTTCCAGGGGCTGCAGCTCTGGCATTTCCATCCCCACTTTTCTAATAAACATACATAAAATGTCTTAAAAAGTAAATCTCAACTCTGTTTCTTCTCCAAAAACATCTTTTATTTGAGAAGAAAATAGGAAGATTACCATTCTGTGTTAAGAACTGACCCTCTACCACACACTTGCCCACGGGGCCTTTGTGATGGGCAATGAGGACTTGAGTCCTCCCAAATCCAGTGGCTTCCTACATGGTTTTAGTCCAAATCGTTTACCTTACTGTAATATTGTGATTTGTAATAAGAAGTACAAGTTTAGGGTGCCTGGGTGGCTCAGGGGGTTAAAGGCTCTGCCTTCTCCTCAGGTCATTATCTCAGGTCCTGGGATCGAGCTCCCCACCCCCTAATTAGGGCTCTCTGCTCTGCAGGGAGTCTGCTTCCCCTTCTCTCTCTGCCTACTTGTGATCTCTCTCTCTCTGTCAAATATAAAAATAAAAATCTTTAAAAATAAATAAATAATAAAGCATCTTTAAAAAAAAAGAAATACAAGCTTGGTCTTTTCCCTGGTTTTGGCACAGAGCTCCTAGAACCTTTGGAATTTCCTAAATGATAAGAGAATCAGAGTGTCTTTTGTTATTCCTAAGAAGCCCTTTCAAACTGGTCAGAGTTTATGTTAATGAGGTGACTTTCAGAAAGCCCCTAGGGATGGGGGCTGGTTGCTAGGGGAACCAACTGTAAGATTGGAGGTCTGGAACCTTCAGTGTCACCCTCCAACTTTGAGGATGGGAGAGGGGCTGGAGATTGCCTTGATCACCAATGGCCAATGATTTATTCAATCGTGCCTACCTAAAGAAGCCTCTTGGGAAACCCAAAAGGACGGGGTTCAGAGAGCTTTTGGGTTGGTGAACACAAGGTGGGGCTGGGAGGCGGGCTTCCCAAGAGAGCACAGGAGCTCAGGCCCTTCCCCATACACTGCCCTGAGCCTGTCTTCCACCTGGTTGTTCCAGAATCATAGCCTTTAAAACAAACCGGGAATCTAGTAAGTAAAACACTTCTCTGAGTTCTATGAGCTGCTCTGGCAAATCGATGCAACCTAAGGGGAATGGTTATTGGAACCACCATGCGCAGCTGGTTGGTCAGAAGCCCAGTTGATAACCAGGGCTTGTGAGTGGCATCTAAAGCTAGGGAGAGGGACTGAGCCCTTAACCCGTGGGATCTGACGCTATCACCGGATCCACTGTGTCAGAATTTGGTTAATTGCTTGATGGTATTGGAAAACATACACACACACACACACACACACACACACACACACACATTGGACCTATCAAGTGTCTGGGCCTTTCTCTGAATAAGTGAGGAATCACAGATGTGGGGAAAATGGTAGTTCCTCCACTATTTCTCAGAGATCCTGAGAGTTTGGAACAAGGGAGCAAAATGAATTTAGAAAGCCAGGCTTGGCCAAATCCTTAAGTCCATCAAATTGATTTAGTGCCTTGACATCTCTTCGGAACAGCCTGCCTCCTGGCGCCTTTCTGCCCGTCCTGGGTCCTGCGCTTCCTGCCCTTACCTCCCGTCCAGGTGACCACAGGCAGTTCTGGCCCACACATGCATTTTCTTTGGAACACGCAGTGTTGGCTCGCACAGCATTTTAAATCTGAATTATTTGCCAAAACACAAAGTCCAGGAGTGGGCTGGATGGTCTACCGTACGGTGTCCAGCACGGCCACCCCCTTGTAAGGCCCTCTCTGCACGGGAAGGGGAGACCAGGGCTGCTCTGCCCAGAATCCTCCACCCCAGAGGTCCTGTGTTAGAGTCCGCCCGGAGAAACCCTACACAGACTCAGAAAGGAGGAGAAGTCGAGATGCTTCTCCAGTAGCTCACACAGACATGCAGGCAGACGGGGCGGGGGCAAAAAAGTGAGGTCTCAGCAGCCTCCCAAGAGCCCGGGGAATGACCCAGTTCAGTGCCACGGACACCGAGACCGATGGTGGCAGCTTCTCTGGGCTCCTGGAGCACTGGGGCTGCCAACCTACAGAGTCTCAGGGCGCTGTGAGATCAGCCAAGGACGCCCGCCTGCGGCCGGAGGCTTCCTGGTGCCACAGACAGAGGACTGTGGGCCTGGGAGAACTTCCTTTGCTCACAACCTTCCCAAGTGGTGAAAACCTAT
>CM053616.1:70620364-70662162 GCA_028646535.1 Procyon lotor
ACAATCCAAATGCTAGTTGAAAACATCTATAGGATGTGTGTTACTGACAGATGTCCCTGAAGAAATGTGCAGATTGTAGAACACCTTAAACCTTAGCAGTTAAAGCCAGGAGTTCCCTGTGAAGACAGACAAGAGGAAGCAACAGCACCGTGACCTCATCCTACCTGTCCCTCTAGTCAGCAGCCAAGACCCTTATCAGCAGAAACCTGGCTCCAGGGCAGGACGAGCCTCAGAGAGATGACAGCATTGTCCTTCCGGATTGGACTGGCAGAATCAAGAAAATCCAGCAGGAAACGCAGGCCCCTTTATCTGTTCCTCAGTGTAAATGACACATTGCATTCTAAAAGCTAAAGCTGCATTTTATGCATGGATTTTATAAGGCCAGATTTTTAACTTAAAAAGATCACTCTGGGGGCATCTGGGTGGCTCTGTCAGTTAAGCATCTCCCTTTGGCTCAGGTCATGATCCTGTGGACCTGGGATGGAGCCCCGCCTCGGACTCTCTGCTCTGTGGGGAGCCTGCTTCTCCCTCTCCCTCTGCAGCCACCCCTGTTTATGTGCTCTCTCTCTCAGATTAATAAATAAAATCTTTTAAAAAAATCACTCTGGCAGAAATGGAGAAAATAGATGGAAAGATCTAGATTAGGAGCATTCATGAGAGTCAGTACTTGAGAATCTTTCTTTTTTTTTCTTTTCTTTTTTTTTTTTTTTTTTGGTAGACTAGACCAAAACTTCAAAAAATATTATCAGAAGCCCAGGTCCGGGTCCAGCACCTTTTTGACAATGGACCACAAAAAATGTTAATTTGGGGGGCACCTGGGTGGCTCAGTGTTAAGCCTCTACCTCCGGCTCAGGTCATGATCCCAAGATCCTGGGATCAAGCCTCTCATCGGGCTCCTTGCTCAGTGGAGAACCTGCTTCTCCCTCTGCCTTTGGCTCCCCCTGCTTGGGCACACACACTCTCTCTGCCATATAAATAAATAAAATCTTTTCTTAAAAATAAAGTTAATCTTTCCAAGTTTTCATTTCCTCACGTAAGATCTATTTCCTCCTTCCATATCCTTGGATGTAAATTCAACATAGTAATACCTATTTCTCACGGCACTTGCAAGTATTAAATGAAAGAAGAATGCTTAAACAGATCGAGGAACGCAAGCATGCATGCATAGGTAAGTACAGAAGTACACTGGGTCCTCCATCGGCCAGCAGCCTGAGCTCTGCAGTGGGGGGTAGGATGAAGACTGGAGTGAAAAAGGAAACCACGGTCCTTGTCCCTCTTGAGCTTATGATGCAAAAAGTCTCTGAACGTTTTCTAAATTGCAACATGTTAGATCAAGTCATTGATATTCAGTCGCCAGCATGGCTATGGCCCTTGCCATGATGCATGCGCCATTTCAACAACTGTAAAGTCCCAACTTTTGCCATCATCCCAAAATACCTGAGGAAGGAAATAAGTCATTCCTATCACATACACAACTAGATCCCTCTGTTTACCCACACAACTCTTGCTGAGTGCTAAAACACCAGCACACTTCATTAAACGGCTGCACTGTTTCCTCCACGTGTCTGAGGAAACGGGGCCAGGCTTCATTCCAAATAAAGGATCACCTTCAGGGAAGAGCCTGGTTTTACAAAGCCCTTTCGCAACGGCAAGGAAAGAAAGAAAGAAACTTCAAAGCCAGATAAAGCAGCTCCCTGCCAAAAAGAGACTCTAGCCTGAGACTAGACAACCTTCTAGCTCTGGATGACAATAACTTCGGATCCTCTTGGTGAGCGGTGCCAATTTTTCTGAAGTGTTTAGAGGTTCCCTTGAACCAAAGCCTAATCCAAAGCCAGGCCCTTCTGAAGAGACTTCTAAGTCTCTTCAATTCTGTGAAGGCTGAGGGAGGTAAGGAAGCTACAGACCTTGCTGCTGTTTTTAACTCCGGTTATGGAATATTCTAACTACTTTGCGGTCATTTCAACCATCTTCACCAGGAGAAGATTCCATCTCAAGAAACCACTTTCTTAGCTCATCCATAAGAAGCAGCTCTTCACCCCTCCAAGTTTTATCATGAGAATGCAGAAATTCAGTCACATCTTCAGACTCCCCTTCTAATTATATTTCTCTTGTTTCCACCACGCCTGTAGTTACTTCCTTCTCAGAAGTCCTGAACCCCTCGAGGTCATCTATGAGGTTTGGGATTGACTTCTTCTAGACTTTTTTTAATGTTGATAGCTTGACCTGAGAGTCACGAATGTTCTTAATGGCATTTAGAATGGTGAATCCTTTCCAGAAGGTTTTTTATTTACTTTGTCCAGATGTAGCAGATGATTCACAATGTATGGTAGCTATCGCCTTACAAAATGTATTTCCTAAATAAGGTGGCTTGAAAATCAAAATTATTCCCTGATCCATGGGTTGCAAAATGGTGGTTGTGTTTGCAGCCCTGAAAACAATAGTAATACTATATGTCTTCATCAGAGCTCTTGGGTGACAAGGTGCTTTGTCAATGACCCATGATATTGTGAAAGGAATCTTTAAAAAAAAAAAAGTAGGTCACAACAGTGGGTTTAAAATATTCAGTAAACAATGTTGTAAATAGATGTGCTGTCATCAGGCTTTGTCGTTCCACTTACAGAGCACAGAACTTTGAATTTCTTTAAGAACTTTTCCTTTGCATTCACAACTTGGCTAAGTGTTTGCCCAAGTGGCCTCACTTTTGACCGGTCTCAATTTTTGATATGCCTTCCTCACGAAGCTTACTCATTCCTAGCTTTTGATTTAAAGGAAGAGACAGGCAACTCTTCCTTTCACTTGAACACTTAGAGGCCCCTGTAGAGTTGTTAATTGGCCTAACGTCAATACTGTTGTGTCTCAGGGAATAGGGATGCCCAAGGAGAGGGAGAGAGACAGGGAACGCTCTTGTCGCTGGAGCAGTCAGAACACACACAACGTTTATTGATTAAATTCATGATCTCGGGGTGCCTGGGTGGCTCAGTGGGTTAAAGTCTCTGCCTTCGGCTCAGGTCATGATCTCAGCATCCTGGAATTGAGCCCTGCATCAGGCTCTCTGCTCAGTAGGGAGCATGCTTCCCCCCCTCTCTCTGCCTGCCTCTCTGCCTACTTGTGATCTCTCTCTCTCTCTGCAAATAAATAAATAAAATCTTTAAAAAAAAAAAAAAATCACCATCTTACGTGTGCCCGGGTCATGGCACCCTAAAATAAAAACAGTGGTAACATCCAAGATCACAACCCCAGATCACCTTAACAAATACAACACTAATGGAAAAGTTTTTAAATATTGTGAGAATTTCCAAAATGTGACACGGAGACACGAAGTGAGCAAATGCTTTTAGAAAAATCGCGCTGAGAGATTTGCCAGATACAAGCTTGCCATAGACTTTAAATCTGCGAAGCACAGTTAAAGGAGGTCTGCCTGGAATCATAAAGAAATGCACTAACAGGAAACGAATAGGAGAGTAATACGCATGGTGGATACCCTTCCAACAGTGTGGCAGGGCAGTGCCTGAGGGCTGGGGCTTCAGGTGGTGTGGAAAGATGTCCCTAAGAAGTGAGAGTCACACTGAGGCCTAGTGGAAGCTAATCCTTAGAGCAAACAGCAAAGGCAAAGATCTTAAAGAAAAAAAAAAAAAGCCGTATCAGAGTTTTGCAAACAATTCCAGGGTGGTCACAGGGTGCAGGAACCCTGGGCTTTAATAGGCCAAGACGGGGATTCAGTGTTTGTTTTTTAAGTACAGTGAGAAGGGGCACCTGGGTGGCTCAGTTGGTTGAGCATCAGACTCTTGGTTCCTGGCTGAGGTCGTGATCTCTCATGGCTGTGGGATGGAGCCCTGCATTGGGCACCAATCAGCTCCATAGGCTTGATATTCCCTCTGCCCCTCCCTTTCCTCATGTGCGTGTGCATGTTCTCTCTCTCTCTCTCAAATAAGGAAATAAATCTCAAGTGCAGTGAGAAAGCCCTGGAGGTGTCAGAGTGGAGGGAGGACGTCTCTTGGACTTAAATGTAGAAGATCGCTGCGACCGGCGTGCGGAGAAGGGACCATTCAGAGGTGGGAGACACGGGGAGACTGTCAGGGGGCCACCGCAGTGTTCAGTCCAGAGAGGACAACAGGGATGCCGAAAGTAGTAGTCCGGCTGATTGTAACCCCTTGCTTTTTCACTCTGTTGCTGCTAGGCCTGGCAATGTCTACAGCCTGCTTATTTGTAGGTCTTCTACAACAGCTGGAATATCTAGTGTCTCAAACGGTTTCTCTCCTGTTGACTATTTTGCTTTTTTTTTTTTTTTTTAAGATTTTATTTATTTGACAGCGAGAAACACAGCGAGAGAGGGAACGCAAGCAGAGAGTGGTAGCGGGAGAAGCAGGCTCCCTGCTGAGCAAAGAGCCCGATGTGGGACTCGATCCCAGGACCCTGGGATCATGACCTGAGCCGAAGGCAGACACTTAACGACTGAGCCACCCAGGCGCCCCGACTATTTTGCTTTTAAAACAGACCATGGTACAAACATAAGTCAGCAATTATATATGAGAAGAGAAGAATCACGTTTATACCATCCTATAGTCAGTTTGATGGGGACCACCAGTCAGGCTTGGCTTCCTGCCCATGCCTAAAAGGAAACCGAAAGTCATCTGAAAGGCCCCCTCATCCCAGCGCCTTCATTGGTCTACCAGTTGGCCCAAAGTTCCTATAGAACTTTCTAATATGTGCTCCCCAGAGTACTGGGGCCAAGGGCAACAAGTAGAGGTTCTGTGGTCAAATAGGTTTGGGAAAGTGCATGTTGTACCAAATTCTTAGACATTCATCATTTGCATTAGATACTAAGCTCTGAACAGTGTCACCTTAAAGAACATTTACATTTAATTTAGCCCTACTTTCTCAAAAGTATCTAATTATGAAACTCTTAGTATCTATCATAAAGTGCTGAATTAAGATACTGAACGTTTATGCAAAATGAAAATATTTCCCGACAGGAATTAACATCATAAAATTTAAAAAGCCCCGTGGAGAAGAAATAGCAGCAGATGATTTACTGAGTACCATTCTCTCTGAGGCACAAAGTCACCCTTGAAAAGGCTGGGGTAGCATTTTCCACTCTTTCTCTCTGTGAACAACTGAGGCACAGGCCACCAACCCCGGGACAGATAGCTGAACTCCATATTCTGCTCCCTGAGTTCAAGACCAGACTTGGCCAGGATCGCAAAGTGAGTAGATGGTCTAAAACCCACAGAAACACACTGCCAAGGGCGCCTCCCCCCTGCAGTTAAACCCTAGCCTGTGCCTTCAGAAAACAATCGGGGAGCACAAGAGACCTAGAATCTTTGGAATCTTTGTTCTACTTTAGGGTCTGTGACTTTGGGAAAATTGCGGGGACTATCTAAAACACAGTGTTTTCACCTATAAAATAAGACTTAGGGGCACCTGGGTGGTTCAGTGGGTTAAAGCCTCTGCCTTCAGCTCAAATCATGATCTCAGGGTCCTGGAATCGAGCCCCACATCGGGCTCTCTGCTCAGCGGGGTGCCTGCTTCCCCCTCTCTCTCTGCCTGCCTCTCTGCCTACTTGTGATCTCTCCCTCTGTCAAATAAATGAATAAAATCTTTAAAAAAAATAAAATAAGACTTAATGCATACTTTGGAGAGTTTTAAGAATGAATAAGGGGTGATATGTGCAAAATACCTGGGACCTAGGACCCAGGTTTCTCCTTTAGCTCATCTGTTTCTTTTGCATTCCTCACAAATGCGTAAAACAGTCATTTATTAAATTGTATTAAAATATTGAATAAATCAATCAACTATTCTAAATCATTTTTCATATTTCAGGTACTTCAAGTTTTCCACAGCAAAGGCATATAATAAATTCTTGATGTTTTACATATTGAGGTTTATTTTTTTAAGGTTTTATTTATTTGAGAGAGAGAGAGAGAGAGAACAAGAGCTGGGGGAAATGCAGATGGAGAGGAAGAGAGAGACTCCCCACTGAGCAGGGAGCCCAATGTGGGGCTTGATCCCAGAACCCCAGGATCATGACCCGAGCCGAAGACACACACTTAACCAAATGAATCACCCAGGTGCCCCAAATATTGAGGCTTAAAATATGCCGAGCACTTCTAAATTTAATCCTCTGAACAACTCCATGAGATGAGTCCTATAATTATTCCCATTTTATACACGGGAAAACTGAGGTGCAGAGAGTATAGTAGCTTGCCCTATGTCACTCAGATCCCATGTTGCAGGGGTGGCATCAGACCAATGCTGGCTGCTGGTGCTCAGCTACCACTGACCTGGTATTTAACTCCATGTAGTGACTTTCTATGACAGAATACAACATTGATGGTAAGGTGGAAAAATGAGACAAAGTAGAATGTGAGAAGCACTTAATTTTTCAGGCAGAATCAAGGACTGCCTTGATACAGTCTAGCTGTGACTGTATGAAAATATGTAAGATTTTTGCAAAGGTGTTTGAATTCCCCAGTGTGTCAGTTAATTATAATAAGTGAGACATCAGTTCTGAGTTAACAAATTACTCTTTGCCACACCAATGAAATATCCAAAGCCTGACTTCATTTATTTGCTCCTTCCTCACATAGAGAAATTGACCAATATCTGAGAAGTGTCACATATACAAATGTTAATTAACAGAAAGAATAAAAATAGAAAAAGTAAGAAACAGATTTTGGAGAAAGACAAAGAAAAGAAAAACAAATATTAATGAAGAGATTCGGAACAACTCTGCATTTTGTGAGTCTTTCTGCTGCTGTTCAAGTCTTTATTTGAACTCCAGTTAGTTTCACAGGGTTGTGTTAGTTTCAGGTAGACAACATAGTGATTCAATATTTCCATACAACACCCAGTGCTCTTCACAGAAAGTGAGCTTCTCAGGCCCCCCTCCCCTCTGGTAACCATCAGTTTGTTTTCTATAATTAAGAGTCTGTTTCTTAATTTACCTCTTTCTTTCTCTCATTTTTTTCCCTTTGCTTGTTTGTTTTGTTTCTTAAATTTCACATTATGAGTGAAATCGTACGGCATTTGTCTTTCTCTGACTTATTTCGCTCAGCATTATAGTCCCTAGTTCCATCCACATCATTACAAAAGGCAAGATTTCACTCTTTTTTATGAGTAATACTGCATTGCGTGTGTGCGTGTGTGTGTGTGTGTGTGTGTGTGTGTGCGCACGCCCATGCGCATGAGTCACATCTTCATCCATTCATCAGTTGATGGACACTTGGGCTGCTTCCATCTCTTAGTTATTGTAAACAATGCTGCAATAAATGTGAGATGCACGTGTCCTTCTGAGTTGGTGTTCTCGTATTCTTTGGGTAAATACCCAGTAGTATGGTTATTGGAGCATACTGTAATTCTATTTTTAACTTTTTGAAGAACCTCCATACTGTTTTCCAGAGTGGCTACGTCACTTTGCATTCCCACCAAAAGAGCAAGAGGGTTCCTTCTTCTCTACATCCTTGCGAACACCTGTTGTTTTGTGTTACTGACCTTACCCTTCTGACAAGTGGGTTTCCACCGATTTTAATATAACACAGGAGATCTGTGAAGAGGCTTTGACCCCTTAACATCCCTTCCTGGAAATTAACAAGACTCTACATTTGTAAGGTACCCGTGAGCTCCGCCCTGGAATTCCCAATAAGGTTGTATAAGATACCTAGTAGAAATGCAAATGTAGCTTCAAACTTTGGGTCAATTATATTAAAATTTCATAAAACTCAGTCTGACTCGATTGGGATCTAAACTGAAATAGCACAGCCCATTGCCCTCAAATATTCGAAATCCATGTGACACATAATGAAAATGTCTTCTTAGCAGGGGCTTTGACATTATTAAAATTCTTGGGACCCTCATGGTATTTAAAATATCCCCAGGACAGGGGCACCTGCGTGGCCCAGTCAGTTAAGCACCCAACTCTTTATTTCAAAGCAAGTCCTAATCTCAGGGTCCTGGTAGAGCCCGCATCCGGGCTCCAAGCTCAATGCAGAGTCCGCATAAGAGTCTCTCTCTCCCTCTGCCCTTGCCCTACTCATGCACACGTGCTCTCTCTTACTCTCTCTCAAAAAAAATAAATAAATAAATCTCTAAAAAAATATATCCTCTGAACATAAGATTGCATAAGATTAAATAATTTAACACAGAAAAATATTTATTTATTCTCCTAATGTCTTTCTCTTATTACAAATAGTTATTAATTTTTATATTATAGATGAGCACAGAGAACCACCTTTGTACTATGTCTTCGAAGTTTTTCTTTAAATTGTGCAAAACATGATAGTGTTTGCTACCGTTTTAAAATTCTCAATATGTGGCTCACCTAACAACTACCATAAAATCGTTCATTCTTAAATGATTCTTAAAATATGTTTAAATCAGAAAACTATAGTTATTAAATCCATCCAACTAAATAAGCCATCCTTACAGGAATCTTTTTAAAAAATACTCTTGGAGGAGCGCCTGGGTGGCTCAGTGGATTAAGGCCTCTGCCTTCAGCTCAGGTCATGATCTCAGGGTCCTGGGATTGAGCCCTGCATCAGGCTCTCTGGTCGGCAGGGAGCCTGCTTCCCCCTCTCTCTATGCCTGCTTCTGTGCCTGGCTCTCTGCCTACTTGTGATTTCTCTCTCTGTCAAATAAATAAATAGAAAAAAATCTTTAAAAAAATAAAAATAAAATAAAAAATACTCTTGGAAAATTAATTTGATACCTAACATCCTCGATTTGAAGCAGGCTCTAAAGGCAAAGGAGATTACCCAACTCCACTTGGATTTATGTAAAATAAATCCGACTAGGTTTATCTCTTAAACCTCAAATTGGGAACATGTTCACTCAATGTGAATATCCTAAGAATTATAATTAGGGAAAATTAAGATTTCCAAAAGTTAAAATATAAGACGTTTTACACCTATGAAGTTCAGTGTTTGAAATAACAAGAAAAAAAATCTAGAGATAAACTCAAGTATTAGATATAGGGCGCTGATCCTCTGTAAGACTTGAAAATAAGTTTTACTGCCTTAAAATAGCAAGCCTGCAACAAGCCCCTGTTGGCTAACCTTCATCACTGGCTACCACGATTTAAGATGAATCCACCTCTGTTCCTACCCTTTGCAGATTTTACTAAAGAATTTTAACTGAAGTGCAGGCACCATAAGCTCCACAGAACTCACTTTACCATCACTCAGGAAGCATACCTGGTCTTTTCTCCTCATCAGTCACTAAATTCCCATCCTCAGAATTGCCCTCTTTTCGTTAACAGTTTTTTGCCTACTTGACATCAGCAGCCCCTGAGGGGCAAACACATGTAGTCAATAACCCCCTCCTTATTTTTTTTTTTAAGATTTTATTTATTTACTTGATAGAGAAAGACACAGCGAGAGAGACAACACAAGCAGGGGGAGTGGGAGAGGGAGAAGCAGGCTTCCCACCAAGCAGGGAGCCTGAAGGTGGGACTCGATCCCAGGTCCTTGGGATCATGACCTGAGCCGAAGGCAGACGCTTAAGGAAGGATTGAGCCACCCAGGTGCCCCAAACCCTATCTCTTGATGCCTGACCAACCAACAAGGCTCTGAATCAGAGGAGTCAAGACCATGATATTCGGGGTCCAGTGTTCAGAAGACAGGGGGGGAGGCAGAGACCCAAGCTCATGGAAGAGAGAGGAAGAGAAACAAGAGAACATTCGGTTAGCCCTTCATTTGTCAGCACGGCACTAGGCGCTTGATTTACATCCTTTCATTTACTCCTTCCTAGTATTTTTCAGATACATGGGGTGTCTGCCATTTTTCAGACTGAGAAACGGAGGCTCAGAGAACCTATACAATTTCAACTTGTCTTCATCTTATCACTAATGAGGATTTAAGCAAAGTTTGAATCCCTGTCTGATTAACCCCACAGCCCCATTTCTTCCCTGGCCTGTCACCCTGCTGGAAAAATCCTGAAGGCCCATAGAGGAAGGGAGAGGGAAGAGAAGGCGAGGAACTAGTTATTACTGAAGGCAGGCAAGCTCAGGGCGAAGGGGGCAGCGTATCTGGGCGTGGGCCATTGTGGCCTAGGACAGCTCGAAGTGGAAACCCTGTGACTTTGAGAGTCTACATAAACTTGAAAACTCTGCTTGACGAGAGACGGCCAGACTTTGTGTCTACGTAGCCCCGTGTCAGACCAATCTCTGCGACACTCTAGAGAAAAATGGTGCAAGTGAAAGAAAACATGCTCACCCTGGACTCATGAAAGGAAGAATATCAAGAAGACAAGAGCCGTGGTACTCAATGAAGGGCATGTTCAGGAAGCAACTGCGATTTAATTAGTTTTGCTAGAAATACACTTAGAAGAATGAGTGCATCCATGACAAAGGCCTTTCCTGAACAATTAACAGCTTATTGCCAGCACAGGAAACGGGAACCCCAGGAGCCCACATACCTCCTGCTGCAGGCAGTGGGGAGTGGGGGGACACAGCAATCTAGTGAGAACTGCAGCCTGGGGTCAGCCCTGAGCTCCACACACCACGGATGACCTGTAAGCCTCTTAGTTATCCCTCCGTGCTGTTTATTATTTAAGGAGAAAGAAGAAAGTAGGTGACCAAAAAAAAAAAATCTTTTCTTACGTTTTCATGGAGAATCGAGATGAAATGCCAATAACTGAGCCAGGAATATGTAAGTGGGGAGATCTGAATGGTAATAATTAGAGAACTTTAAAAATAAGATTTTAAAAAATTGTCAAACTCCTCTTGGGCAATTGCCAAAAAAGAAACCTAGAAAGCAATAAAATCAAAAGTGATAGAGAGAGGTGAATCAGCACAAAAACCAGCCGCCAGTTTTCTTTGACATTGGAGTAAACAAAGGCCAATGCTATTTTAAGACAGGAAAGACTGGGCACATTATGAAACAGTCTTGGATTACTGTATTATTTGAGTGCATTCTGGGAAATGTATAATGGGAGAAGGGCGAGAAAAATTGGTTGAAATCAGAATAAAAAATAACGAAAGAAACAGAGTCGCCAAGGACTATTAAAATCACATTTCAAACACGTTCTTTTTAAGAAAATGCATTTTAAGCATATTCAAATTTATGAAATATGATTATAGTGTGGCACGTACCTGCAAAGATATTCTAAACGGAGTCTGAGAAGCACGCTGTCCCTCTCTGGTGGACCAGCACTACATTCATTCATTCATTCATTCATTCATTCATTTATTTATTTAAACTTTAAAAACACTTTTATCTTAAAATAATTTGGGGCTGACATAGAGTTGCAAAATTAACTCAGAAAGTTCCCATGATTACTTCACCCAGCTTCCCAACGTCCTGCATAATAACCTCAGTAGAATTCTCAAAATTGGGGCACCTGGGTGGCTCAGTGGGTTAAAGCCTCTGCCTTCGGCTCAAGTCATGATCTCAGGGTCCTGGGATCGAGCCCCGCATCGGGCTCTCTGCTCGGCAGGGAGCCTACTTCCCTCTCTCTCTGCCTGCCTCTCTGCCTACTTGTGATCTCTCTCTCTCTGTCAAATAAATAATAATAAAAAAAAAATCTTTAAAAAAAAAAAAATTCTCAAAATTGAGAAATTAAGCTTGGCACAATACTCTTAAAAACTGTCCATTTTATTTGGATTTCACCAGTTTGCCACTACCATACTTCTTCCGTTCCAGGGACCCCAAGCTGGGATTTCGCAATGCCTTTTAGTTTCCCGTTTTCCTTGTCTTTTCCAATCCGTGAAAGTTCCTTAGTCTCTCCTGTCTTTCGTGATTGTGGTGTTTTTGAATAGCCAGCAGGACATTTAAAATGTACTTTCTGGGGCTAGATCTAATATGCAGATCTGAGTCTTGGAACAGTTAACTGATCAGGGTCATAAGGATAATACCTGCTTTGTTCCCTTCTAGGTAGTAACTTTGGGTGGTCAGTCACACTCATTCTAAAGATAATTGCTCAAAATATTTTGATATCCTAAATTAACAAATGCCTTGGGGGCCTGTGCCACATCCCTTCTGATTAAGCTCCATGGGGGGGGAACTGTTGCACATCAAGGGTGGTTTTAATGTTTGTAGGGCACCTGGGTGGCTCAATTGGTTAAGGAACTGCCTTCAGCTCAGGTCAAGACCCTTGAGTTCTAGGATCAAGTCCCACATTGGGCTCCCAGCTCCATGGGGAGTCTGCTTCTCCCTCTGACCTCTCCTCTCATGCTCTCTCTCACTTTCTCTCTCTTTCTCAAATTTAAAAAAAAAAAAAAAAAAAACTTAAAAAAAATAGTCCAAGGGGTGCTTGTGGCGGGGGGAGCGATCGGGGGGAACGTTGAGCAATAGGGGGGTTGCCTAGTACAGTCTGACTGTGCGGCATCAACAAGAATGAGGATGCTTTGAAAATTACTGCTAAAGAGGTTTGTGGTCATTGATGATAAATTCCAGGGAGCTGGAGGTTGCTGGAAAATATTGGCTCCCCAGAAATAAACCCCATTTTAGGACTCTGCCTTCCCGTAGGCTTGTAATCTGACCTCTAACTGTCTCTCCTGCCTGAGGAGGACCCACCAGCCACAAGTGAGGGGGTGCTTTGGCCAGGCGACACCCTGGTTCCAGCTAGGAAGGCTTCACTGCTCTCGGCTGTCCTGACTTCAGGCCCCAAGGCCAACAAGAGTCAGGATTCCCCAGGCTGGGCTAATTCAAAAGACTAAACCAGGAAGTCTCAAAAGACTGAAAGACTGAAAGAGGAGAAGGGGTGGGTAGAGGCTTGGAAGTGTGAGAAGTTCACACCCCACAGTATCCCCACGGCCAGGAGAGAGCAGTGCCTCTATAGGGTACCCTCCACCCCACCCTGCCCTGGGACTCTTATCTACACACACCTGTACATCTTGTGTCCCTCACCACCACCCTGCCTTGTCCTTGTCTGTGTGACATTATGGCTCAGCTAAAATCTCACGAGGTCTACAATGTCCCTGATATGTTACATTTTGATAAATTCAATTATTTTGCTCAAAATAAATCTTTTCCTGGTTTGAATGTCATTTATATAATTCTACGTTCTCGACTGTTTCATTTAGCTTCAGTTAATAACTCCACATGTGTAGGCCTTCCTTATAGGCATGTCTGACCATAAACGATGGGTTGCAAAATTCCTTTGGTTCCGCAAAGCTGCACACAGCCAATTCTAAACCAGGTTTGGCCACACGTTTCATTGTTCTTTATTTTCATCCCTGATAACAATGTGTGTGTGATTCTGTGTTGGGAGCAAGGGCTGGAG
The DNA here is from genome assembly GCA_028646535.1 of Procyon lotor. Taxonomy (NCBI): domain Eukaryota; kingdom Metazoa; phylum Chordata; class Mammalia; order Carnivora; family Procyonidae; genus Procyon; species Procyon lotor. Next base: position 70,633,583 of record CM053616.1, read on the forward strand.
AGTCACTGAAAGGTGAGGATTACAAAAACCTAAACTCTCCTTCATCCCAACTATTGTGAAAAACCCTCAAATACCCACCATGACGCAAAATTATTTTCCTCTCCTTTCCTAATGCTTCTTTAAGATCAAGCGTGAAACGATTTATGTGTGATGGTTATGAAGGGCCCAGAACAATTTAGATGTAAAAATTCTGCTGTGCTGGCTAAAAAGGCAATGCTTTACAGTAGTATCTTCTAATATGGAAGAAAAAAAATTATGTGCAGAAATCTTACGGTGAGGATCATGAAAATACTTCTCAGGCTTGAGTACCTCATATTCTAGATGATGTAATTGAGGAATAGAGAGTTTCTGTGACTTGGCAAAGTCGCAGAGCTCATTATGAATAAGGTCAAGACTTATTCGTGAGACTTTCAGACCAGAGCCCTTTCCAAAATACATGCAACATAGACCGTCCCACAAGGGCATGTCCTCCTGTGGCAATGCCAAAGAGGAAGGCTGCTAGCAGGCAGGTACAGTCTGGGGAACACAAAAGGAGCAAAGAAATGGCAGGAGCAGAAAACACTCAATGCTGCACAGACCTATAATTCATTGCCACGAAGTGCTGGTTCAAAATCATCAGCTTGTTAAGGGTGGACACTCTTCCTCCTTCCTGCACCTGTGGCCAAAACTGCTAACTGAGCGGATTTGACCGCACCAGAAAACAGATCGATTTGTGTGGTTCCAGGAGAGCTGAAAAACATTTTAAAAAATCATATGCACTTCAAGGATGATGCTCCGGGCAAGCTTTACCACTGTCAAATGCATTTCTCCTTCTCTAGTCGCTGCAGAGCAAGTAAAATTTATTCATCCCCATGTTGATCGACTTCACGTTTTGAAAGTCACAGGCCATGGAAGTTAGACTGTTGTGAATTTTTATCTTCAAACGCAGAAAACCCAATGACTAGGAGATGCTCAACCTAACAGAATTTTCCAACGTCTGAGATATTCAAAAGAAAATGTTTAGCCTGTGAATTCCTTAATTCACAGCTAATTGATTTGCTAATCAACTAGCAAATATTGCTTCAGTATTAACTGGATGTTTTAGCCCTTGCCAGACAGCTGAAGTATAATGACTGGACACAATTCTGCAGCCAAAAAAACCCTCTCATTCAAAAAACATATGTATTTTTTAGGGGCACCTGGGAGGCTCGGTCAGTTAAACATCGGTCCTTCAGCTCGGGTCATGATCCCAGGATCCTGGGATCCAGCATTGCATCAGGCTACCTGCTCAGCAGAGCCTGCTTCTCCCTGCTTGTGCTCTCTCTCGCTAACTCTGTCACTGTCTCTCTCTCTCCCCAATAAATAAAATCTTTAAAAATAAATATATAAATATAAAATGTATATATAAACATGTATATATAAATATACACACATGTTTTATATATATTATTTTGTATTTATATAATATAACATATATTTGTACATATAATATATATACATACATATATAATACACATATATTTTAGACACCTACGATGTGTTAGGCAGCAAGTTGAGTGCTAAGGAGATCAAGAAGAATTACATCAGGTCCCTAAACTTGCAGATACGTGGAAGGGAAGAAAACAATCATACAACTAAGTACAAAACTCTGTGACAATATGAACCAAGTCCCGGATAAACACAGAGGGAACACTTCATTCTGCTGGGAAGGACAGTTAAAGGAAGGGAGATGATCTCACAGATGTCACATTGTTCCAAAGGTAATGACAAACAATGACACAGAGCCTTCCAGCATATATGATGGGAGAATGATGGGTGGGGCGGTGAGGACCAGATAGTCCTCAACTTTCAACAGTTCTCATTCCAAAGCTTCTTTAGAAATTGACTAGAACTCCAAAACATCTGCCCATTGAAACTATGTTGCTCCTGATGTGCAGGTCCTCAAACCAGCCTTTGACTAATAGCAATGCCTGATTTCTGAGTCTGGAACAAATTCTCAGACCTAAGATTTACTGAGTGCTTACCATGTCTCTCTCACACTACACCAACCATTTCACAAGCATTGCCTTCTAAGCCTTGCAACGGTCCTTGGAGCTAGGTCATAAAATTTTTCAGGAGAACAAAGGGATTAAACAATTTAATTAAGGTCACACAGCTAGTATGACAGGCCAAGATCTATACCTAAATGACTAGACTTTAGAGCTGGGGTACTTAATCAAAACAGGTTCCCCTTGGATGTCAGAAACCGGAAAATACAAATAAAAGGAGGGGGAAGGATTTTTGTGTTCTGTTCCCCCTATATAGGGCCAGCCCTAGGATACACATGCTATTTTTGGTATTGGAATAGTCCTGGTAAGCCCCTAAATGCCCAGGGGTATTATGGCTCCTTTAAAAAAAAAAAAGATCCCTAGGATCTAGGGATCCTACATCTCCTTTAGGAAGATCTAGGGATCGCCCTAAAAAAAAAAAAAAAAAAAAAAAAGATTCCCTAGGATCTAGACTATACCTACATCCAACTACTACTACGCCTCCCCAGTTAAAATATCCACTCCATCCCAAGTAGTTAAAAAAAGGAAAATAAGCTACTTGAACTAACTTCAATAGTTAGTCATCTTAGCTTTCCACAAATATTTTACACTGTAAACAAAGATACTTATTACCCAAAAAATAAGGTGAGGCGAGTGAAAAGGAAGTGTAACTTCCATTTAGCAACAAATTCTCTTCTTTATGTTTATCTGGAAGGTTTTTATTTCCCCTTCATTTTTGAAAGATAGCTTTATGGCAGGTAGAGGCTCCTTCATCTAGGGGACTTCGTTCTGCTATTCTGAGTTAAGAGTAATTAGGGCTCTTCTCAGCATCAACTACATCCCAGCCTTCACTTAGCCAGATTAGGCAAACCATTGTTGCCATTCTACTCGCAATATAGTGCTTGGCCATCAGCCCAGAAAGTTTGTATTCTCGTCCTGGTAGCAAGTAGATTCTTTTTTCTAGTTGATAGATGGCCCTTTTGGCCACTTCTTAACAATCCTTCATTCAGGGTCCCAAGTCTATAAACTGGCTCAAGCCTGGGAATTGATTGAGGCGCCATGACTCTGGATTGGGGATTCAAGTCGGACTTTGGTTCATTTGGTATACAGATCAACTCAGAATTTAATAGACTGCCTATCTATTTCTTCCAGTGACACCAGGAACAATAAGCCAAAGGTCAAGGTCTCTTCAAGTCAGACTACTCTGATTACTGTTTTGACTCCACTGTCCATTATGGTAACCACACCCACCTTGGCTTTGGCAATTAAGTGGGCCATTTGGTGCCTGGGACCCAAATATCCCCATTGTATTTAAGAATCCCAGCCAATGGTAGCAATTTCTACTGTAATATCTGACCTACAGGGAAGAGCAACCACAGAACTCTTCAGGAATGTTGAGGGTCTCCTCACAAATTTATCTCTCAGTTGTGGAGATCCCATGTGTCCTTGGACCAGGTGCATGAGCTGGTCTTAGATGAGAAATTTACTCTCTCATTCCAATCTCTGTAAGCCTTTGGATCTCTTCCTCTATAGTGTACGAAGACAGGTCTGCCATTACAACTTCATTTAGTGTAGGTCACCTTTTTGTCCCTGTCCCAGCCAACCAATCAACCACACAAACAGAGCCCTACCTAACCCCTAGAGAAACAACGTTGAATCCAGAATTTCTTCTTAGTGGTTCCATATCAATAAATTTGGCCAGATCCCACCTTATGCTTCTTCTTTATATTATCCTATACCCTTAGCACCCATTCCTACATATGCTCCTCAGAGTTCTGTCTGTATAAACTGGACAACTCAGTTCTTTTGGATTTTCATGGTTCACACTTTGTACTTCAACTTGAAGACCCTGCTGGAACCTGAGTCTAGTTATAGGTCTGGAAACAAAGTGGAGAGGGCAGACAAATCAGCAGTGTCTGCACGAGGAGGCAGAGCCTGCTATTTGTAGGCTGATCTCCATTCTCTCTTTCTCTCTCACTGTAACAGAACCATCTTCCTCCATTGTCAGCTGAGCTCATTACCAGCCAAACTAAAGATATTTCCCATATTTCCTTGCAGTGGGGTTGGTAAATAATATTATTAAACTCAAGCTAATGGGATGTGAGCAGAAGCGATTCATGCACCTTTCAGGTTGTGTCCTTAGAGGGTGAGGAAGAAGTGTCCCTTCTGTGTTTACTTTACTTCCTCCCTCCTTCCACTTGATGTAAAGATGGGAGCAGACTACCTTCAACCCGAGGGATGACTGCAACACCTGCAAGGTAGCAGAGCAATGGTGATTTCCCCATGTAACATCATAGGGCATAGTTAATGTATCAGCTTTCAATCACCTACATCTTGACTATGATGCAAGAGATATAAAGTTTATCTTATCTAAGCCTCATTAGCCTGAGAGACCTGTATTTTAAAAAAGGACTTAAAAAGAACTGAATTGTCTTTGATTGAAACTGGCTAAAAGGGTCATCTATCAACCAGAGGAAAGAAGCTACTTCCTTCCAGGAGAGGAATACAAACTTCCTGGGCTGATAACTAAGCACTCACTGTATAGAATGTAGAATGGTAACAGTGGTTTGCCTGATTTGCCTAGGGTGAGGCTGCAATGTGACTGATGCTGACAAAAACCCCAAGATCTGCAGAATCAATTCTGGAAAGCTTTGAGCAGGCGAAGTCACACCTGGCTCAGCACATGGGAAGGATGGAAAGAGGCCAAGAGGCCAAGAGACCAAGATGGAGGTTTGAAGTTCTCCAACACTACAGGACATAGAGGGTGTGACTCCACAGCAATCCTTCTGTTGACTGAGATGAAAGATCAAAGAAAAACCTAGAGGAACATCTATGAACAAGATACTTGATTTGCGAAGCTCTTGCACCTGAGGGTCAATGACACCAACAGTATCATTATAAATGAGCTGGTCAAGGAGAGGAGGGAAATTCTGCCCTGAGCTCACAAGAGCTGGCTGCAGGGGGAGGATAAGAAGATTGGTGTTGACCAAACCAAGTCTAAAGGAGGGAGGAGGAGAGGAGTGAGGTGGAGAGTTCAGAGTTGGAAAAAATACTTACAGGAGAATCCATCCGAGTTTGGGTAATAGAATAAATAGCTCCTTAAGAGAGTAGTTAATGCACTAACAGTGAAATTTTCAAAAAAAAAGAAATTTCCAATAGCATCAAAAACAATGAGATACTTAGGAAGAAATTTAACAATAAAATATTAAGAAGATGAAAGATACCTATGCTGAAAATGACAAGATATTGATGAAAGAAATTAAAGGTGACACAGATAAATGGAATGGCATCCCATGTTCATGGATTAGAAGAATATTGTTAAAATGTCAATACTGTCAAAAGCCATCTACAGATTCAATACAATCTTTAATGAGATTCCAATAGCATTGTTTACAGAAGTAGATAAAACACTCCTAAAGTTTAAAAGAAGGCAAAAAAGACCATGAAGAGCCAAAGAAATCCGAAGAACAAAGCAAGAGGCATCACACTTCTTGATTTCAAGTTACACTATAAAGCTATAATCATCAAAATAGCATGGTATTGGCATAAAAACACTAAACAGATGAACAGAACTGAATTGAGAGCCCAGATATAAACCCAAACATATACAGTCAACTAATATTTGATAAGGGAGCCAAGAATACTCAATGGAGAAAAGACAGTCTCTTTAATAAATGGTGTTGGAAAAACTGGATGTGAAAGAATGAAACTGAACCCATATATTATACTACTCACAGAAATTAACTCAAAATGATTGAAGACTAAAAGACAAGACCTGAAGCCAGGAAATTTCTGGAAGAAAACATAAGAACAAATCTCCTTGGCATGAGACTTGGTAATGAATTTTTGGATGTAGCACCTGAAGCATAAGGAATAAAACCAAAAATAAACAGGTGAGATTACATCAAACTAAAAAGCTTTTGCATCAAAAAACTACAACAACAACAAAGTGAAATGACAACCTATTAATATCGAAAACAGATAAAGAACTCTATAACTCAACAGCAAAAAATCAAATAACCAATTAACGAATGGGAAAAGAATCTGGATAGACATTTTTCCAAAGAAGATATACAAAAGGCCAACAGGTACATGAAAAGATGTTTGATATCACTAATCATTAGGGAAATGCAATTTAAAACTACAGTGAGATAGCATCTCACACCCATTAGAATGGCCATCATCAAAATGACAAGATAACAAATGCTGGCATGGATGTGAAGAAAAGAGAACTCTTGTGACTGTTGGTGGGATTGTAAAATGGTGTGGCCACCATGGAAAAAAGTATGAAGGATCCTCAAAAAAATTAAAAATAGAACTACCATATCACCCAGCAAATCCACTTTTGGGAATATATCTAATGATAATGAAAACACTAACTCAGAAAGATATTCGCACCCCCATTTTCATAGCAGCTTTTTTAGAGTAGCAAAGACAATGGGAACAGCCTAAGTGTCTATTGATGGATGAATGTATAAAGAAACACACATATACACATACCTACACACAAAATGGAATATTATACAGCCATTAAAAATGAGGAAATCCTACCATTTACAACAACATAGATGGACCTCAAGGGCATCATGCTAAGTGAAATAAGTCAGACAGAGAAACACAAAACAAATACTATATCATTTCACTTATATGAGGAATCTAAAAAAAAAAAAAGTCAGGGGGTGGGACAGGGACAGGGAGGGGAATTAGAGGAAGTTGGTTAAAAGATATAACCTTCCAGTTGTAAGAGATGCAAGTACTAGAGAGGTAATGGACAGCATGATGGCTACAGCTAACACTGCCGTGTGAGATATAGCAAAGGTGTTAAGAGAAGGAATCCTGAGTTCCCATCAGGAGAATTCTTCTCCTTCATTCTTGTCTTTTTTCTGCTCATTTTACGGTATCTGTATGAGAAGATGGATGTTAGCTGAACCTACTGTGGTGATCACATATATTGTGATATATGTAAGTCAAGCCATCATGCGGTGAGCCCTTCATTTATACAGGGATGTTTGTCAGTGATTTCCCAATAAAACTGGAAAATAAAAAGAAAATAAAAATAAAAGGAGAGAGTAAAGTCATAGCAACACCTTCACCCCCAGATGACTGGTGAAATTGCAACAGAAAGCAGGAACTAAGGACCCAGACAGATATAAAAGATCCATTCTTCTTTATAAGATGTATCTAAAATTTAGAATTCACATACCAGTTTAAATATGTCCAGCCATAATATCCTCGTTGAAGGCAGAATTGTGCCTACATGTACAGCACATAAGATAATTCAAAAGTGACAATCAGAAATATTCACCATCCTTATATGATAAAATGAAGCAAACAAACAAAATGTATATCTGCAGTATTTATAATTGCTATTATACATAGTTTTTCAAAAATCTACCAATAAATAGAAAAGATACAATAAATTTCTTATCACTCTTAAATTTTAAAAATGATTTAGCTAAATGCTCCATGCCTATTAGATAATTTCTGGGTAGGTCACAATTATGAAATTGCCAAAAATGTCTAATGTGCTCTCTCTACAGATCCTGAGTATGTATCCTTCTTGAGCCTACCACGTCCTGATGGATCTGAAAGGCCAAGTGGAGGATCTGGTTAATGTGATAAGCCTCATATAAGCTTATCTCTTGCAGCCAAACACTTTAAAAATGTTTTCTAATACAGCTTTGTGTTTAGCCTCAATTCAATGATATACTTGTTTTATTGTGTATACCTGATTCCATGTCCTCAAAACAACTGTTTAAATCTATAACTCTTATAAAATTTAATCTTTTATATTATATACATTGTATCATCATATTCTGCTTAATCAATTGCTCTTAAATATCCAGGTGTGCCTATACTAAGTTCTCCTGAATATTTACGGGAAAAGTTATATCATATGCTGTTACTGTGCAACTTCACATACAATTAAATAGCACCATAGGAACTAAAAGGAAAATGCCTGTGTAAAAGCAGATAAATAAATAAAATCACATTCAATAAATACCATGAAAATGGTGGTACAGAGTCAGAAAGTCAAAAATCAGCACTATCAGCACAGGTCAAGGGAGCCCCTATTATTTAACCAGAAGAACGCAATTGTGCATATGTAGAATATTGAGCAAAACTGGTGTGAAAAATCCTGATAACTAAAAATTCTCCCACAACACATACACCTCCACTTTCAATGGCGTAATCTGGTCGTAGGAAGGTACAGAGTTGCTTTCATGTGAAGCCCACCGATTCATATCAATATCCTATGACACATGTCACTAGCTGTTAGTCTTAAGCTCTACCAAGACATTCCTCAAGCATCCCTGCTCTTCTGCTCATTTACATAAAGTCAATAATAACTCCTCCCACTTTGAACACCTGCAGAGTGTCAGGCATTATACAAGGTGTGCACAGCAATTTCACACCTGCCCAAGGAAAGAGACATTAATAACTCCCTTTTAGAGAAAGAAAAGAGAAACAAGCAAAAACGACTCTATGTGATCATTTTGAAATCATTCTGACATACACCTCAAGAATTATGGGTGATGCCTGATCAGAGGTCCCCTTGTCTTGCCCCTGCTATAGCTCTCAGTGGAAGGAGGTTTCAGCTGTTAAAGGATGCATTAACAGTGTTCAAAGTTATTTCTTTTCTGTTACACCTTCTCTGTAAAGGGCAGAGCCCTTTTACATCTGTAAAGGGCAGAGCCAGGATGTGAACAGAGATCTCGGAAACTGCCAAGTCACACCCCCTTTTCCCCGAAGGTGAGGTCCAGAGCAGCCTGCTTATCACTGACTATGAACAAGCATATCTTCCCTGCAAAGCAACATACCCCCTGCCAAGCCCAGAGGCTGGACATATAGTTCTAGTCCCCACAACCCATGCAACAAAATGACCGTGTCCATCCTTATTTATAAAATATTTTATTTCAGAATTAAACTATTTCTAATCCTTCCCACTATTACTTTTCCCCTTTCTGAAAATGCTAAATATTATCTACATTAGACTGAGAAGGTGTAACAGAAAAAGAAATAACTTTGAACACTGTTAATGTATCCTTTAACAGCTGAAACCTCCTTCCACTGAGAGCTATAGCAGGGGCAAGACAAGGGGGAGACCTCTGATCAGGCATCACCCATTCTTGGGGTATATGTCAGAGCGATTTCAAAATGACACATGCCACATACGGAGAAATGTATTATGTTGCAGAAAAAAAAAACAAACTATATTTAGATAGCCACACCTATACATATTTCAAAAGTAACTCCGTGGTTTTGCTCTAATTTTTATCCAGTATCTCTAAAGGGAATTTTAGAAACTATTCCAGGATTTGCACAATTACCCAAGTGTGATTTTTTTTCTCAGAGCTCTAGTTGGTTGGTTGATTCTTTTTGTGTGCTTTATAGTCCCCTCTTCTGCTCGGTTCTCTCTTGAGCTCTGGTCACTTCATTTAAGGGAAGCAAAAGGTAGTGATGCCACCATGGTTCTGCCCTTCCCTTCCTGGACCATCTGCCCTGTCCAAGCCAGCTCCTCATCCCCTACCCTGAAAATGGTTAAGTTGCCTCTTTAGGCCAAGACATTAGGAAACTCCAAGCAGCACTAGGCAAAACTGAAAAGAATGGGTCAAGTGCACATGAATTAAAATGTACGATTCCAGTTTTGACCCAGAAATAGACTCAAATCATATACTTATAGATGCGTGGGGCAGTACCATCATGTTAAAAGAAAATGAATGTAAAAATATTTTTAAAGTACTCAACAATGATAAGATATTATTATAATCATTAGCGATTTCATATTATAAAAGGTCTTTCATCTGGCTTCCCCCTCCTGTATTATTTGTAAGAAAAAAAAGTCAGAATGACTCCCCATGTGCTCATAAATAATTCTGGCAATCTTCAAATTTTTCAGTTTCTACTGATGTGGGAAAAGCTGTCACTGGTATTCATTTGGGATGGTAAACAAACACTTTATATTACACTGTAGTTTTTATTTTGCGTTTAATGCTCAAAAGCCACATAATACCTGCATAAAAGAGGCCTCTCACTTCTCACTCCTCCGAAAACTTCTTTCTACAGGAACAAAGAAAAACCTTAAGCATCAGTTTAAACACAATGGCAGTTAGTTGGAACATCTATCACTAGGCAAAATGGCTGAAGCAGATCTGTGCAGAAAAATTTCAACATCAATGTTAGAGAAATGTTTTGTTTTGTTTTTAAATACACGAGCTTCTGCAAAGGCCTGGCTTTGAAGGTTGCTTTGCCCAGATATAAAAATAGATGGCTAAAATGTAAAAATCGATTCTAATGGCAAACAGACCATTGCACTCTCCATGACCAGGATATTAGGGAAACCTGAATATTTGATTTAGTAGCACCTTGGGAGTAGGCAGACCTGAAAACCCTCCAATAACCTTGAAAATATCCAGTTCTGGTTGAAAACTGAATGCCCAAATCAGGCGACACCTACACCCTTTTGTTCCTATCAGTACAATGATTAGAAGGCATCTAATCACTGGGAAGTGAGCTGTCTTTCCTAAGCAGCAGCCAACAAGTGAGGGGGTACTCAGAGGCTCCTCCGGTCTTCCCAGGAGCTCTCTCTCCCTCTGGCTCTCTTGCAGGCAGGGGGCGAGGTCCAAATCCCTAGTGCCTCACATTCCCTTAGGTCGGCTTTCCACAAGGTTGGTGGGGGAAGAGAAGCAACAGGCTCCAGACCGCGCTAGGGGCCTCCTTCGGACCCCCACTCACCCACCCACATACAGGTTAGCCTTCCTTCTGTTAGCCTGGAGGATGCGTGGGAATCCAGAAGCATAAGCAGGAAAAGGAAGGCGGCCGAGGATCACCTGGGCCCACTCTGGCTTTCCCTGGAGCTATGGAGCAGGACAAGGGGCGGCCGGGGGCTAGCATCTGAGTCTCTGAAAGCCGCTCTCCTTCCAGGCAGGTCCGGTCCGGCTAGCGAGCCACTGCGCGGGAGCTCAAGCGGCGCCGAGGAACAAGTCGGAGGGCGCGAGCCAGGGGCCGGGGCGGTGCGGGAACCCGGTCCTCAAGCAGCGCTCGCGGCTCCGCCCTGCACCCCTGGGAGCCTCCGCGCCGCTCTGGAGTCGCGGGCTGGCGCCTCGGGCCTGGGGCGCAGGAGCTGGGAGTGCGGGGCGCCCCTACCCCTCTGGAGGACAGAGCTCAGAGCAGTCCCCCTGATGGACTTTGCGGTGTAGACCACCAGGGATTAGACAGAATGACACAGCCTGGGCCCCCGCAGCCCCGGGACATCCCGGACTGCCGAGCTGGGTTCTGCCAGGGCCGTAGCTCAGGGCGAGAGGGGTGGCCAACAGCCGGTAATCCTTGCTGTCACAACACTCAGCTCAGACTGGACCGAGCTAGCAGCAGGTAACCACCTGCCCAACTCTTCCAAACAGTCACGGCGGCGAGCTGCTATCCGGAGAGGAGGCGGGGAGAGGAAAAAGACTGGGGTGGAGGAAGGAGTGGGGTTGGGGACGTGGGGAGAGGGGATAACGCGGAGAGAGGAAGAGAGTGCCTTCTGGCCATCCTACCACTCCCCAGGCCTCGTGCCCGTGCAGGGACAACCACGAATCTGCCCTGGGACTGAGAGCCCCTCGTTAACTCCGGTACTGGCTTCCACTGGGCCAACAGTAAACGTGCCAGGCACGATGCCAGGCGCTTCAGGTACTCAGAGGATTCCCCAGACCCTATGTGTGTAAGGCACCCACACTATCCTGGGCGCAATTCTCCCCACGTCGCTCTCCCAAAGCCGTTTCCGTTTTGAAACTTAAGCAAACTGGCAGAGCGCGACGTCCACGTAAACTTTGTAGACGCTGCGCTCCTCACCTCCAGGCGTGGTTGTGAAGGATGAAGATCCTTGCAATACAGTCCTGCCTCGAAACTCAAACGGCAAAAAAAGACTAGCACTACGCCCCGACCCCTCCGGCTGCCCAAGGACCTTGTGTTTTCGCCAGGGACTATTCACCCTGAAGGACTGCTCTGGTTTTCCGGGGAGGTTTCTGACACCTTAATATTCGGCTACAAAATCCTTCCAAGTAGCTGGGATTAGACCCTCAGGAAACACTCTGGAGCCCCCCTGCCGATTACTTGCACAAATTAAACACTTAGCATAGGTGTGATCTTGAGTCCCGAACCTCTAGCAAACTGCAGAAAGGTGGCTTTTTTCTGCGAAGGTCATGCTTTCTTTGCAAAAGCAGCTGCTGCTTTGGTAAAAGGTGTTCTGTGTTCTAGCTTTGGGGCGTGGGGAGAGCGATAAGTAAGGCGCTGTCAGTCATTCCTAGAAGTGGGATTCAGTGTAACAGGCACCTTCTATTAGAGGAAAGACTCAGAAACTCTCACTCTAGGCAGGATGCCAGTGTTTAGACCCGACACCCAGTTGCTTTTAACGCCCCACAGGCCCTATAGAAATAGTGAGATCCTTTACTAGGAGTCAAGGAGCCTCCCCTCTGGCCTTCCCTTAACCCTCACCGATCCCAGGAGTCCCATCTCGGCTCTTTAGCCCTTTAAAGATCCGTAAGGGCGGGCACTTGGACGGTGGAACTGCGTCTTGGTCCTCTATGGCCCCAGTATCCAGGGCTTTGGTTGCAGGGGCTTTTGTGGAATAAAAGAAAGTAAGCAATGTGAGGGCACTGTTTCCCTGTACCTTCTAATTTCTTTTCTTTTTAGAACGGCCAGGGTCCTTCCCTTCTTCCCTCACAGTCGCTGGGATTCGGGGTGGGGGCGAAATGGCTTTGGTACCATCTGGATACACTAGGTGCCCTGCGTCTGCGGACCGGGGCGCGGAGGGGACTCTGGTTCGATGCGGCGCTGTACCTGGGAAGGCAGTCTATAACCGCCTTCCAGGCGGATTTGCATCCCTTGTGCACAAGTCAATACTCTACGAAGGAAATTCCACGTGTTAACTAAATTCGACACAAGAGTCTTGAGCACATGCCAATCCTGGCCGTCAGAATCCTGGACCGTTCTGGGAGACCCCGGTCGTGCGCCCCGGCGCGGGAAGCGAGAGTGCCCAGCTGTGGCACTCGGCGACAGCATGCGTCTGACTCCCCGGGTACAGGAACAGTGGCGCGGGCTTCCCCAACCGAGTTCCCCGAGCGCTAGAGCCCTTAACTTAGGTTTGCTCGGAAGCCCGGCCCCGCCCCAGGCGCCCCCTCAAGCCTCCCCAAGTAACCTCGGCGAGCGGACCACACTTACCTACTGCCAGGCAGATGGGGAGCAGCAGCCTGAAGATGAGCCCGCACACCACCTCCGAGGCCATCGCGTCGGTCCGGCGAGTCCAAGCACGGGAGAATTTCGAGGGTCCCTAAGACTGGGGCGCCAGGTCCATGTCCACCTAGGGCCTCTGGCGGCGGGCGGCTCGCAGCCGACCCAGCCTCGCCTCGCACAGGGCCGCCGCGTTGGCCGCCCCGAGGGCGCGCTCCCCGGGCTGCGGGCCGCCCCTCGCCGGGCTCTCGCTCGCCCCTTGCAGATCTCTCAGCCGCCCTTGGCCGGTCTCCGCGGCGCCTCGCCGGGCGCTCCGCCTCCCCTAACCAGGCTCTAGGTAGCCCCCTCGCCAAGCGCCCGGCCCCCCCACGGCCGGCCCATGAAGTGCAGAATCCCCAATCCGGTGGCGGCGGCCTCTTCAGCCGTGGGGCCGGGGCCAGAGCCGTAAACGGGGGCACTTCGGGAGGGTCCCGGGGGGTGGCGCGGCGAGGAAAGGGGGCAGGAAGGGTGTGTTGTCCTTTAGCCTGGCTCCTGGGGCGTCGCTCAGGGGCGGGAGCGGAGTTTTCTTCGCGGAACCCCCACTGGAGCCAACGTGCCTCTGCGGCCGGCCAGCGGGCCCCGGCCCACGCAGGCTGCGGCGCGCCGCCCTCCGCCCCGACTCACGGAGCTGCCCGAGGTCCCGAGCCGCCCCGCGGCAGATCGTCGAGCGGTGGCGCAGCTCAGCCTCTGCGCCCCCCAGCTTCGTGCCGGAGAGACCAGGGTGGGAGCGGCCAGGCGCGCAGAACCATCCCCGACTGCACGGGGCTCGAGCTATCAGTCCGGGGTTGGCGCTGCGAGTCCCTCCCTCACTAGGAGGAATCGTGCGAGCGTGGGCAGAAATCGAGACGAAAGCACACAGCCAGTGGGTCCGGTTCCAATTCCCTCCTCCACGGCCTCAATTTAAAAAAAATAAAATGAAAACCAAACGCCGTCCGGATGCCAGCGCGCCCCCCGCCCGCGGCGGTGCAGCCTCGCCCAGGCGGCGCAGCCCCGGCTCCCGGGCGGGCGCGCACTTCTCCACCTTCAATGAAACTTTCGAAGCCTCACTCCCGGGACGGGCGTGCGGAAGGACCAATGGGACCGCGGCTCCGGAGCCGGCGCGCGGAGAGCCCGCCCCTGCGCCGCGGCTCTCGAGGCGGGCGCGGAGCACGGAGCCGGAGAGCGCGCCCCCACCCGCGGCGCCGGCGCGCAGGGAGAAGCGCGGCCTCTCCGGCGGGGTGGGCTTTTAAGCGTTTTCTCAGCCCCTGCTCGGCGCCTTTCCAGCGCTGCTGGCTCCAGCAGACACTCAGCCTTGCTCCGTCCGGTCATTTTGCGGAAAACAGAAGCCACACGTCCCGGCATCCCGTCCACAGGCAGTGCCCCCGAGCTTACCCAAACCCAGAGAATCGTTGGGTGCGCCAGGAAAACTGCACAGGTGTGGCACAAGAGTAGTCGGGGGACTTGAACAGCTTTGTGGAACTGTCACTTGTGCCAGGTTCACGCCTATCCACTTGCATCGATTAAGAAAAAGAACCCGGGATCAATCCAGAACAAGGACCCCGTCCGTGTTTAACCTTGTGAGAAGTTTCAAAGCTGAATGGGCTCTGAGAAATCCCCGGTCTTACCGAGCATGGGTATGGGCGTTCAGATATGTACCCACTTAGTACATTCTGGAGAACTCTTCTTGTCGCCTCAGATTTGTTTGTTGCTTGTAACTCCCGGGGAAAAGAGTATACCTTTTCTCCTAATAACCTCCCTTTTTTCTCGTTCTCTGGGTGAGATCTAGAGAAATGGGTACCAGCAGGGAGACGCCAGTGTGTGGGAGTCCCTCATCTCACCATTATCCAAGAATTGGGGAGTTGTGCTCCTGCTGGAGCGCTTTGGGATCCCCAGAAACAGAAGGCAGATAGATCATTTTCTGATCTGTTGGGAGGACCATTCAGAATTGGTTTGTCCACCAAGAGAACGGAGAGGGAAGAATTTAACTTCATTCAGCACCAGGATTCTAGGCTTGGATTGGTTGGAGATGATGGGAAATCTGATGAAAATTATTCAGACCTTGGTTCTCTGTGTTAACTAGATCTCCCTTTTTTGAGATACAGTAAACTTGTGTTTTAAGTTCAGATGCCTTCCCAAATTCTCTGAGAATGACAAACGGAATCATCACTTTTTTTATGAAGACTGGGAGTTGGTAAAGTCTTGTGAAGATGCCCCAAAACTTAGACCATGTGTGTGCTCTGGAGCTCTGAAGAAGCCTGGATATCTAAACCCCAAATGTAGTCATGAGCCTAAAAGTAGGGGCGAAGGAGACAATAGGAACTTACATCATCAGGAAATCATTGACTCCTACCAAGAACTGTTTTGTGTTTTGCAAAATCTGCCTAGCCTTTGGATGTTCATAGAAGGTGTTCCCCCACCACCACTGCAGCCCCAGTACAAATTGTTTTGGGGACCTAAGTCTCAAAGCCCTCCTGAATTTTAAGTAGTATCATGTAACTACATGAATGTTCAGTTTTCTCTGAGTATTTCCTCACATCCTTTCAAAGCTTTCCATATACCAGCCGTGTAGATGCCTTCAAAATAACTAACATGAATGCTTAAGTTAGAAGACACAAGAAACCCAGCAGATAGATGATCTTACTAAACGTATTACTTGCTTTCTCTGCCACATTGTGCCAAAATGGCTGTTCAGTTTTTAAAGACACTAAGACCTGGATCCCTCTTCTTAGTCTTACCAGCATATGCACCTGAGGAGTTTTAATTGTCTAGACCAGACATATAGTGTTTCCTGTCTTGGCTGCATGTGACTGTCACCTGGAGAGCTCCTTATGGAATCTCAGTGCTCAGTCTCCACACCCACAGATTCTAATTTAATCCCCCACACCCTTCCCTCCATGCCTGCATTTTTGTGAGAGCTCTCATGTCATTCTCAGGTGTGCAGTCTGAATCGATAATCACTATCCTCATTTACATATCAGAACTCAGGGGCGCCTGGGTGGCTCAGTCATTAAGCGTCTGCCTTCGGCCCAGGTCTTGATCCCAGAGTCCTGGGATCGAGCCCCGCATCAGGCTCCCTGCTCGGCAGCTTCTCCCGCTACCATTCCCTCTGCTTGTGTTCCCTCTCTCGCTGTGTTTCTTTCTGTCAAATTAAAAAAAAAAAAAAGAACTCAGGAGATGTGCTATAGGTTTTCAATGTGGGCATCACCAAACCTTTCAGGGGCCTCATTTTCACAATGGGGTGACACAAGCATGCGTATCAGTAGCTAGTGGCATTGTCTTTACAGGGCTATTTTACCCTAAAATTTACCTAAATTGAGAAGCGGTAGTCTCAAATACCTACCTTGTTTTTAAAGACAGCCTTGTTTTTAAAGACTCTCTAGCCCACAAGAATATTGATCCCAATGGTCAGGACTCTGGCATGGCTAGAGACCTTAACCCTCAATCTGAGCATGAAACCCAGTATGAGGTAGAAAATACTTTAGGGGAGAAAATAACTACATAGAAAACTCATCAACACATTATTTTGATAATTGATGAGTGCCTAGAGCATA
This sequence comes from Procyon lotor, assembly GCA_028646535.1. Taxonomy (NCBI): domain Eukaryota; kingdom Metazoa; phylum Chordata; class Mammalia; order Carnivora; family Procyonidae; genus Procyon; species Procyon lotor. The sequence continues at coordinate 70,650,366 of CM053616.1, forward strand.
TGACCCCAAGTTTAGCATAGATGATGAATTAAGCACCAGTCACCGGATGCCTCTCTGCATCTACGTGGACAATCAACACAATGGCTTCTTTTGATCATTACACAGAGTTTAGTGCCTTGGAGTCCTCATCCAAGTTGAAGAAAGTCATAAAACCTATATGATATGCAGTGGTATATACAGATAGAGACAATTTATAGAGCGCTAAGTAAAGTGTCCGGTGCATAGTAATCATTCAGTGAATATTAACTGCCATTATTACCATTATTATTACTGTTGTCATTGCTGTTTCTGGAAAACAAGGACTCGTCTTGTATTTCTGTGACTGTCACGCTAAGCACAGTAACCTGCTCCCATACTCAGAAAGATGCATGGGATCTATCTAATACGTTTAAAAACCGTGGCACAGTGCCATCATAGATAATTTCCTAAGTGTTTGAGTTTTAGCCATAATAATATGGCACTTTGCGTGTGTTTCATCTCACCTGTTTAGATATGATCTTTTCTGAACTTGGTTTAACGCTACACTGATTGACAAAATCATTCAGAAACAACATCTTTGTCCTCAGTGCTAATGCTCAGTAGTCAAACACTGTCCCACGGCATGTCTTGCCCTATGTCATTTATCATGCCCTCAAATACTTTGTTAGCTTCTTTTGGAAGAGCTCAGGGGTGGATATTGTCTCAAACGGTCACTCTGCAAACCAGCATTTCCCAGAGGAACATAGTTGTCAACCTGGCATTTTCTTCTCCCAGTGACATCTGCCAAAATTCCTGGGCACCATCTAGCCTTACGGAGGATGGGAGGATGGGATGCCTCCCTCCTGCCAGCCAGAGGGATCTTCTAGCTTTGGCAACATGTTTCCCTTACCTATGTACTCATACAACGTTTTTAGATGTATCCATTTCTATGTTTTCATTTATAAGTCACAATATTTGTGAAGTTATTTCTGTTAGGAGCCACATAGGTTTGGGCTCCTATAACTGAAAAAACTTGGAAGCTTTTTTTTTTTCTTTTCTTTTTTTTCTTTTTTAAACTGCAGATTTAATGTTTACAGCGGAAGTATTTTCAAGGTCTCTGAATGAAAAGAACCTAGATCACTTCTAATAATTTTTAAGAGATATCACCATGTTATACCTCTGCTACAGAGGTTTTCCACCAATGGTCTTTCCAGAGTCATCTACAGGGAAAATGCACAAAACCTCTTAGGCAGCCAGCAGACTGCTGATTTTGTGTCAAGAACCTTGAAAAATCTGCTGACACGCGTAAGTGTTTTATCTTTGCAGTCAGATTTTAGGCTTTCAGTGCACAGACAAAATTTGATCAACAAAGCAAGGTATAAAGCCGGCTACACAGCCAAACACTGTTTCTAAATGAATGGCATTCTATTTATTTGCTTCTATGACACACACACGTCCAAACACACAAAATATCTATTACTGGGTACGAGAGAGCTCATATGAAAATAATGGAGCGTGTAAAATTTTATTTGTTTTTTTGTAAGGTTGACACATAAAGGAAGAGCTTATGAATTTGTGGGGAGGGTGTTCTGCCAGAGTTGATGAGTTGCCTTGGGCACACAGGTCCCCAGATGGCCGACACTAACACGTGGGAACCGCCATTCATTATTCACAGCCTATATCAGGAGCAGATTTTTATCTCAGGAGTTGTCTGGCTGCTTTCTGTGTATTTGCTTCTGAAGGCTTGAAGAGGTTCCTGGTTTTAACACTATTCGGTCTAAAAAGACTTATCAAACTCTGGGGAGAATTTTAAAATGGGAACTGAAATTGGGGGGGGCAATTTAACGGTGAATTACAGGCATTTGAAGCAACTTAATATACAAAAAACAAAAATTACGAGGTTTTCTCTTTACCTATAGCTCCCCTGTCTGTATCCTAGTAGATATTTATTAGTTAACAAACACACACTTCAGAGTTATTTCAATTCCAATTATGGGTGTTTGAACTCTGTCAAGATCTCTTCAATGGTCTGAGAAACGGTAATATTCTCAGTAAGCCTAAACAATTTTCATTCACTGGTCTTTTATAATAAGAGATTTCAGATATGGGTATGCATTGAGTGTAAACAAGTTTTGGAACTGGCTCTATCTAGTTATTAAGGTTAACCCCTAAGGAGGACTAACAGAGCCCATTCGAGGACTACTAAGCCCTCTAGGCTGAAGCTTTATTCACTTACTCTCCTGCAGTGCCACCTTTTGGCTAAAAACATATTGAAAAAAATACAAGTCCTTAGAGTCAGGAAAGCCAGCAATTAGGCACGATCCACAAAGGTCTCTTGCAGCCAAAGATACGCTGATGGGCTCAGAAATACAGCAGGAGCAGAACCAAGTGGCCTCTGCCTTCGTGAAGCGAGCATCCTATCAAGACAGACATTAATCAAGTAATTATAAATAATCAAGTAAACAGTACACACGTGCAGAGCACTAAAGGCGCATTAGGCGTTATGGAAGCCTGTAAACGGTGAGCCTAACTCATTCTCGGGGAGTTCCGGGACCACAGATTCCTCAAGAGGGTGGCTTTATTGCAGTTTGGAGGGTGATAGATCCTCGACAGGGTAAGCTGCACGAGGGCAGGGACTTTGTCTCGTTCTGGTGCATCCCCAGTACCTACAATAGGATGTGGACCACAGCAGACACTGTCTAGATACTTGTTGAATGAATAAAGGTGTTATCTAGGCAAGTGGAGAGGGAAGGACAAACACGAGGCAGGAAGAACAGCCAACCTCCTGGAGGCAGAGGACATGAGGTGGTGAAGGAATTACAAGCAGCTCTTAGTCAATTTCCATATTTTACCAACTCTGGGTCCTCCACGGCTTACACAATGAGTTTCAATTCCTGTCCTTTCTATGTTCTTTTTAATTTGACTGTAACAGTCATAAATGCTTACTTAGCACGAGTAGAAAAGTGGACACAGCCAGGCATGTTTGAGGAATAAGGACGGTGGCCCCCCAAACCTGGGGAGCTTACCAGTCTTTGTGGACCTGCCTTTGGGCTGCTACTCTGCACAGAGATTCGGTCAGAGACAGTGCTAGGAAGTTTCCAGACTTGGGTCATCATCACGGCTCTTGCTGAAATGACTGCTGAATTTTGTGCAAATTTCCCCCACTTTGGAGTTTCTGTGTGTTTAGCTTACCTTCTTTTAAATCTTCATACAGAGAGAGCATATTTATGTGTGTTCTCTGGACCTGAGGCCACACTGTAGCGAACGAGATTCTTTAGGCCCAGAATGAATTTGTGCTGTCCATTCATTCTTCAGTCGATGGAAGGCCCTGGTGGTTATGAGCAATACTCACCACACTTGCCAAACAAGCAAAGCAGACGTCGTTGGTGGACTTCCTGACTTTGGAAAGTCCAAACTGTTTTCTCCGTGGATCAGCATGAAACTTTTTCTGCTTGCCCAGCGATGAGATAAACATCACGGGATTTTCCAAGATTCTTGTAGGTCCTTCAAATGAGCGTTTTGCTTGTTTGTTTTGGGATGTAAGGAAATGGCCTCTCTCATTAAAATAAATATAGGATACCAGTCTCCTTTCTCCCAACACCAAAGCACGATATCCAGGTCAGAACCCCCCAGCAGAGTGAAGTCTTCACCCCTGCTACTGTAGAGCTAGACCCAGGGTTCACCTTCCCTCCCTTTCTAATGGGGGAGAAAATGCCTCTTTCTGTGTCCTGTTAAAAAGCTGAGGAAAGTAGACATTTTAAAAACAAAGAGTGCTACAGAATTAAAAGTGAACAAACCACGAATGGTATCAAGTATCTTTTCCAAAATACAAGATGCTGATGTTCTACATCTCCCAACAGTGGCAGCATTCGTAGACACCCTAAAATAATTGGCTACCCCCTTCCTACCCCAACCCCCGGAATGAATCCAGGGCAAGCTACACAGTTTGTGAGTTCCAGTGCAAAATTATTCCAGTGCAAAATGTGGGCTCCTTGTACAAAGAGCAGGAGAAAAGTGCTGCTAAGGGTACTAGATCTTCACTTTCTCCCACAGCCTTTCTCTCCAATTGCCATAGGATTTTTAATTTGCCATTTAATGATGTCCTGTGTGAAAAAAAAAATAAAATTAAAGCGATTAGCATGAATTTAACCCTAAATCTTGTTACCCTGCAACGCCAGTTTTAAATGCAAATATAAGAGCATGGACCTCATTTGCAGGATCACGGAAGTCACATAATTCATATTTTGTAGCTTGTGTATGCATTCCTGTTTTGTTTTCGGCAAAACTATTGACATGAAATGAACCCAACTGCTTTTACTTCCCTTCTTGGTACACACACATGCTACCAGCACCCTGGACTTTCAGTTTACTGCTGAGGAGGGAAAGACTAAGAACAAAGGGTACTGTGGGGTTGTCTTCTTTTCTCTGTCCCTGTTATCACTCAGAGCGTTAATGGTTGGCTGACACAGGTAAGTCACATAAGTAAGAAAGGACAGGACGAATAGTGTTCCTTGGTCATTAGTGGTTTTCACGGTGCCGTTGCCTTCTTTCTGCCCTCTTGTTCAAACAGATGGTGTGGACTCTGGAGGCTGTCAGTATTCCCCCAGCTTCCTCACCTGCCTTGGATTCCCCGGAATCACGGGTCCACTGCGATTCTGTGCTCACGGGCATCAGGCCGGTCAGATATGAACAGATCGCAAGGTACAGTGGACACAAATATCGCATGTATCTGCTCACGTCGTGCTCCACTGTCCCGTGGATGTCACTTGCAAAACACAAGTTCAAAGATAAAATTATTAAAAATCGCAAGATAGGAAGAATAGAGCATTCAACCAAGCCCGGAGGCCTCTTGGATGGGGGTGCGGGGCAGTGGGTTGTGTGACTTGTCAGGTGGCACACGAGGAAATCCAGTCCTGGGCAAGTCCTAGGTATCCTTCCTGGGCACTCCCTCAGCTCCTCCTCTCCAGCTGAGTGTCCACTCGTGTGGCTTCACCTGGACATCTAGCTCCAATTCTAGAAGATTCCCAGTCGTTCATACGATCAAAACCTATCACAGCCCACCTGCTTGCCCCTCTTACAATCCAACTATGCAGTTCCAGGTTCTGCTCTTCAACAAGCTGCCAAGATAAAAAGTATGTTTCAAGGTTCCCTGCTAACATGCCTGTACCCCAGGAAATTACTTCTCTTTCCTATTTTTCACTCCAAGAACCCCTAAGGCTCCCCCAATATCCCTCGCCATACATACCTGTATGAAGCTAGGCTTGCACAAACCTACACATAAAGGTTTTCAATATTGTCAGACTTTAACCATTCGATTAAAAAGCATATAATGAGTATTAGCATCATGAAAATGTGAAAAGAAAACAACAGACTGAGGAGGATATTCACAACATCTGAAAACGAGTTGGGATTTGCTAGCCACATTGTTTAAATAATTCATGAACTTTACCTAGGAGAAAAATAATACACAGGAAGATATTCAACCTTGCTGAAACTAAGATTAGAAAACTTAAAAACCAAAGTGAAGCATAGTTTTTCACCCATGAAATACACGATTAACTTTAAAATGTAGTAAACGATGTTGGCAAAATTATGATGAAAGACAAACATGTGTTTCTTGTTTAACCCAACGTAAATTTGAAGACTCCTTTCATAAAGGAATGTGGGAAAATGTTTCCCACATGAATTCTATAAACTTATCCTGAGAACTAATACAAAATGGGGAAAACCTTTTCATCATAATATGTTCATTAAAACATTGTTTGATGATACTGAAAAAGCTGGAGATAATACCTAATTATTCAGGAAAGAAATGAATAGATCTCACAAGTTATTCATAGAATCATATTCAAATATTTTAATTATGAAAAAATTAGTAGCAAGATGTTTCTGATATGTTAAAAAAACAACAAAATTCTGGCCAAGCTATGATTTCATTATGTGAAATGAAATATGATATGCTAAATAACAGAACAAATTAATATAATTTGATTTGGTCAACGGTAGATTGTAATATTTTCTCCTTTTATCTTGGATCACCATGATGTTCTATGGTATTTATTGGGCAATCACAATTTTTTTATTGTGATTAAACTCACATACCATTTAATTTTCTCAGTAATTATATGGTGACACTGATTTATGATTTGGCATAAGCAAGCCCAACTAAACACACAAGGTTGTTGGAAAAACAAGATGAGGAAACATACTTGAACATATTTAATTACCTATAAACTATGAAATGTAAACCAATATGTAATATCATTACCATCACTAATGTAATTTTTAGTTAATGCTATATTTTTTAAGCCATCAGCTTTGAGAAGAATTCTCCTAGAAATAATGTGTATCAAGCATATTTCTCCCCATGAGTCCTGACTCCATTTATTTTATGCACTAGAAGAGGAAATCACATTAGATTTGATAACTTGATAGAAACTTAGATGCAGGGAGAGTGGCCTTTAGGCCATTTCTTTCCCCTCAAGGAGTGAGCAATTTTTTTTTCTTTTTTTTTTTAAAGGTTTTATTATTTGACAGAAAGAGACAGCGAGAAAAGGAACACAAGCAGGGGGAGAGAGAGGGAGAAGCAGGGAGCCCAACTTGGGGCTCGATGGGGGCGGGGCTCGATGGGGGCGGGGCTTGATCCCTGGACCCTAGGAATCATGACCTCAGTGGAAGGCAGATGCTTAAGGGACTGAGCCATCCAGGCGCCCCAAGCAATATGTTTCTTAAGACAGAAATAAAAGTTCAGTACACATGGAAAAAAAAAAAAGATAGTTTCTAGAACAGGTCAGCATTAGTGACTTCAGGAAGAAGTTCTGATTCAGAATGGGAAAACGGGGAAAAAAAAGAAGAATGGAAGAACGGTACAACTGAGGAATAGGACATGAGCCAGAAAGCCAGGATGTCTGGGTATGTGGTTGCCCTCGTGGCCTCCTTGCCAAGGAATAGAGCACAACCACACAGCCCCTCTGAACTACAGTTTCAGCAGCCAGAAAAGCTAAGCAATTATATTAATAATCCTTATTTCTCAGAGCTCTAATGAAGATCAAATGTACCAGATACTATAAAGCTTTGTATGACTACTACCATTGAGTTTGGAGACTTTATGCGGAGATGGTCTCCATGTTTTCTGGATCACACACATGGACTTACCAGAAAAGAAGGTTTTGTGTGTATGCCGCCACTATGAGTAATTATATATTTATGTTATAAATTAAATATATAGGTATCATATGCATTATCTGTATCTGGTAATAGCTAAGCATATATTGTTACATATGATATTTATATTTATAATATATTAATATGTATGATACTTCTAATTGTATGCATGATACGTAAATATTTTATATAATATCTATACTTGTATCATATATATTTATATTTTATATATGTGGTATTAATATTTAGCATACACACACACACACACATCTCATTCTCATTACCTAATACATCAGGGCACGCAACAAATTTAGGACAAGAATCATTCATAAGTCATAATTCAAACATCTCTTGATAGTGATGAATTTTTTGTTCAATTCCTACTAGATCTGATTGAACGAAAATCGCTTTGATGGAAGCCCTGCAGGAGTGGCTTAAGCAGACAAGAATAAATTTTTCTCACATGCCCAGAGTCCCAAGATGTGTAGTCCTGGGCTCATGCAGCTGCCCCAACACCTCCAACATCTCAGGCTGCTTTGCTACTTCCCTCCTGTCACTGTTGGCCTCTGATTTTCCTCTTCGCTGTCACTCTCACGTGGGCAAGACAATGGCTCGACCTCCAGCGCCCAGCCTGCTTTCCAAGCTGGAAGAAGACAGTGACAGTGGAGGGAAACACGCACTGGTTAGTGTGTCCGCATGTGTTTTGAGGACAAAGCAGCTCAGGTTAAGAAACTGTGGCTTAGTCTTCCTCTCTTGCCCCTAAAATGTGCCTTTCAAAATTAATAAAATAAAATAAAAAAATAAAATAAAATGTACTTTTCACCTCTTCCCCAACTCACTCCCCAACTCGCCTGAGTTGCACGGAGGTTTAACTTGTTTAAGGTCTCTTGGCAAGCAAGGGGCAGAGTGAAGACCAGCAGCCAGATGGGCAGACCGGACCAGAGTCCTTTCCACAGCTCTGTGGTGGCTCTGGGACAGTGGGCACAATGGACGCCACGGGCAGGCACCATACACCCTCTGGGGGCAGCCTGGGATGTGCCCACAGCCTCAGTATCCATGGCCTTGCCCTGACCTTGGATATACACCAAAACACACAGATACCGTGGTTCTTGAACACAGGGGCTTTAAGGGGAAGAAGAATTCAGTAAGAATGACAGAACCCACATCAGGAGGTAAAAGCGCACTGCCCCCCACCCCTACGCCCACCCCTGGAGCCCTTACCACCAGATGAATATACCTGCCCCAGCTAGAATTGCTACACACCATGATTCAACCTCATCCACTCTCTCCCCGCTGTTTCTCCCCCTCATGGAATCCGGGAGGTTAGGGAAGCTATTTCTTATCCTTAGAAAAACAAGAGTATGTGAGGAAGGGATTTGAGGTTAAACGGATCCACATTCAAACCCCAGTGCGTGCACTTAGAAGACTTAAAATTCGGGACTTTTGTTTCTGTTAAAACAATGAAGGTGAAGTGTGGCCAGGGAGAGCCGCAAACTCACAGTCTGTACAGAAACCAAGGGTCTGGCCACTTGGGTACAGGACTGCTGGAAAGGAAGAAACAGCTTAATCATTTTCCCAGAAGCCTGAACGTCAAGCAGATTGTAGTGACTATAATGATGATACCTTGCGTTTATCTGGTTCCTTTCTCTTAAGAGCTCAGAGTGCTTCTCAGACATTATCTCATTAATTTGCAAGTCATTCCTGCGAGTTAGGTAGGAATAAAGCCAGAGAAAAGTTTCTAGCTTACCACTTTACTATGAGCCAATGATTGAAATATCCTCTTTTTCGAGGACATGCACCTTCTGCGATGTAATGCTGTTATATAAAGCACGCACAGGGAACATCCAACGGCAGATTCTTGTCGTCTCTAATACACGTTTTGCAGAAAATAAGGTCTGGTAATAAAAGTCCTCTTTCTTGATTTCTTATAAATGAAAGGGTTTAGGGAGTTATGCTCCCAGAAGTGAAATAGGAAGCCAGTGATATTCAAACTTCCTATGGTATTTAGTGTATGTAAATGTGAGCTTTCTCTCTCAGCACAAGGCAACAATTAGAGTGTCCCTAAAAAAGTATACAAAAGTATGGAGAGTGGAAATATTTTCCAGTGACCAAATAAACACTGTGCAATAGAAAAGGACACTGATCGGGGCCCCTGGGTGGCTCAGTCGTTAAGCGTCTGCCTTTGGCTCAGGTCATGATCCCAGGGTCCTGGGATCAAGGCCCGCATCGGGCTCCTTGCTCGGCGGGAAGCCTGCTTCTTCTGCTACCATTCCCTCTGCTTGTGTTCCCTCTCTTGCTGTGTTTCTCTCTGTCAAATAAATAAAATCTTAAAAAGAAAAGAAAAGGACACTGATCAATGCCCTGCCAATATTTGGTCCCATTAGCAAGGAAGTTCCTAGAAGGAATGCTTCCCCTGACAATTGTTCTTGGCATGAAGATACGGAGGTAAACATGAAGTCCCTGAGCTCACAGAGTCTGGGGAACAGATATCCAATCACTCCAGGCAGAGAGCAAGGCCCTTGTGGAGAAGGAAGATGAATTCTGGCTGCCTTAGGTCAGGGTCTCTAGCCGCCCAGCCTGAGTGGGGCTTTGGTGCAAGTGACTGCTCGAAGGGGCGCTGTCAGAAGAGGGGTGGGAGAGCAGGTGGGCAGGGGAGGAGAGCTAAAGAAGGAGAGGGACTCTAACACAGACTGCGGTCAGCCTTGTCGCAAGAAGTACTCGGAAATGCAAGTTACATCCCAGAGGTGGCCCCGCTTTATGAAAGGGACTGCTGTTGTACCTCTTTGTTGGTCAGTCACTGGCCACGAGGGGCCCGGGGCACGTGGGGGGGGTCATAACCTCCCCAGACAGGTGGCTGCCATCCGAGCAAGGGCAATGCGCTACAAAGCAGCAGCCGTGACCACGAGCAGCCGGGGCTCAGTGCGCCCGGGGAGGTGGTGGAGGGCGGGTGCCGAGGAGAGCTCGTGGGTCAGGTCTGGCCCTGCTGAAAACACTCGTAGTCTCCCCCAAAACAGACCTTTGGGAGTGTTTCGTTCTTTCCTCGCCAAACATCTTCCCTTCTCGTCTAATAAACCCATATCCAGGCTACCAAGAAGCCAACTCATCCAACAAGACAATAAAGCAGCGAGTCACACGAAACAAGGTGTTCCGTTAAAGCTACGAAATGCGCTCTATTCTCAAAGCACAGTGGCCAAACGACCCCTCCCCGTCTCTCCCCTGCTCTCCATCCCATCCATCAACGTGGGCAACACTTTTGGGTGTTTTGGGGTTTTTCGTTTGTTTGTTTGTTTTTTTTTTTTTTTTAAAGATTTTATTTATTTGACAGTGAGAAACACAGCGAGAGAGGGAACACAAGCAGAGGGAATGGTAGCGGGAGAAAGCAGGCTCCCTGCCGCGCAGAGAGCCCGATGCGGGGCTCGATCCCAGGACCCTGGGATCTGACCTGGGCCGAAGGCAGACGCTTAATGACTGAGCCACCCAGGCGCCCCCGTTTGTTTGTTGTTGCTGCTGTTTTAGCCTTTGCTTTGTTTCAGACCCTGTCCTCGGCGCTGGGCACACAGTAGTAAAAAATGGAGTCCCTGTCCCGTGTCCAGTGCAGAGTAGGACCTTTTCAGGAGCCCTCTCTCCCTGGCACAGCCTGCGAGGCCCCACACAACAGGAGAGTTGGGTCACAAAGCCAGTGCTGTCTCTTCATGGGCTTGGTGTGCTACTGAGATCCGCGCCAGGTCTTTCCTTGCCCAAGAGGATAGTCGCCAGTTAGGTGGGCTTTGCTGCCCTGCAAGATTCAGACAGATGCCAGGGGCTGGGCCATCCTGGTTAGCTGCGGCCACTCCTGTCCCACAAGGTGGCCCACATGTGGTTTGACAACTGCCCCCGTACAGAGTAGTCATGAATCCTGGCCAAGGACAACATGTATTATTTCTAATGTACTTTCTATATTAAAAAGGATTAGAAGTGGGCATTGATATTGGCTGAATGCCTTGGACACGCAGCTAGGCAAGTGGTTTTGATTTCACTCCATGTGAAAACACCAAGGTTTTTTTTTTTTTCTTTTTAAGGCTCACACAGCTGGTTTCTCTCCCCACAAAGCTCATCTTCCCTGTCTTCTCCTGAAGGTGTTATTCTCATGCTTCAGTAGTGGCTTCAGACCCCTCCCGAGAGAATCCTTCCCTAACACCACCCCCCCACCCCCGCCCCCCCCATCTGTAGCTTCTGTACCCTCTTCCCAAATTTTCATTATTCTGCTTCTCCGGGGGCTGTTCTTTTTCTTCATAGCAGTTCCGCTATTTAAATTTTTTTTTTAATTTATTTATTTATTTTTTGACAGAGAGAGAGAGAGAGAGATCACAAGTAGGCAGAGAGAGGGGGGAAGCAGGCTCCCTACTGAGCAGAGAGCCCCATGCGGGGCTCGATCCCAGGAACCCGGGATCATGGCCTGGGCCGAAGGCAGAGGCCCTAACCCACTGAGCCACCCAGGTGCCCCCCGCTATTTTAAATTTTACGTGTATGTGTCTGTGTGAGCGTGTGTGTCTGTTTGCAAGTGTTGTCACACCAGAAAGCCCACGAGGGCTGCAAACGTGTTTTGTTCATCGCTCAGATCCAATTCCCAGAAGACAGCCTGGCACAGAAAACCTACTATTGGAGGAGACTGTCTGGTGCAGTGGCTGAGAGCATG
>CM053616.1:70662662-70695015 GCA_028646535.1 Procyon lotor
ACCCAGGATACGAATCCTGACCTTCTACTTACTAGCTCTGGGGCCTTCGATCACTCTAGGCCTCAGTTTCCCTATCCCTAGAGTGAGGATAATGATAACACCTGTGTTTCTGTGTCATCATCATATGTAGATGGACTGCTTCATGTATAGTGCTCAGATAAGTCCCTGGCACATGGGAAGCCCTTAACAAATACAAGCCACTTTTGTTTGTAGGTTGGATGAAGAGGTCGAACGTGCAGAGCACTTTGAAGTCCTGTAATTCTTTTTTTTTTTAATGTTTTTTTAAATTTATTTGACACAGAGAGAGAGATCACAAGTAGGCAGAAAGGCAGGGAAGCAGGCTCCCTGCTGAGCAGAGAGCCCGATGTGGGGCTCAATCCCAGGATCATGACCTGAGCCGAAGGCAGAGGCTTTAACCCACTGAGCGACCCAGACGCCCTGAAGTCCTGTGATTCTAACAGCTCTATTTGCACCAAGCAACTGATTTGGGAGACTGAAAACTTTCCAACTGTCCATTGAGTATTTCTCTTGAAGCTTTGACATTCTGTTTTGCTTGCTTTTCAGTTATCCCTTACCATCCTGGTGAGAGGCGAGAAAGCGAACGCTTGCTTTTCCTTGGTGCTGGCCCTGCTGACCTCGCTGCAGGGAGTGGAGACACAGAAGCAGCAAGCCCACAGGGCCCTCGCTGGGCAGGTGCAGCAGCAGCCCTTCCAGCACTACACAGCCTGCCAACCGCTAAAGCAGGTGAAGGACAAGCTCCTACATGGCTGAGCTCTCCATGGAAGGGGACCGTCACTACCGCTCACCGTAAAATGAGCGACCTTATGAGAAGACCCCGTAAGGACAGATGTAAAGGAAAATGATGGCTTGCAATTGGCAAAAGATTAAGGGAGATGAATTTATTTCTATTATCTACAGAGAAGAAATTATATCCGTGGAGACACAGAAAACTATTCCTGCCCACAAGACATTTATAATCTAGAAACTCAAAGTAGGCTCAAACTAAGCCACAGGAAGAGACAGCAAATGTGATAATTTGCCCACACTAGAATCATGAATCCTATTTGCTTTCATGAAAGTTTTCCCATATTTAAGGATGAACAGTTTGTATTTAGACTCTTGATTTGAGAGGCAGTATCTGTGGATTTAAAAAATGCTAGTGAAATTGAAACAAAGTTCCCTTGATGAAGGGGCCACTTATTCTCAATTGCTATGATACACAAGTGTCTGAGATCACACGGCATAGGGTTATTATGAGCACTGTGAAGTGGTATAGCATTATTAGAAAATGGATTTGCATTAATTGTAAATGCATATGGCAAACTCTAAGACAGCCACTAAATTTTTTTTTTAAAAAGTATAACTTATTTGCCATCTGTATATATTTCTGGGAGAAAATATTTGCAAAAGACTTATCTGATAATGGACTATATCCAAAAATACACAGAGAACGTCTAAAACTTAACAATAAGAAAATAAACAACTTGATTTAAAAAATGGGCCAAAGTCCAACCTCATCAAAGAAAGCACACCAAGAGACACTCCACATCATAAGCCAACAAAGAAATCCAAATTAAAACCATGAGATATCACTATACACCTATTCAAATGGGCAACATGCAGAGCACCGAGAACACTGAATGCTGACACGAAAAAGGAGCATTAGGAACTCTCATTCATTGCTGGTGGGAATACAAAATGATATGGCCACTTTGGAGTGGTGATTTCTTACAAAACTAAACATATTCTTACCATGTGATCCAGCAATCACACTCTTTGGTTTTGGTCCAAAGGAGTCGGCAAATTATGCCCCCACAAAAACCTGCACATGGATGTTTATAGAGGCTTATTTACACGAGCCCAAACTTGGAAGCAACCAAGGTGTCCTTCAGTAGGTGAGTGTGTGAATATACCGGGGCCCATCCAGACAATGGAATATATTCAGGGCTACAAGAAATGAGCTATCAGGCCATCGAAATACATAGAGGAACCTTCTATCTATATTGCTAGGTGAAAAAGGCCAGTCTGAAAAGGCTACATACTATATAATTCCAGCTATATGACATTCTGGGAAAGGCAAAACTATGGAGACTATAAAAAGGCCAGTGGTTACCAGAGTCCAGACTGCCCCAGGAGGAAATAAAGAATGTGACTTGCTTCATATCTAGAAAAAAAAAAAACATTTTTTAAAATTAAAATCTCCAAATCAAGGAAAACTTAGTTCCAGATATTATTGGTAAATTCTATAAAACATTTAAGGAAGAAATACTATCAGTTCTATATGCTCAATTTCTAAAAATAGCAGAGAAAGAAACACTTCCTCAGTCATTTTATGAGGACAATGTTGTTCTGACACCAAAATCAAAGAAAATTACAAGGAAAGAAAATTCCAGATCAATATCCCAAGGAACATAGACTAAAAATTCTTACCAAAGGAAAGAAAGGAAAGAAAATTTGAGATCAATATCCCAAGGAACATAGACTAAAAATTCTTAAATCCAAGGAAAGAAAATTACAAGGAAAGAAAAGAAGAGGAAAAGAAAATTCCAGATTAACATCCCATGGAACATAGACTAAAAATTCTTACCAAAATATTAAATCCAACAATATGTAAAGAGAATACTACTTCATTACAATATAGTGCTTATTTTAAGATTGCAGCATGGTTCAAATTTGAAAATCTGTGAGTATATGTAAGTCACCACATTAGAACAAATAAGAAAGAAATACACACGATTATCTTAAAAAATGCAAAAGTCAACCTACAGGTGGGGACAAGCAGCTATGGAACATCAGTTGCATTGCTGACTTATCCCCACCTGAAGCAAAGGGCCTTGAGGTGACTCATGTCAGGAAAGTCAAAAGGCAATTTTCTGGAGAAGAGGGCAGTAATGAGGGAGCAACCGGATAGTGGGTCTACCAGCCAATAAAGGACATCTTTGGGAAGGGGTACCGCAACATCTTCTATATTACATATATTCTAAAGCATGGTATCTCTTCAATTTGTTTCTTCCACCTTCATCAGTACATCAAATGGTTAATAGAGCAATAATGTGTGTGTGTGTGTGTGGTTTATGTTTTATGTTGTCTGAATTCTTGAATCATATGAATAGAGAGAGAGAAAGAAAAAGAAAAAAAGAGAGGGGGGACAAATATCAAATATGAATGTTAGAAACTTTTGGATCTTGGGGGACCTGGGTGGCTGAGTCAGTTAAGTGTCTGCCATCGGCTCAGGTCATGATCCCAGAGTCCTGGGATCGAGTCCCGCATCGGGCTCCCTGCTCGGTAGGAAGCCTGCTTCTCCCTCTCCCTCCCCTTCTCCTGCTCTCTCTCTCTCTCTCTCTCCCTCCCTCGCTCACTCTGTCTCTCAAATAAATAAATGAAATGTGTAAAAAAATTATTTTTGGATCTACATAATGGATGTATTAGCATTTAACTTTTAACTTTTTCTGTGGATGTAAAAATTTTGAAGTGGATGAAAACTAAGTATCCCCTTTAAGTATAAAATAATTCTAGAATAATATTAAAAAAGCTTTTTCCTCAAACATATGGAAGGTGCTCTGTAAAGCTTTGCTGACTTTAGGAGGCTTCCTTTCAATTTAGTTGTGTGCAAATGACAAACTGCTTATACGATTAGATTTTCTGAGAAAAATGTCCCAGAAATATTCAGACCTTAGCAAACTGTGAAAGCAAAATGCCTTTAATCTGCAAACAATTTATGTCTTTTCGTACACACATACTTTAAAAACAGTTTTAACATTCAAGGTTTCTCACATGTCTCATATATAATTAAAGGAAAGCTTCTTCTGACTTGAAAAACTTTGAAAAGTTAAAAAAAGTGAAATTATTTGAAGAGGTTTTTATGCAGTTTACGAGAACTATGCAGCAGTTTTGTGACTGCATAGCTTGGCACGCACCTAGTATTTTGGTTTGGTAATTACAGAGCTATGGTATTTAACATCATATTTTTACAGTTTTGTCACTGTATTATGCTATTCTGCAGCCAGGAGGAAAAATAGCAAACCGTTTTTCATCCCTCCCCCCAAAAGAGAAACAACACCATGATAATGAAGCCAGGGTACTGAGTTAACAAAAATCTGCAAATTCAAAAAAGGAGTTCTTCCTAGCTTTCAAGAATACTGGCTAGAAAAGATTCATCTAATTCTCCTAATTTTCTCGGCTCATTTTCTCTATCTCTTCTGGAGCACCTTCCGGGACAGGGACAGGGCAGGCAAGAGTGACCATGCTGGGGCCATGAAAAAAAGTCACAGAAGGCTATATTTCTGGGAGATTCGAGACACACCAAGCTCAGGAGACACAGATGAGCCAGGACCAGCTCATTTGCCACCACAGCCCTGGCCGCGGGGACCGCTTCTACTTTTCATCCAGAGAGATGAAAGTACCCCATGTCCTCTCCTTTATCTCCTGCTTCTTTATTTCCTCCTCTCCTTTCTTTCTCCCTCCTTTTCCTTCTCTCCTTCGCTGCCCAATGCCACGTTCAGTTCAGTATGCAGCCAATATGAGCTGAGCACAGCCTCGTGTGCCCTCCATTACATCACTGATTCTAGAAGGTCACGCCTGTCCCTTCTCTGGGCCTCCTTCAACTGCTGAAGGCACTTGACACACTCAGAAGTCACCGTGAGCGAGCAGCCTAAGAAGGAGAGGGCTGAAGAAATCTTTGACTGGAAATGCAATGAACAATTCCCTTCGAGCGTTCTGTGTCACTACACTCAATGTAGCCAAAATATAAAAGTCTATCTATGACATAGTAAGCCTATCTTCATATGATATCTTGCAAGAAAAGTCATCTGTAAACTGATTGGGTTTATGGAAAGGATTAAAGTTATTTGCAAAGTAAAGAAAACTCCATCGTCACCATGATCACTTTTCTTGCTTTTAAAATCACATGGTTTATCAAACGCAAAGCAGACACTGCACTAGATTCATGTCAGCAACAGGGAAGAGGCGGTGCAGGGCTTCAGAACAACTCCCAAGTTCCCATCGTGTACAGCTTCAAACATCTTTAAGTGTAACTGTTGGAACAGCCTCTCTTTTCATAATATCTTACACCTGTAATAGTGCCTTATGATTTGTAACCTCCGCCCCAGACACATCCTGGCGAGCCCTCCCTGATCCAGGAGAGTTACTATTAAGTGTCTCTTGGAATGTTTGTACTTTTCAGGCTATGAAAAGTACACTTGGTAAATTCCATGCTATTTTGGCAGAGTCTCTCAGGATTGCCAACCGAAGCGATTCCATGTGACTCAGACCATCCCTGGTCCCACGTCTACTGCAAAAACCATCAGAAGTCAGTGCAGAGTGGAGTAAAGCTCAAGAGAACCATCAGGTGATAATGCATTTTCCTTAGAACATCAGTCCTGAAATAACCTCTTCAATGGCCAGGTCAGGCAATTCCCCCTGGAAGCATCAAACATGCATTACAGCTTGAAAAATAAAAACTGGACCTCCCCCAAGAAAGAACTAAAAAGGCCCCAATTAGGGATACCACAAAGCCACAAACAAACATGCCTCCTTCAGCCTGTCCTGCTCTTTTAATTAAAAACATCAGTAATATGTAGTGTTCAGAAAACGTTTACTGAGCACCTACGGTGGCCTGGGCAACCCCTACTTCTCCTCTCCTTGCCTGGCAGCTAATTATACCTGCTCCCCTCTAGCCCTGGCCACCATGAGCTTCATTATGCAACGTTTCACACACAACTGTAACTCCCTCTTTACTTGCTCCTCCTCCCCCTCCCCTGACTCCTCAATCCCCAACTCTTTGATGTGTCTTATTCGGAGCTGTATCCTTGAAATACAGTTGGGCGCTCAGCACATAGTAGGCATTCAGTGACAAGCTGCCGAGTGAATCAATCATCCACGGTGGGCTTGTCAGGCACTCTGTTGGGAATCCGAACATTAAAAAATATCTTTTCTGAGATCTTGCTGTGCTATAGGCAGTGTGTTTAAAAGTATGTTACATTGTTTCATTTAGTCTTAACAACAGCTCTGCAAAACAGGTGTCCTGGTCATTCAGAGGGAAGAGGTAGGACAACGTGTGCCTGGCCGACAGCAGAATTAGGATTTGACCCCAATCTCTCTGGTTACCATAGATGTCCCTCATCCTCAAGGAGCTGACGAGTCCTAGAGAGAATGCATATGACCGCAGGCTAAGTGTC
The DNA here is from genome assembly GCA_028646535.1 of Procyon lotor. NCBI lineage: Eukaryota > Metazoa > Chordata > Mammalia > Carnivora > Procyonidae > Procyon > Procyon lotor. Next base: position 70,668,839 of record CM053616.1, read on the forward strand.
CTGATTACTCTTCACTTAGATTCCTGTGAGGCTACAGGGGAGCTCATTGCTGATGGGATGTGGAGGGAGAGAAGGGTAAGAAAGGGTTAAGCTGACGTGGGAAGGACAAATAGAGTGGGGAATCTGGAGAAAGTTCAGAACCAGGAAGGACATAAAAGAGCATGCTTGGGAAGCAAAAGTAGTGCGTCACAGCAGACCAGGTGTTCTCAGGGAAACCCTCCTGAGTCACCAGACAGGGCCAGACTCTTCTCTGGCTGGTGGAGGAGCTGATGGGGTCACAGAGAGGCCCGACTGACTCCCATTTGTAGGTCAGAAAAACGTTCCTAGCAACAACGTGGAGAGGGGCAGATCCTGGGGACAGGATAAGGGCTGGTTTCTGGTTAAAACTAGCAAGATGAATGAAAATGGAGGGTGAATGGCAGAGAAGAATTCAAAAGGAACTCCACCTCAGAGTTGCGTGAAGAACTGGAGGTTGTAGAGGAGCCAAAAAGCCTGATGAGTAAATAAAGTAGCAGAAGTGGTCTGATAGAGGTTTTGAAGGATTTGCTTGCATGTGGTGTTTTCTGACTTAGAGAGATTCTTCTCATGAAGGTATTGGTTGAAGGTTCCAGGTCTAAAGGGCGTTGCCTGGCCCAGATCACTCATCACTATAGAAAGTTCTTGATGAAATTAGAGTGCCTGCAGTTCTGGCTTCCTGGTCCTCTGACTGTGTCATCCCTTGTCGTTCCGCCATGGTTTCCAGGGGCTGAACTACCCAGGAGAAGTCATCAGAGAACCCGAGTAGCAGACATGGCGATTTCTGCAGGCTTAGAGCACATAGCATGCAGATCTTGGTTCAGCAAGGCTCCCTGCTCTCTGCTAGGGACCTTGTTCCCAGTGGCAGGTTCGTGGCTGAACGTTTCTTGATGGCGAGGTTCCAAATGTAAGGGGCCATAGGATGCTTATCTGGGATTTGGGGATGTAGGAAAGAGACAGGCTCTGGCTAAACTCACCCTTAGCCAAGTTTGAAACACAAACTTGATTCAATGCAGTCTTCTCTGTCCATCTAGAATCTGATCCCCTTTCATAACCAACTCGCTGTCACTGCCTGTGGGTCTGCTCAGGCCCATGAGAGGCATGCAGGAAAGCCTGCTCCAGTCCCCTGGTAACTCAGGGTGCTTTGCAAGCACCATTTGGAGCTCCCTTCCGGAATCGGTGCCAGCACGGATACCTACAGTTAGGTACCAGCGAAGTTTGGACATGTGGCTTTGGAGTCAAGCCCACTGATGTGGGCAATGGGAATGTCTTTGGCATTGCCCTTTGGGGCCTTACTGATGGTGGGGTCTAACAGATGGCAGGTACTTTTGCAAATTCAAAAAAGATGCTCTCCTTTTGTAGGAATTGGCCATTCTGATTTTTTTTTTCCTTTGAAAACTCACTCTTCTTCTAGCTAATAGTTACAAGGAGAAAGGGGCTGTATCACCTGTAGCATAAAGTCTTCAAGTCCCATCATCTGGGGCTTAAAGAAAAAATGGCCTAGAGAGAGGGTGAGGTGGGAGAGACAGAGAAACAGAGAGAGAGAATCAAGACACACACACACACACACACACACGCACACACGCACACACAGCCACTACAGGAACCGCAAAGCCCAGGGCTGACAAAAAAGTCAGGAAGGAATTTAGAAGGAATAAGAATGGATTTCTGGCTGAGCCTTATAAAATAGGCAACAAAACTCAATGCTTGAACCCAGGCTGGTAACTCAACAGGACGCAAAACTGGGTGGGCACAATGATCTATGGACATGTCAAACTTGTGGCAGGTTCAGGTTTTGGAGGGGCACAGCACCTCAGAGGGCATAAGTCATTGCTACCAAATGCAGGGGAGGGGGAAGAGGGAAGGGAGCTCTCAGATCCCTCCAAGTGTGCACAGACCTTCTTTGCATATTTATTTTTCATTTTTTAAAACTGAGGTATAATTGACACATAACATTATATTGGTTTCAAGTGTATAACATGACGACTTGATATTTGTATACTCTGAGAAATGATGACCGCAAAGAGTCTACTTAACATCTGTCATCATACAAAGTTATAAATTCTTTTTTTCTAGTGATGAGAACTTCTAGGATTTATTTACTCTCTTGGTAACTTTCAAGTATGCAATGAGGTATTATTGACTACAGTCACCGTGCTCTACAGTACATCCCTGTGGCTTATTTATTCCATAACTGGAAGTTTGTTCTTCTTGACCCTCTTCACCCATTTCCCTGACTCCCAAAACCCCCTTCCCCAGAAATCTCCGTTCTGTTCTCTGTATCCAGAATTTTGTTGTTTGTTCATTCATTTTGTTTTTTTAGATCCACATATAAGAAAGGTCATACATCATGTGTCTTTCTCTGTCTGACTTATTTCAAATGGCAAGATTTCATTCTTTTTATGGCTGAGTAATGTTTCATTGTGTTCTTGATCTATTTGACTATCTATGCGCCTTTATCTATTCATCTATCAGTGGAAACTTGCAAATCAATTAACTATTATAAATCATGTTGCAATGAAATTAGAGGGCGGGTGTCTTTACAAATTAGTGCTTTTATTTTCATTTAGACAAATACCCAGAAGTGGAATTGCTGAGTCATATGGTAGCTTTATTTTTAATTTTTTGAGGAGCCATCAGACTGTTTTCCACAGTGGCTGTACCAATTTACATTCCCACTAGCAGTGCAGGGGGATCCCCTTTTCTCCGCCTCCACACCAGCACTTTGTATTTCTCATCCTTTTGATAATTCAGAGCCATTCTAACAGGTGTAAAGTGGTATCTCATTGTGGTTTCAATTCACATTTCTTTGATGATTAGTGATGTTAACCATCTTTTCATGTATCTGTTGGCCATCTGTACGGTTTCTTTGGAGAATTGTCTATTCAGATCTTCTGCCCATTTTTAATTGAGTTTTGTTTGTTTCGGTTTCTGCTACTGAGTTATATGAGTTATTTATATTTTTTAGGTATTCATCCCTATCAGATATACGATTTACAAGTATATTTTCCCACTTGGGAGGTTGACTTTTTATTTTGGTGATGGTTTTCTTTGTTGAGTGAAAGTTTTTAGTTTGATGTAGTCCTATTTATTTTTGCTTTTGGAATCAGATCCAAAAAATCATCACCAAGATCAATGTGAAGGAGCTTACTGCCTATGTTTTCTTCTAAAAGTTTCATGGTTTCAGGTATTGCATTTAAGTCTTTAATCTATTTCAGGTTAATTTCTTTGCATGCCATAAGATGTAGTCTAGTTATTTTTCAGCATGCAGCTGTCCCATTTCCCAGTACCATTTTTGAAGAAACTGTCTTTCTCTATTGTACATTCTTGCTGCCTTTGTTATGATTAATTGATCCTGTAGGTGAGGCCTTGTTTCTGGGCTCCCTATTCTATTCCATTGATCTCTGTGTCTGTTTCTATGACAATACCATACTGTTTTGATTACCATAGCTTTGTTTGAAATCAAGGAACATGAAGCCTCTGGCTTTGTTTTTCTTTCTCAGTGTTATTTTGTCTATTCAAGGTCTTTCTGGTTCTACACAAATTTTAAAATTGTTTGATCTCTAAAAAATGTCACTGGAATTTTGATAAGGATTTGGACCGTACTGCTTTGGGCAGTACGGACATTTTAACGATATTTTCTAATCCATAAGCAGGGGATATCTTTTCATCTGTGTCTTCACTTTCATCAATGCCTCATAGTTTTCAGTGTATAGGTCTTTCACCTCCTTGGTTAAATTTATTCCTAGGTATTTTATTGTTTTTAATGCAATTGTAAATGGGATGGTTTTCTTAACTTCTCTTTCTGATAGTTTGTTGTTAGTATATAGAAATATAACAGATTTTTTATACTGATTTTGTATCCTGCAAATTTATTGAATCCATTTATTGGTCCTAACAGTTTTGAGGTCAGAGTCTTTAGGGTTTTCTGTATATAGTCTCATGCCATCCACAAACAGTGATGGCTTTACTTCTTTTTCACTTTGGATACCTTTTCCTCTTATTGTCTAATTGCTCTGGCTAGGACTTCTAATACTATGTTGAATAAAAGTGGAGAGAGTGGACATCCTTGTCTTGTTCCTGATCTTAGAGGACAATCTTTCAGTTTTTCACCATTGAGTATGATGTTAGCTGTGGGTTTGTCATAAATGGCCTTTATTATGTTAAGTTACATTCCCTGTATACCCTCTTCTTGAGAGCTTTTATCATAAAAGGATGTTGAATTTGGTCAAATGTTTCTCTACATTTATTGAGTTGTTTTTGTCCTTTGTTTTATTAATGTGGTATATCACATTGATGTTGAACCATTCTTGCATTCCTGGAATAAAACCACTTGATCATGATGTATGTTTGAAAGTATTTTCAAATTTGGTTTTTGTTTGTTTGTTTGTTTTAAAGATTTTATTTATTTTTTTGACAGAGAGATCACAAGTAGACAGAGAGGCAGGCAGGGGGGGAAGCAGGCTCCCCGCTGAGCAGAGAGCCCGATGTGGGGCTCCATCCCAGGACCCTGAGATCATGACCTGAGCTGAAGGCAGAGGCTTTAACCCACTGAGCCACCCAGGTGCCCCTGAATTTGTTTTTTGTTAAGTAATTTTGCATCTATGTTCATCAGGGATATTGGCCTATAATTTTCTTTTTGGTGTGGTGTCTGTCTGATTTGGGTATCAGAGTATTGCTGGCCTCATAAAATGAATTCAGAAGCAGTCTCTCCTCTTCAGTGTTTTGGAAGAATTTGAGGACATTTATATCTTTTCTGAATGTTTGGTAGAATTTGCCAGTGAAGTAGTATGATCCTGGGGGTTTTTGTGGTTTTGTCTTTTTTTTTTGAGAGGTTTTCTGATTACTAATTCAATTTCCTTACTATAATTGGTCTATTCAGAATTACTATTTCTTCCTCATTTAGTTTCAGAAGATTGTATGTTTCTAGGAATTTATTAAATTCTTCTGGGCTGCCCAACTTTTGGCATATAATTATTCATAGTAGTCTCATGATCTCTTGTACTTTTGTGTTATCAGTTACCAACTTCTCTTTCACTTTGCATTTTATTTATTTGAGCCCTCTTTTTTCCTTGTTGGATCTATCTAAAAGTTTGTCAATTTCATTTATCTTCTCAAAGACTCAGTTCTTAGTTTCACTGATCTTTTCTAATGTTGTTTTAGTCTCTATTTTATTTATTTCCAATCTGATCTTTGTTACTTCCTTCTTTCTACTAGCATTAGGTTTCATTTGTTTTCGTTCTTCTAGCTCCTTTGTATTTAAAGTTAGATTGTCTATTTGAGATTTTTCTTGTTTCCTGAGGTAGGCCTGTATCTCAGAACTTCCCTCTTACTACTCCTTTTTCTGTATCCTATAGATTTTGATGTGTTATATTTTTGTCTCAAGGCATCTTTAATTTCCTCATTGATTTCTTAATTGGTCCATTGGTTGTTCAGTAGCATGTTGTTTAATCTTCACATATTTGTGACTTTTCCAATTGTCTTTTTTGTATTTGATTTCTAGTTTCATATTATTGTGATCAGAGAAGATGTTTGATATGATTTCAATTGTCTTAAATTTATTGAGACCTGTTTTGTGGTCTAACATATGATCTATCCCATAGACTGTTCCATTTGCAATTGAGAGGAATGCATATTCCACTGTTTTCAGATGGAATGTACTCTATATGTCTATTAAGTCTATCCGGTCTAATGTATCATTTAAGACTGATTTTTCCTTATTAATTTTCTGTATGGATAATCTACCCATTGGTATAAGTGGGATATTAAAATCCCTTACTATTTTTGTATTGCTACCAATTTCCTACTTTAGGTCTGGTAATATTTGCCTTATATAGGTAGATGTTCCTATGTTGGGTGCATAAACATTTACAAATGTTATATTGTTTCATTGGACTGGCCCTTTTTGCATTATATAATGCCCTTTGTTATCTTTTACTATTGTCTTTGATTTAAAATGCATTTTGTCTAAGTATAGTATAGCTACTCCACCTTTCTTTTGGTTTCCATTTGCGTAGAATAGCTCTCTCCACCTCTTTGTTTTCAATCTGTGTATGTGTCCTTATGTGTAAAGTTAGTCTCTTGCAGGCAGTGTATAGATGGGAGCACAGACCTTCTTTGTTGCAGAGTTAATGGCAGTAGACTTTTACACTCTCATTTTTCTGTAGAGTCTTTTAAATTTGATTCAGAAAAGGAAGGAGATCGAATGTTTTAAAGACCACTTTTGGCTCATTTTTCATCCAGACTTATTCCGTATTAGAAAAACAAAAATGAGTGCGCCTGGGTGGCCAGTGGGTTAATGCCTCTGCCTTCAGCTCAGGTCATGATCTCAGGGTCCTGGGATTGAGCCCCGCATAGGGCTCTCTGCTCAGCAGGGAGTCTGCTTCCCCCTCTCTCTCTGCCTGCCTCTCTGCCTACTTGTGGTGATCTCTCTCTCTGTGTCAAATAAATAAAATCTTAAAAAAAAAAAAAAAGAAAAACAAACTTATTTTCAGGGAACACAGTCTTTGTCAGCTTCATTGAAGAATCCATATCAAAGCAAAGTAATTTAACAGGGATATTGCTATACTTATATGCATCCATAATATAAGCTTTGCCTTAAAAGAGCAATAATATGGCACTTTTATAAGTCTGAAAGCATCATCAGAACAATATATCCAGGGGCACCTGGGTGGCTCAGTCAGTTAAGCCTCTGCCTTCAGCTCAGGTCATGATCCCAGGGTCCTGGGATCGAGTCCCATGTCAGGCTCTCTGCTCAGTGGGAGCCTGCTTCACCCTCTCCCTGCTGCTCCCCCTGCTTGTACTCTCTGCCAAATAAATAAAATCTTAAAAAAAAGAATAAAATATCCATTCATTTTACTAACATATAATAAATTCCAACAGTAGTACCATACATACTTCTTGAGAATAATCTATCTCAAGCATCTAAGAGAGGAATGCAAATTAGCAAAACAATGTGTGTTCCAAAAGTTTAATTATATTTCAGCTAATTTTGCTTCAAATCCGGAACTGGAAGAGGAGGGTTATAATCATAACAACAGATAAGCCAATTCAAATTCAGGATAATTTAACCCATTATACAACTAAATCACAGTACCTCCATATCCAGCCCCCATTTAAAACCGTATTTCTGAAGCAAACAAAGAAACAAACACTGTATTTCTGTAGCAATTAACTTCAGTTCCAATGTAGGATACTGGGGGAAAAACCCCACACCTCCTCAGTTTATCTCCTAGGAACTGAGAGCCTGGGTGTAAAATCTGGGCGGGCTGCTGAGCTCCCCTTACCGATGACTCCACTCCTGTGACCCTGTGAGGGCTCCAGCCAGGAAGAGCCAATCAGAGCTTGGCAGCTTCATGGGGTTAGGGGCTTATTGCAGAGCGAGGGGCTAGGGAGGTGCTAAGAAGCAGAGACATCTTGCCTCCTCTTTCACTTCATTCTCCTCCTCACAGGAGCCTGATAAATATTTAGTTGAAAGATTGATTCATAAACGAGAAGTGGATGTGCTTTCCCCTCACTGCACAAAATAATTAATTATTTGTAATTATTTATCTAATGCCTCCTTTTCCCACTAGACTCTCAGCTCCAGGATGTCAGGACCTTATTTGTCTCAGTCTTTGCTGATCATCAGCACAGACCCTTACCCATACCAGAATACATTTGTATTAATAAAACAAATGGAAAAAAAAATGAGTGAATCAATGGGTATAACTGATGACAATGGAAGCTTAGGAGGGCTTTGTTGATTGTTACATACTTTCTCTGGCATCACCCACAGGGCCTATTGTCATATTGAATGTCAAGAACAAGGAATTTACAAAAGCTTGGAGTGCTCCATAAATAAGATTCCCATATTCATCTCAAAGCAGCTCTCTGCATAACACTGGGTGAGACCAGGAGGACTGGAGATTCAAACATACTAAGGTCCCAAATATCAAGAAACCTTTCAATCCCGGGACTACCCACTCTGCATAAGACTACAATGATTTGCAGGTACTTCCTCCCTCCACCCACCTCACCAATAACCTTGAAAGTGATCTTGTAAGGAACACTGCAGTTCTTGGAAGTCAGAACCAAACAGAGGACTTTGTGTTTACTGTTTACCAAGTCTCAACTTTCTATTGATGTAGCCAATTTCAAAGTTGGACTTTGATCCAACTTGTTACACTAACTCATGAATTCTTACACTGAGACAAAGGTGTTCCCAAAAGTGTCTACTTTCGGAGGCCACTTGAATGCAATCAAAGGGAGCAGCAGATGGGTTAATCCTGGCTCCAGAGAGTCAGGACCCTGCAGACAAGAGCCCCACAGACCTGGTGTACAAGGAACACTTTTACTTCTTTCCACCCATTTCTTACCAACCACCCTATTCCTAAACAATTCTGCAAGTGAAGTCTCTTCATTTTTTTTTAAAGATTTTATTTATTTATTTGAGAGAGTGAGTGAGTGAGACAGAGAGCACGCGCAAGGAGAGGAGCAGAAGGAGAGGGAGAAGCTTCTCTCTGCTGAGCGGGGTGCCCGATGTTGGCTCCATCCCAGGACACTGAGACCATGACCTGAGCTGAAGGCAGAGGCTTTAAACCACTGAGCCCCCAGGCGCCCCCCTCAGCAGTCTGTTTAAACAAAATTCTCTACAAACCTAAATGAGATTCAGACATGGGTACTTTGAAAAAGAGCTTGGGCCAAGAAAAAGAGCTTGGGCCAAGCTCTGTTCTAGAGTTATCATCTTCAAGCTCTTTCAACCACAACCCCTGTGGTAAGAAATGTATTTTCCTTCCAGACCACACACACATACACATAAAATCAGAAACAAAATTATGCTGAACTATACACCATGTGGCCTATTTGCTATTGTTTTCTATCTCATTAAATGGGGGGTGGGGTGTTGTGACCCATCAGTGGGTTGAGACTTTTAGCTCAGCAAACACTTTTAGAAGATACTAAAACCTATTTCTAAGATCACTACAGAAAGTTTATTTTAATGAGCAGACTTTTCCATCTTGAATTCACCATTATGCATCACCATAAAATCCTCATCATTGCTCCATCCTCTGTGTTGCTTAATCCCACTGAGCATTATTGAAAATTATTCAGTCAATTTTTGGTTCAATCATTGTTTTAGACAACACAGTGGTACGTGACTTCCTGCACCTGGACAAGCATTTAGCGTTTCATTATTTTTTGATACAGCTTTAGAGAAATGGGAATGATTTGTGAGTTTCAGTTCCTAGCACATGGCATGCTAGGAGCCAATGTATAAAATAAAATTGAGTCAGGTTATATAGAAGAATACCAGTTACAAGTACTTTAATTACTCATATTTCTAAAAATCTGAGTCTTAGAATCTTGAAAAAGACAAATAAAATGGGACTGTGTAAGGGTGATAAAATATATTAAATGATGAAAATATTCCTCACGGTGTTCAGTAGAAATCACTGGACCTTAAAGCTGAGAAGGAATTCTAGAAATTATCTACTCTTACGTACTCATATTCATTTTGCTTCAAACTGGTGCACTAACATAGAGCAGCACACTCATTTTTTTGGTTAACTTTTATAAAACTGTATGTTTCAAACTCCTAAAGAATGACTATAGAATTTTTGCAAGAACAAGGATGTTTAAAAACACATTATGCAGCAGCGCCTGGGTGGCTCAGTCAGTTAAGTGTCTGCTTTCAGCACAGGTCATGATCCCAGGATCCTGGGATAGGCCCTGCATCTGGCCCCTGCTCAGCAGGGAGTCTGCTCCTCCCTTTCTACCCCCCCCCCCGCACCCCACCCTCCGCTCACCCACTCATGCTCTCTGTCTTCTCTCAAATAAATAAAACCTTTAAAAAAATACATTATGCAATGCATGGTAGGCCTTTTTAGGCTCAGATCGTGTACCCAAAATAAACGAGACTTGGGAAAACACTTGGAACTACTGTCCTAATCTTTGACTCAAATATTTAATTTAGCGTCTTGCCATAGTTCAGTCTCAACTAAAAAATGTTGATGAACCAAATGCAAGTTTCTACTAATTAACTTACTAAACTCACTTTAACCTTTCTAATTAAGAGCAATAATACTAATAGTGGCCTTCTTGATACTTTCCTCATTTAGGGTTAAGCAACAAATAGCCAGCTAGCATGAGCTCTCGATTCTAAAGGGAGGGGTCCTGTACCTAGTATTTAACACCAACCACAGGCAGATATTTGAAAGAATTAATATTAATTAATTTCTAAGAATGATTTAATAACTCCTGAAGATTCCACTGCAGAGATTTTGGTTTTAAAACAACAGAAAAATAAGTATGGACAATAACAAGACAGGATACCGTCAAGTTTTTGCTTGATGTTTTTGGGTAGTTTTTGCTAAACTACCCAAAGCTGAAACATTTCAACAGTACAAATTATTCAATCACTATACCAAAACCTCCCAGAAATATTCTGAATGGAGCACAGAGAGAAAATGTTTCCGTTTCAAAGTTACCAAACTGGAAGGTCTTCTAAAAGCATATAGGCAAAAATGGACCACTGTTTTCCTAAGGAAATACTTCCAGAAGTGTCACATAATCCGGCAGTTAACTGGTTAATGGTAAGATATAATGTATTTGATTAATTTTGGCTGAAGTTGGTATTGCAAAAAAAAAAAAAAACAACAAAAAACAAAAAAACCAGCTTTATCAACTAGGAAAATAATAAACTTGAAAAGGGCAAGTCCCACAATTTGCAAGTAGATGTGCGATAGGCCAGAGTGAACAGATGAAACATAAACAACAGAACTAAAAGCAGAGTATCAGTACTTCTCATTTTCAACATAATTCATGATTAAGCAGAGAGGACATACTGACTCTGCACATGATGTGAATAATGCTTAATAATCTGTTGAGTGTGTAACATTTTACACATTACCAAAGAAGCAAGAAGAAAAATAAAACACCAAGATACTGAATGACTCATACATGCTTTTCAAGGGGAAAACACCTACTTACGGAAATTATGACTATTTAGAACGACAGAGTTAAAGCTAAACATTCATTGCCTGCCTATGGAAACAAAGTACAATTTGTCTTTTATATAACTTAATTATCACAATTATAAATTAATAGGGTCTGCCTTCCCAAAAGTCTCTACCCAATTTCTGGAGCATGACTCTCAGCATTTGGAAAATCATTCATTTCCATCACTCCGCTAAAAGGATTCAAGAGCCTGAGAAGCTGGGTCATCAATCTGGGAGTCATACAGTCAAAGAAAAGTTAACCACAAAATGCAAACTTGCTTTTAAGTTCACAGGGCAGTTTATAAAGGTTACTCCCATACTTACTGCAAATTGAATCACACAAAAGTCAATACATAAAAATATATTGCCTTTGTTCGATAAGGATGTTTTCACTGCCCATGCCAATGTTTTTACACAGACCTCTGCAAAGTCAGCAAATCAACAAGGAATTCAAACCTATGGAGCCTTTAATTCACTTTTGGGGTAAGGGTGAAGGGACTTATGAGAATAATGTGACAGCCTAAATGTTTCAGTAATCTCAGACTTTTTTGTTGATTTAGTAGAAAGCATAGCAAGGGAGGTAAACTATAAGAAATCCTTTAGCTAATGGTCCTTTGTGTTCTGCTTGTTTGTTTTCTTTTCTAATGAAAATCATCTCATTTATACCATATTGTGAAAGTACTGTTAAAATGTTTAGTCTTTCTTTATGCCAGAAAAAAATATATACCCTAATAGATAGCATTAATATAATCTTTTTTCTTTTTTATTTATTTTTATTTTTATCTTTTTTATTAACATATAATGTATTATTTGCCCCAGGGTACATGTCTGTGAATCGTCAAGCTTACACGTTTCACAGCACTTACCATAGCACATACCCTCCCCAATGTCCACAACCCAGCCACCCTATCCCTACCCCCCCGCCTCCCAGCCACCCTTAGTTCGTTTTGTGAGTCTAGGAGTCTCTTATGGTTTGTCTCCCTCCCCATCCCTTCCTGTTTCATTTCTCTCCCCCACCCCCCCACAAACCCCGCCTTGCCTCTCAAATTCTTCATATCAGAGAGATCATGTGATACTTGTCTTTCTCTGACTGACTTATTTCGCTTAGCATAATACCCTCCAGTTCCATCCACATCATTGCAAATGGCCAGATTTCATTTCTCTTGATGGCTGCATAGTATTCCATTGTATAATATAATCTTTTTTAAATTTAAATTCAATTAGCCAACATAGACTACATCATCAATTTCAGATGTATAGTTCAATAATTAATCAGTTGCATATAACACCCAGTGTTCATCATGTCATGTATCCTCCTTAATGCCCAGCACATAATCATATAGTTAGTTAAACTGACAGAGTTATAAGAAATCCTGACTTCAATAGCATAAGAATTATAAGCTTTATCAAGGGAGGAACATTTACAATTATAAATGAAAAATGAGCACATTCAAGTATGCCAAATTGTTTTTTCTTCCAACTCACTTTCTTTTCATGCTTATCCATCATTCTGTGAAGCACCTACAGTCATGACTGCCTTTGGACCAGATGCGCTGGGCTATACCTAAGCAGCACTCTAGGAATTGCTGGTCTGCTAGCTGACAAGGCATAGATACAGGGAATGGCCCAAATTTTGGAGTATGTACAAACAATGGCATCTTCTAGGACGGTTTTCTTTTCCAAATAACCTACAAGAATGTAGCCACATTGCCGGGACAGATACACAAGAAGGCCAGAATTAGGCCTGCTTTACTTTCAAATTCCTCTAGAATTGTTTTGCCAATAACCAAAACTGGCAAGAAACATTTTCCTTTATTCTCTCTCTAGTACCGGTTTGATTTGGAACTGTGGTTTCATTATTAGTTCAGGATGTTATATTGTTACCTGCAGGCTACAATTGTATACAGTTGTTTCCAAAATCAATTGATTTCTGATAAGCAAATCCTTAGTTTGAAAATAATACGATAGTTGAAAATTGTTAGATTCAAATCAGTAGACTAGACCTCTAAATCCTGATTAGAGGCTTAAGAAGGCTCCCCAGTGATGTCTTGCATACTAATACCCAGAGCCTATGACTATGTCAGGCTACATGACAAAGGGGAGATTAGGACTGCTAATTAGCTGACCCTGAAGTAAGGAGATTATTCAATTAAAAAAGGGCACAGGACCTGAACAGACATTTTCCCAAAGAAGCCATACAGATGGCCATCAAGGTACAAGAAAAGGTGTCACTAATCATCAGGGAAATGCAAATCAAAACCACATGAGATATCACCCACCCCTGTCAGAATGTCTAGAAATAAAAAAATAAGAAACAACAAATGTTGGTGAGGATGTGGGAAAAAGGGGACCCTTCTGTATAGTTGGTGGGAGTGCAAGTTGGTTCAGCCACTGTGGAAAACAGTATGGAGTTTCCTCAAAAAATAAAAAATAAAACTACCATCTGATTCAGTAATTCTACTACTCATTACCCAAAGAAAATGAAAACACTGATTCAAAAAGATGTATGCACCCTCAGTTCACTGCAACATTATTTAAAAGAGCCAAGATACCAAGATCCGGAAGCAACCTAAGTGCCCATCAATAGATGAATGGATAAAGAAGATATGGTATCTATCTACAATGGAATGTTACTCAGCCATAATATTAATCTTTACTGAGGGCTTATTATGCCTCAGATACTATGCAGTATCCTTCCTATATATTTGATCAATTCCCCCAACAACCTCATGAGGTAGATAGAAAACTTATGCCCATTTTTTTTTAATTTAATGATTTTATTTTAGAGAGAGAGAGAGAGAGATTACAAGTAGGCAGATAGGCAGGCAGAGAGAGAGGAGGAAGCAGGCTCCCCACTGAGCAGAGAGCCCAATGCGGGGCTCGATCCCAGGACCCTGAGATCATGACCTGAGCCAAAGGCAGAGGCTTTAACCCACTGAGCCACCCAGGAGCCCCAAATTATGCCCATTTTATCTGTATGAAAAACTGAGGCTTGCTGATATTCTTTTGTCCCAGGTCATACACCTGCGTAAGTGGCTGAGCTGTGATTTGAGCCCTGACACCTACCTAATGAGCCTACCTTCTCAACCATCACACAATTCTGGTAGGCCAGCTGCTCATATATTCACCAAATATTTCATCAGCCAACAAATATTTATCGAGTACTCACTATGTGACAGACATTATTTCATGTAACGAGGTTATAGCAACAATTAAAAAAAAAGATAATGCCAAGCTCTCAGAGTTTGCAATCAGTAGCAATTGATATAGTCAACAAATATTTTTTAAGTGCTCATCAAATGCCGGGTATTATCCAAGGGGGTTCACTGAATGTCAGAGCCTACAACATCTAGTATATGCATCACAGATATAGGCCAGGGTGATCATGCGAGAATCCGCCCAACAAAAACCATTGTCTGATGCATCATGGCCTGTCCCATACAGACTGAAGTTTTTACTGCTTACCATATGTTCTGTTTTTACTAAACAAGAAACAGTAAATTTGACAACTACTGAAATTCATCAAAGTCTTGAAGACTTGAACCTTAATGCTACCTGGAAATGAGAAGGAAAACAATGTCAGAAAAAAGAGTTTGTACATATTAGGTACATTGAATTTAGTATTATGTTTTCAAATTATAGTAGAGATACTGTAGTTAGCATGCGTCCAGTTTCAGGACGCCTGGGTGACTCAGTCCTTAAGCATCTGCCTTTGGCTCAGGTCATGATCCCAAGGTCCTAGGATTGAGCCCCGCATCAGGCTCCTTGCTTGGCAGGAAGCCTGTTTCTCCTTCTCCCACTCCCCCTGTTGGTATTCCCTCTCTCGATGTTTCTATCAAATAGATAAATAAAATCTTTTTTAAAAATTAGAATATGTCCAGTTTCTAATTGGAAAGGACATTGTTTAGTGGAAGAAAAGCCATGTATATCACACCAAATGTTAAATTTGCAAAAATCACTACCTTGGCTCTCACGCAGTGTCAGCAATGAGGACAGAGAATTTTGGCTCATCAAGTTCCTGCCTTTCATCATAGTTTGCTAGTGAAAGGCTTTTGAGTTTAAAATGTCACAATAGAGTAATATTTATTCCTATCAACTTTCATCCCAAAAATAATTTGTGGTAGCTAAATGTCAGAATTTTAAGGATTTAGTGAGTAAATCCACTAAATGCATAATTTTAGCAGATTCTCCAAAAGGGCTTAATCTTTATTCCTAAAGCACCACAAATCTTCTCGAGATCATCTTTTTAAGAATGCATCCAGAGTTCTTTCTTATTCTCTACAGCCATAAATCACACCAGAAAACTATCATGGATGGAACTGGAGGGTATTATGTTAAGCAAAATAAGTCAGTCAGAGAAAGACAATTATCACATGATCTCTCTGATATGAAGAACTTGAGAGGCAAGGCAGGAGTTTGGGGGGGTGGGGGAGAAAAATGAAACAGGAAGGGATGGGGAGGGAGACAAACCATAAGAGACTCCTAGACTCATGAAACGAACTAAGGTGGCTGGGAGGTGGGGGGGTAGGGATGGGGTGGCTGGGTTGTGGACACTGGGGAGGGTATATGCTGTTAAGTGCTGTGAAATGTGTAAACCTGACGATTCACAGACATGTACCCTGGGGCAAATAACACATTATATGTTAATAAAAAGTTAAAAAAATAAAGTAAAAAAAAAAAGAATACTATCATGGAACTTGGTTTCTACTATGCTTTTAAATTTTATGAAAACCATATTTTGATAAAATAGTGATAAAATGGTAAGGTTGGACTATGGCAAAAGGAAGGGTACAATCCTACTTAATAAATTACTAAGGTAAAGTGGGCATGCATAGAGAAAGCTAGAGATGAGGGAATATCATGGATATGGCTCTTTTTACCCTAAATGATGAAATCCTAATCAAAGTTCAGTGAGAATATAAACTTTTGTATTTAAAATGAGAAAAAAATATCTTGGTTATATAGATTTTTTTCCCCTACCAACAAATTTTGAGCTTCCCTCAAAAGGAAATATTAGAGGTTATTCTCTGAGCTCATACTACATGTTTCCAGGAATATGTACTCTCTCTGCTAAGACAGCAGAGTATCACCTTTCAAAGGATTATTCTTCCTATGAAAAGAAAACAGAAAAAAGAAAAAAAAGAAAACAGTTTTTGTTTTTTGTTCTTGCTTTGTTTTTGTTGTTCCATCTCTCCCCTGGATATTAACCTATAAAGCAGGCTACAGGTGTAAATGTGTGTTACACATACACACATACACACATACACACATACACACACACACACACACACACACACACACACACAACCTCACACTTGCTCTAGATATCCAAAAAGTCAAGTAAGAGGTGGGGAAAAACGGTGGCTGATCTGCCTTTGGAAAAAAGAAATGCCATCCATTATAAAGAAAGATCCAAACTTCTGGCAGAATTAAGAGGGGAAAGGGGGAGGGGCGCCTGGGTGGCTCAGTTGGTTGAGCGTCTGCCCTCAGCTCAGGTCCTGATCCTCTGGATGGACCCACGGGATGGAGCCCCTCACTTGGGCTCCCTGCTCAGGGGGAGTCTGCTTTTCCCTCTCTCTCTACCCCTCCCCCGGCTCGTACTAGCTCTCTCTCGCTCTCTCACTTTCAAATAAATAAATAAAATCTTAAAAAAAAAAGAAGAAGAAGAAGAAGAAGAAGAAGGAAAAGGGAATTAATTTGGGTAGAACATTTCAATGTGCAAATCCCCTTAGTAGGTTGCCTGGTGCTATGGAGACTAACCATTAGGTCTAAGGTTCTCTGGAACCATTGTTGCCAGTTTCCAGGCAGCCAAAGCTCCCCAGCTCAAGATGACTACATAGTTGGAGGGAAGAGAAGTCCAGGGAGGGGCCATCATCCTTATGACTCAAACGTAGGCTTTACAAAAATCCTATGATATTTAGGAAGATGGTCAAAAGATTTGTTTTCTATGCAGCATCTACTACTAAAATGTTTGCTTTGAAAAGATAATTACAGAAGGAATTCATTGCTTACCTCATCTGTTTTGGGAAGCAAGAATATTACATTATAAGATAATTAAAGAAAATAAAGAAACAGACTTTTAGTGCTGGAACTCTGAAGTCCAATCGCAGTAATTCTAGGAGGGCAGAAGGATAAAAAAGCCAAATAGGAGCCTTGTCAGCAGTCACAAAGACTCTGCATAGAGCTAAAGAAAATGCATTGCAGGTGTTATCAATTGTTCAATGAAGATTTCATAGCCAACCGTAGACATCTCCAGCCTTGGCAGTACCTGACTTTTCTGAAATGTTTGTCTATAAATTTCAGTAGACTGCTGACCTAAGTGTTATTTAAAAGGTCTGTACCCATTAGGTCTGGAATGTCATAGATAAGTGTGATTGCTGGTTTAATTTTAAGGTAAGTAGGATTGTTTTCAAACCCCCACAATGAATATGTACATGGTAAACATCTCTACATGTAGATTGCTTTTAAACATAGTTCTGGGGGTGCCTGGGTGGCTCAGTAGTTAAGCGTCTGCCTTCAGCCCAGGTCAGATCCCAGGGGCCTGGAATAGAGCCCCGCATCGGGCTCTCTGCTCTGCAGGAAGCCTGCTTCTCCCGCTACCATTCCCTCTGCTTGTGTTCCCTCTCTCGTTGTGTTTCTCTCTCTGTAGAATAAATAATAATCTTTAAACAAACAAACAAACAAACAAACAAAACATAGTTCTGTAATTAATGTGTATGTGTTATGAAGATTTTTGGTGGGTAAAGGATTTTGGATTTTTTAAATATAATTTTGCTTAAGTTCCTTCTATATCCCAATTTAGGTTAATAATAACTCCCTGAACACAAGCACTTCTAATAGGGATTATAGTAAAAATAATTTCTTTTGAAAAAGAGTCCATCTTGGTATTAATACAAAGTCATGGCAGTTGTCATTTATAGGAACTTTCTATGTGTGGGGGGATAGACCTCGGACGCTTGTTCATCGGTGTCTTTGCTTTTTGGGTGGCCCAAACACCACGAAGCAGTCATGCCTACCACTGGCCACAGGAACCCTCTGTATACTTACAACAGCCCTCATCCTTCCATTGACATCAGGCCAGAAGCCGCCTGAGACCTTGAGTCATTTCTGTCTCCAAAGAAACCCATGCTGACATTTGGGATATCTAGTGTCAGCCACTTCTTCCTGGACTTCTCATCCCCACCTTCTCTTCCCACCCCACCCCTCTCCTATACAGAGCCTCATCTGTACCAAAGCTCCCCACCATACTTTCCCAGCCTCTGTATGGTCATGAACCCAGCCTCCTCCCACACCTTCCCAGTGTTCATTCTGGAACTGCCAATTATCAACCAGTTTCCTTACACTGTGGTGTTTTTGAGGACACACCTTCTTTTCTTAATTATTATGTTCAATTAGCCAACATATAGCTCTATCCACTTGCCTCATCCACATGCACCCACAATACAGTGAGTATAGATTGTCCTTTCATTTCTTGCCTATTACCCTGTGTGTTTCAGTATTTTCTCACTAGCTCTCCTTGAGCCTCTGAAAGGAAAGCAGTTATAACCAAACTTTCTTGCCATTGTCACTTGCTAATCTCCCTCCAACCACAATCTCAAGTTCTACCCTAACTCCTTCCTACATCTTAGAAGACTTAATATCCACTCTAACAACCCATCCAATAACTAAGTTTACAATGACTACATATTTGCCTACACTCAACTTCATACATTGAGTTCCTGGTTCACTGCCTTGATCTTGTTTTCATGGGAGATTCCTCAACATCTGAAATCTTAAATTCCTTCTTTTTGTTGTTTTTTAAACATTTTTATTGAGGGATAATTGACATAGTAAGTATTCAGAGTATAAAATTTGGAAAGTTTTGATGTTTGCATGCTTGCATAAAACTACCACCACAATAAAAGAATGAAGACTTTATCATCTTCCAAAGTTTTCTCCTATCTTTTTAAATAATTCTTCCCTTCCAATCATTCCATTCCCTGTACCTTGTCCAAGGCAAACATTGATCTATTTTTCCGTCACTCTACATTAGTTTGCATTTCCAAGAATTTTGCATAAATGGAAACATGGAATATGTGTTTTTTGTCTCGCTCTCTTCAGTCAGTTTTAAAATTCAAGCATGTGTGTATCAATAGTTCATTCCATTTTATCATGTGGGGAGGTATTCCATTGAAAGCATACGCCATAATTTGTTTAGTGATTCATTTATTGGATTGTTTGCAGTTTTTGGCTATTATAAATAAAGCTGCTGGGATCATTCATGCACAAGTCCCTGCATGGACATTTGATTTCATTACTCTTCTAGAAGTGAAATAGCTGGTTCTGTGATAGGTGTGTGTGTAATTATTTAAGAAACTTCCACACTTTTTTCCAAAGTGGTATGCCATTGTTCATTCCCATCTGCACTGCTGTGAGAGTTCCAATTGTTGCATGTCCTTGTCAACACATAGTAAGGTCCTTTGTCTTTTAGTTTCAGACTCTAACAAATAACACAGAATATTTCCTTGTGGTTTTGATTTGCATCTACCTAATAACTAATAAAATTGAGCATTTTATCACGTGTGTATTTAACATCTGTACGTCTTCTTTGGTGAAACATCTCTTCAAATGTTTTGCCCATTTTTTATTGGACTGGGTTCTTACAAATGAGTTGTGATAGTTCTTTATGTATTCTAGACAAAGGTCCTTTATCAGATATGTGATCTGCAGATGTATATTACAAACCTGTAAAATTTCTTTGTCTAAGTTCATGAAAAATTTCATCTATAGTTTTCTTTTTTGTTGTTCTGTTTTGTTAAGTTTTAGTGTCAGAGTCATACACACCTCATAAGATTATTTAGCAAAGTATTCTGCCAGAATAAACATATTCTGCCTATGTTTTCTGAAAGAGATTATATAAAGTTGGTGTTCACTTTTTTTATATGTTTGGTAGAACTCTTCAGTGAACCTATCTGGCTTTGGTGGTTTTCTCTTCAGAAAAATTATAACTTAAACTACACACCAGTATCTGTAGTGTGATTCAAATAACCTATTTTATGTTGATTGAATTTTGGTGGTTTGTGATTTTTGAGGAATTTGTCCATTTCTTTAAGTTATTGATTGGTGATTTTTTTGTCCATATTGCTGGAGATTTATCATTTTTGTTGATTCTTTTCTGGGAATCAACTCACTATTTTCACTGATTTCTTTTCTATTGTTTTCTTGATTTCAGCTTCGTTGATTTCTCTGTTGATCATTGCAGTTTTGTTCCTTCTATTTGCTTTGAGTTTACTTTGCTGTTCTGTTTTTAGTTCATTAAGGTAGGAATTTAGATAATTGGCTTGACACCTTTACTTGGTTTTTGTTTTGTTTTGTTTTTCAGATTTTATTTGAGAGAGAGGGCGAGAGAGATCACGAGCAGGGGGGAAGGGTAAAGGGAGAAGCAGACTCTCCGCTGAGCAAGGAGCCACTTGCAGGACTCCATACCAGCACCCTGGAATCTTGACCTGAGCCAAAGGCAGACGCTTACCTTACTGAGCCACCCAGTCGCCCCTTTTCCTCTTTTTTTTTTTTTTTAAGATTTTTTTTATTTTTTATTTTTTATTTATTTGACAGAGAGAAACACAGCGAGAGAGGGAACACAAGCAGAGGGAATGGTAGTGGGAGAAGCAGGTTTCCCACAGAGCAGGGAGCCTGATGCGAGGCTCGATCCCAGGACTCCGGGATCATGACCTGAGCCGAAGGCAGCCGCTTAACGACTGAGCCACCCAGTCGCCCCTTTTCCTCTTTTTTAATGTAAGCATTTAGTGCCATAAATTTTCTAGCCATTCCTTAAGGGTTGGTCTACTAGAGAAAAATTCTCTTACTTTCCTTTGAGGATGTGTTTATTTTCCCTTTATCTGTTCATTGTTTTGCTGGAATTAAAATTTGCAATTGACAGTACATCCAGTACTTGAAAATGTTTTGCCACCTCTTTTGGGCCTCCATGGTTTCAGATGAGTTATCAGCTCTAATTCAAACTGCTCCCCTACAGGTAAGGCATCATTCCTCTCTGGCTCCTCTTAAGATGTTTTCTTGGTCTCTAGTTTTCAGAAGTTTAATTTTGATGTGTGTTGGCCTGTTTTTTTTTGGGGGGGGGCAGGGGTATCTTATTTTGTTTCATTCAACTTCTTGAACCTGTAGGTTTGTATCTTTTGGTAAATTTGAACTTTGGAAGTTTCCAGCCAGTACTTACTTGAATATTTTTTTAATCTCACACTCTTCTCTTCTCCTTTTGGGCTTCAAACCATATAGATCTGCAATAGATCTTTTGGTATTGTCCACAACTACCTGAAAGTCTTTACTTTCTTACAGTGTAATTTCTTTCTTTTGGATTTGAATAAATTATATTGATCTGTCCTCAAGTTCACTAACTCTTTCTTCTTTCATCTTCAGTCCACTTTTTAGCCATCCAGTGAGAGTGAGTTTTTAACTTTGGTTATTATATTTTTTATCTATAACATCCATTTGTTTCTCTTTTTTATTATTTCTTTGCTGATATTTTGTATTTTGTATTTGCTTTTGAAGACACTTTTATGATAGCTGCTTTCAAAAAGTCAGGTAATTTTAACATCTCATTATAGTATTGTGATTTTTTTAAATTAATACTTTATTTTTAAAGGGTCAATATTTTCTTTATTCTTGTTAAGACAAATGATTTTTTATTGAATCCTGGACATTTCACATATTATTTTAGGAGAGTCCAGATTATATTTAATTCTTCTATTTTAGCATGTATTCTTTCTGTTTAGGTTTAGTGTGTACATTCTGGCTTTTTTTTTTTTTAAGATTTTATTTATTTATTTGAAAGAGAGGGCGAGAGATCGCAAGTAGGCAGAGAGGCAGGCAGAGAGAGAGGGGGAAGCAGGCTCCCCACTGAGCAGAGAGCCCAATGTGGGGCTCCATCCCAGGACCCTGAGATCATGACCTGAGTTGAAGGCAGAGGCTTTAACCCACTAAGCCACCCAGGTGCCCCCATTCTGGGGGGCAGTGATTCCAATGACAATTTAGATTTCAAAATCCCTGTCATGTGATTCTAGTCAGCTGCATTTACCTGACCCCACTTGAGTACCTGCTTAATTCCAGATGGTGCCATCTTCAGGGACAAAAGACATTTTTCTTAGTCTGCTGTTATTAGGTAGGACACATGAGGTACAGATGGAGATCACTTCCCAGCACTCCAGGTTGCTAGGTATTGGCACCGCTCATGCCTGTTCTCTGATGGTGCCACCTTCAGGGTCAGAAGAAGCCTCCTCCCTGGAATGCGCAGGGTCTTTAGGTAGAGAGTGTGGTCACTCGGCCTGCCTTCGACATGACTTGGTTCTAGGGAGCTACCTGCTTGGTTTCTACCAGTGCAGCTGGGAGGAGAACACCTATCTGGACCCCTTTCTGTGGCTATAAGTAAGTGTGCTGAGCTACAGACATTAAGTGAATCTTCTGCAGATTTCCAGAACTCCAGCATGTCTTTAAAGGCCACGCTCAAAATTGTTATCAATACATTAATCAATAGAATAGTACAAACCAATTCTGGCAATGTATAATGTATTTATACTCTTCTCTAGTCCTTCCTTAAAAGTTAAACATACTTATGTCTTTACTTTTTCTCAGTAGTGCCTTATAGTTTTTAGTGTATTAGTCCAGCACATCTTTTGTTAGATTTATCCCTATGTATCTCATTTTTACGCTATACCCTGTCACTTTATATATATATACATATATGTACATATATATAAATTCTATGTAGTCAGATTTTTGTTAGATATTTTTGCATTTATGCTTATGAAGAATATTTATCTATAGTTTTTATTTGTTTCCATATCTTTGTTTTTAGTACCAAAGTGATTCTGACTTCATGGGATGAGTTGGAAAATATCCTCTAACTCATTTTTTTTTTTTTTAAAGATTTTATTTATTTATTTGACAGAGAGAGAGTAGGCAGAGAGGCAGACAGAGAGAGGGGGGGAAGCAGGCTCTCCGCAGAGCAGAGAGCTCGATGCGGGGCTCGATCCCAGGACCCTGAGATCATGACCTGAGCTGAAGGCAGAGGCTTTAACCCACTAAGCCACCCAGGCGCCCCCTCTAACTCATTTTTTGGAAGAATTTGTCTATATTTGTTACTATTTATTCCTTAAATTCTTGGTAGAATTTGTCAATAAAGACATCCAAGCAAGGAGTTCTCTTTTCAATGACATTAATAAGTACAGTGGAATTTAGTTTCTCAATTTTTCTTGAGCAAGCCTTATTAGGTTCTTCCTTTCAAGAAATTCTCCATTTCATATACATTATTGATTTTTTTGCCTTAAAGTTGTTTATATGTGTCTCATAATTTTTCAATATCTATACAATCTATTATGATGTCACCTTTCTGATTTCTGATGTTGGAATTTTTTTTCCACTCTCTCTTTTTGTAATCAGTCCGAATAGATGACTTAATTTCATTAAATTGCATTTTCATTAAATTCAAGATACTGTCTATCTCCCCCCTCCTTTATTTCCCCAGTTTTCCATGGACTACTTGGTATGCGACTTCATTTCCAAATATCTGGGGATTTTCCAGATATTTTTCTGTCATTGACCTTTAAATTATTTTCATTGTGGTCAAAGAACATAGTTTGTATGACTTGGATCTTTTTGAATTTTGGGGATTTGTTTCATGGTGCAGAATATACCCCATTTTGTAAGTGTTCCACATGGACTTCTGAGTACTCTACCCAATGCCCCATGAATTATGAGGTGCTCCACTTTGGCTGCTGGGAACAGGAAATATTCCCACCTGATGTGCACTCCAGCTTAATTTCCTCTTTTCCTTTTGGGTGGGTCTTTCCCCAGCACTGGGTATTTTCCTTATTTTCATGTAGTGATTCATACGTACTCAGTTGAAGGCTCAAGGGCAAAGATCCCCAAGGCTCTTTATGAAGCTCTTTCTTCCTGGTTTCCCCTGTGAAGTCCCGTGGTTTTGCCCTTCCAAGACTCATAGCTTCTCTTCTTCACTCAGTAAGATCACCCTAGTCTCCCTGGTCCCCCCTTCCTTGTGCTTCATGGAGAGTAGCGGCATACTCATACCTGTTTCCAGATTCAAACTGTTGTATTATTTAGGATGAATAAAATCCAACTTCACAAAGTGCTATGATGTATTTGGAAAATAAAACATTATTTTAGTAGTTTTTCCAGATTATTATAGGTATTTTTATTGACAGTGCACCAAAATTTGACAAATGATAGTTTCTAAAGGTTTAATTGCAGTGAGTAATCTATAATCATATCGATGAAATATTTTTGTTACAGCAAGAGTCTTTGGTCTATCTTTCACTTGGAATGGATCATTTACACACTATTTTGTTACATCACACAGTCATCATCTAGAAAATACTGACTTAGGGTTATGCTAACTAGTAATGTTAATACTTTTTATTACATAGTATAAAACACTCACAATTGTTATTTTCATTACAAAACTCAAATAAATTCTTTAAAACTGGGAAGATATCAGGCTCACAGTGGCTGTAAGTTTTCAAGAATTCTGATTTTCACTCGAAATTTCTATCATGGCAACAAATACCATTTTTTGTCTTCTTTTTTTTTTTAAAGATTTTATTTACTCATTTGACAGAGAGGAGAGAGATCACAAGTAGGCAGATAGGCAGGCAGAGAGAGAGGGGGGAAGCAGGCTCCCCGCTGAGCAGAGAGCCCGATGCGGGGCTCGATCCCAGGACCCTGAGATCATGACCTGAGTCGAAGGCAGAGGCTTTAACCCACGGAACCACCCAGGCGCCCCTATTGTTTTCTTTAAAGCAACAGATTCATTTTGTTTTTGCGAAAGCTTTGGCCGAAACCCAAGTCTGAGAAACTGAAGTCTGTCAGTTTTTCTTTAGATCACAATTGCGCTGTATGCAATGCAAGCAGTCTCATGAATGCTTCTGCACAGCATTCCTCCTCCTGGATTCCGCAATCCATGCACTTCCCATTTCTTTACCCAAAACTTTAAAAAGATACATAGTGCTGTGTGGTGACACACGGTAGCTACACTTGTAGTGAGCATAGTGCCACGCAGAGAGAAACTGAATCGCTAAATTGTACACCTGAAATTAATGTCATGTTGTGTGTTGACTCTACTCAGATTTTTAAAAATTTTTTTTCAAAGATTTTATTTATCTATGTCAGAGAGAGTGAGCACAATTGGGGGAACGGCAGGCAGAGCAGAAAGAAGAGGCAGAGCAGGCAGACAGAGAAGCAGGGTCCCTGCAGACCAAGGATCCCGATGCAGCGCTCCATCCCGGGACCCTGAGATCACAACCTGAGCTGAAGGCAGGGGCCTAACTGACTGAGCCACCCAGGTGTCTCTCAAATTAAAATAAAAAAAAAAATTTATTCAGGGCCAAAATTCCATATAATTAATAATACTCATAGTTCTACCAGTTGGAATTCTGAAGTGAAACTGACATTTCCTTTTTAACCACGTGTGGCACTGAACAGTAGGACAGCACAGTTTTTCATAACTTGTGCTAAGGTGCTAACATTTCTTTTCATCTCTGAATACAGAAGTTAGGGCCCTGGGTGGCTCAGTCGGTTAAGCCTCCCCTCTTGGTTTTGGCTCAGGTCATGATCTCATGGGTCATGGGGCTGAGACCTGCTTTGGGTCCCGTGCTCAACGGGGAGTCTGCTTAAAGATTCTCTCCCTCTGTCCCTCCCCCTATTCGCACGCACAGTATCTCTCTCTCTCTCAAATAAATAAATCCTAAAAAAGAAAAAAATACAGAAGTCAACATGGTTCAAAAGACAAATCTTAGTTTTATTATGAAAATAGTTTTAACCTCATGAATTCCCTGAAAAATCCACAGAAACTCCCAAGAGTCCAAATGTTGAATCCCATTTGAGAGTCACTGGCTCAGGAAAAGTAAATACGATTTCACATTATTATAACAATTAATTGAACCAATTCTCTTGGGCAGACCTGATTCCCAGCTCTTTCCCCTACCTCATCCCAAATGTCTTCTCAGTCTTGTCTGCTATCTGGTAGAGTTATGAAGTGTGGTGAGGTGAAAGAGATAAATTCAATTTTTCTTTGCAGCCAAGTCTTACTTCTACCACCTTTTTCTTATTAACTTCCATGTCATTCTGCATTTCATTAGGTCATAGTTATAAGAGCTAAAAGCAGAGTTTTTTTTT
>CM053616.1:70695515-70719680 GCA_028646535.1 Procyon lotor
TTAAATTCACTTTTTCCACACATCCTACCTCCTGAGAGTGGTCGATTTTCTGCTCCTGGAATTGCTGTTCTTATTCTCTTCTCTCTGCTGTTGTGTTTGCTGGCTTTTAGAGTGATTTCCTCCTCTTTAGCTGGGCTTCTGATTCCCAGGGCTCTCTGTGCCTCCTACACCTCCGCCATCTTGCCTCCCTCCTCATTCCTGAAACTTTTTAATGATTATTATTTTAGCTTAAGATACTGATGGCCCATTAAACATGCTTCATGTTACCTTGGGAGAGGTAATGTGTTACTAAAGTATTACTTTTCACATCCAAAATGAGATATCCCCAAATTTTCAGCTAGTTACCAAGGAAGATCATGAAATGTGGGAGATAAGACAAAGTTTAAAGATTACGAAGGAGTAGAGGGCATAGCATGAGAAACCTGTGGCATCTTGTTCTTCGAGTCATTCGGATACTTCCCAGTGCATTGTTAACAGTGATGCTTTATGTGAGTCACCAACAACCATATTTTTCTTTCCTTTTTTCCTCCAAATATGTTTATTTTTTCAGTGTTACAAGATTAATTGTTCATGCCCCACACCCAATGCTCCATGCAATATGTGCCCTCCTCAATACCCACTACCAGACTCGCCCAACCCCCCACCCCCTCACCTCCAAAACCCTCAGTTTGTTGCTCAGAGTCCACAGTCTCTCATGGTTCATCCCCCTCCTCTGATTTCCCCCCATTCACCCTTCCCAAGAAATTAAAATAGAGCTACCCTATGACCCTGCAATTGCACTACTGGGTATTTACCCCAAAGAAGCAGATGCAGTACAAAACAGGGCCACATGTACCCCAATGTTCATAGCAGCAATGGCCACAATCATCAAACTGTGGAAAGAACCAAAATGCCCTTCAACAGATGAATGGATAAACAACCTTTTTTTTCTTAGCCCCTGGTTTGAGTCAACATGAAGACAATTGTGGAGAAATCACTACATATTATATATCTCTATTTAAAGAAAGAAGTAACTGTCTAAGCCCATTTTACAGAGGGACATGAAATAATTTTTGTTTGGAAAAAAGTTCTGCTTTCCTTAAAAATCATATGCAAATTTGTTAAGAGGTGGAAGCTTGTAGAAAACAAGAGAACAACTTGTACGAATTGTAGCCGAAATATCAAAACTCATTTCCTGGAAATTGGTAGATGACACAAGCCTACTGCCAGAAAATCTCCTAATTATTAGGAAAACGTAGTAATGCTTAAAATGCTTAACTTAACCATTCTTTCTTTGTTCTCTCTGACTTAAGGGACATGGAGACAAGGAGCCAATGAAAGGGAAGAGAGCACCAATGACTTGGACTCTTAGTAACAGCATAATATAAAATTATTTTCCCTAGATCCTCTTAGAACTATGTGCACAAAAGAGCTACCTAAAGTCTGGAAACAGACTTTCACAAAGAGTAAAGGGGAACCGAAAGGGGGAAAAAAAAACCAGGAGACACAGTTGCAGATACACGAAAAATAGTTTCACTTTATTTTTGTTTAAATTATGTCATCTTATAGTTAATATTTGGAGAGCTATTCTGGAAGTCCTACTGGAAGCCTGGTCGTCTGGACCACGGAGGTGTTGCTTTCACCCCGTTCTCCAAACAGTGCCAATGGCTCGCACTTCATCTTTACCAAGGCAGAGAGAAGTAGCTTCGCATGTGCTAGCAAACATCAGGCCGATAACAGGAAAAGGAGCTCACACGCTCTCTAGGCCAGGCTCAACAGTGGCAATGGACCACACTGCTCTCGATGAAATCCACTATGGCGGCTGTCTTTTTTTCCCCCTCCTGATCGAAATGTTCAGCAGGAAACTACTTCGGCTCCACAGGGCACCAAATGCACCACGGGGATGTTTATGTCATTAGAGAGAACATTAATCGTGTTTGGTGCCTGCTCCCTATGTTTTGAACAACGATCTAATATTTGAAGAATTTCATCCCCCAGGCAAAGCCAGCAACTCACTTCCTGCCTCCCTTGCCCACCGGGGCCTCCCGTGGCACAGGCTCCGGGGTCAAACTCACCAGTAAGAAATTTCGGTGCAGAAGCCGGCGCCAAAGAAGCCTGACGCATGGGTTTCAGATGGAAGTGGTGGCAGAGGCAGCCAGGGCTTGGGGGTTGGGTGGGCTGCTGCCTGGGGATCCTCCGGCGTCGTGGCCCCAAAGGGGCGGGGAGCCCAGGACGCTGAGCTGCGCGTGCGCAGCAGGGGGACGTGTGGCTCCGAGGGCGCATGTGCCGCGGGGCAGTATGGGCCAGTGCCCAGCTGGGAAGCCCTCCTTTCTGGGCACCTGGGGAGGGGGCGACTTGCTGACACCCTTCAACGACTTCGTTTTCAGTTTTCACCCGTAGAATGGGTTCTGGAGCTTGCATCTAGAACAGTACCCGATAGAGGTTGTGTCCGTTTCCTTCATACTGACTGTCCTGTAATAATTAACTGCAGGCCTGGTTGAAGGTGTCAGAGTGCCAGGCGCTGCTCACAGAGCCCTAGATGGGTCTGTTAGAGGCTCTTCAGGAAGCTGCGAGTCCTTCCCCTGGAGGAGCAAGCCGTTGGAGCCCAGGCTCCGGAGTCAGGAAGACACGGCAGTGACAAGGTTAGAAGCTGTAATTTACACTGAGTGTATAACCGCTTAGGATGGAGTTTGCCTCCTCAGTAGGCTCTGCATCTCTGCATGTGGGTTAGCTATGCATGGTGACTTTGTGCAATTGCTGTTGCTATTATTATAGACATTGTATAGACTAGGAAATAGAACCTAAAAATGATAAATAATTCTCACAAGTATGCAGCCAGCATAGATTGGGCTAAAGTTCAAAACCAAAACCGTTTTCTATTTCCAAAGTGCATCCATGTCCTTTGGATGCTACAGTGCTGCATAAATAGCTGGAGTTTAGGGACAGACCTTTCTTTCTATGCTTTCCTTTCTTTCTTTCTTTTTTTTTTTTTTTACTTCCTCAGTAAACCAGACTGGCACGTTCCTTCCCAAATCTACAACTGTGGCAACTGTCTCCAGCCCTTAACATGCAATGTGTGAGTATGTGAACAGAGTTATGTGGGACAGAGTCAGCAGGCATTTTTCATTGGGACCTAAGAAAAAAGTCGTTTCTGCCCATCTGGTGATTTTTACTTACTACTGTGCTTCCCAATACTAATTAGGATAAAGCAAAGTGAACTGAGAACAGAAACATACAGAGCAGGGTAACAGGTTGTCTTTTGTCTCTATTACACTTGGATTCTTTCATTGGCCCCATTTTTCCCCACATAGAGTTGGTATAACAAACTTCCCATGGTCTTTTCTGTTTATTAATGAATAAAAGGCACTGAAGTTCTCTTGAAATTAGAGTTGTTGGTTGAAAGCACACCTTAAAATTTATACAGCTATTTTTTAAAATACTACAGAGTAAGGCTTAATACTTGTTAATTCTTGTCTGAATTGAGTTTTCTAACATCTATAGGGCAGACATAAAATATGTGTTATTCTTAAATAAGTAAATTAAATTCCAGCACTCTCATTTTTTTTAATCCTTGGGATGATGCAGACTTTGGAGGAAGACAGGAGTGCCCTCCTTTCCATTTCTGTTGGAACGCGTACCACAGACTCCGTGGCTAAAAACAATACCCACTTATCATCTCACAGTGTGGACATTGGAAAACACGTCACAGCCTGGCTCAACTGGTTCTCTGCTCTAGGGCTCACAGGTGTCAGCAGGTCTGTGGTCCCTCCTAGAAGCTCTGGGGATGAACTGCTTCTGATCCACGCTGGTTGTTGGCAGTTCCATTCTGTGCTGTGGCACTGAGCTTTCCACTTCCTTGCTGACTGTCCATCGACAAGCCATTCTCGGCTTCCAGAGGCCACCTTTGCCTTGGCTCACGGTCCCCTTCTTTCATCTTCCAAGCCAGCAACAGCAGGCTGAGTTCTCTTCATGCTTTAAATCACTCTGGCCTCCTTATGCCACCTTCTCTGGCAGACTCTTCTGTCTCCCTCCCTCTGATTTTAAGGATCATGAGATTCCACTGGGCTTCCCTGGGTAGTCCAGCATGCTTGCCCCACCGTAAAGTCAAGTATTTTGTCGCCTTAACTGCGTCTGTGAAGTTTCTTCACAGTAGTACTAGGTTAGTGTTGGATGGAATAAACCAAAAAAGGAATCTTGAAGGACTGTCTCTGGAATTCTGTGGACCTCACATGGGTGTGACTCCCATTTAACAAACTGAGTAATCCTTGACTAATCCATTAAGTTCAATGAGCCTTGATTTTTCTTTTTCTTTTTGTAAAATGGAATTAACTATGATATATTTCATAGAATTGCTCTAAAGATTAAAAGAGACTGCCTATGTGAAGGGCTTGGCACAGTGGCTTGGCAAATAGTAAGATGATCAATACATTATAGACAGTAGTAGTTGGAACAGGAGGAGGAGTGATAGTAAAAGTATTGTCTTTAGAACAGAGTAGGTGCTTAATAAATGCTGATTTTCTTTATTCCTACATATGTTGGATTTAAGCCCTAAGCTTTCATGTCTCAGATCTTTCTGGGGAGATTGTACTTTAGGGTCCTGGAGCCCAAGGTGTTTGCTCTTTGCAGATCCTTCTGCTCTCATGCAGCTAACTCCATCACCGACATATGGACAGTTATAACTGTGTGGTACTCATGTGGTAGGACGTTGAAACCTATGAGGAATGAGGCAGAGTTTTTTTTATATCAAATACTGAATTGAACTCAGAAGACCAATTCATCAAGAAGACATAACAGTCTGAAGTGTTTATAGCTTAATAACAAAGTTTCAAAATACAAGAAACCATTCTCAGATCTTTAAGGAAAAATAGACAAACCTGCGATTAGAGGTGATGGTTTCTATATCTCCCTTTCAATAACTGAGGGAAGAAATGGGAAATCTGTAAGGATGTAGATGATTTTATCAAATATCAAACAGTCTGACCTAATCAATATTTATAGGACATTCTATCCAAAACAGCCAAGTACACATTCTTTCCAAGTGCACAAGAACATCTTAACACTTACCAAGATAAACAATAGTTGGAGTCATAAAATAAGTCTCAATAAGTTAAAATCAACAGATCCAAGTCATACCAAGTATGTTTTGTGATCATAATGGAATCGGATTAAAAATCCATAGCAGAAAGATCTCTGGAAAATCTTCAAATATTTGGAAACTAAGTAACACACTTCTAAGTAAGGCTCGGGTCAAAGAAGAAATCAAAAGAGTAAGTAAAAAGAATTTTGAAGTGAATGAAAACAAAAATACAAGATATCTGACGAGTACAAGATCTGACAAATAATAAAGTGGTGGTTGCCAGAGGGGAGGGTTTGGGGGAATGGACAAATAGGTGAAAGGGGTTAAGAGGTACAAGCTTTCCAGCTATAAAATAAATAAGATATAAGAATATAAAGTCCAGCATAAGGAATACAGACAATGCTGTAATAACTATGTATAGTAACAGATAGTAACTAGACTTGTGATGATCATTATACAAATGTTGAGGCACTATGTTATACACTTAGAACTAATAGAATATTTATGTCAACTATACATTTAAAAAAAAGATATCAAAATTTGTGGTATGCTGTTAAACCAGTCCATGGAGGGAAATTTATAGTACTGTTTTGAAAAGAACAAAGGCCTCAAATGATCTCAGATTTTACCATAGGAAATTAGGAAGAAATTCCAATTAAATTCTTACTTCAGTAAGAATTAAAAAAGTGATGATAATGTGGACAGCAGAATTTAAGATGACCTCCAAAATTCCTTCCTGTTGGTATATAAACCCTGTATAATATTCTTCTTTTGAGTGTGGACAGGAACTGTGAATAAATTAGGATATCACTTCCAGGATGGCAAGGGAGCTTTGCATGTGTTATTAGGTTACTAATCAGTGGACAGTGACTTAATCAAAAATGAAGTAGATAGAAACTCCAAAAATAGACCCACTTGTTTATAGACAACTGATTTTTGCCAAAGGTGCAAAGGCAATGAGTGGAAAAAGGATGATCTTTTTAATAAATGGTGGTAGAACAAATGGATACACATGGGCAGAAAGGTGAAGTGTAGTTCATACCTCATACCATTTACCAAAATTAATTCAAAATTGGTCCAAGACTTCAATGTAAGACTTAAATCTACGAAACTTGTAAAAAAAAGAAAGAAAAATTTTGTGACCTTGGATTAGGTTAAGATCTCTTAGATATGACACAAAAATATAATCTATTTAAAGAGTTGGTGAATTTAACTTTATCAAAATCAAAAACGAAAAGTCTAAACTACAATTTGGAGAAAATATTCGAAGTCCTGTATATGATAAAAGATTTGTATTTAGAGTTGTAAATAATTTAAAAAGTCAATAATAAGGAAACAACCTGATGCAAATGAACAAAAAATATGAACAAACTTGATCAAAGAAGACAGCAAATAAGTATATAAAAATGGTCCACATTCTTAGTCATTATGGAAATTCAAATTAAAACCACAATAAGATAGCATCTCACACCTATTATAATAGTTCTACTTGTGAATACTCAGAATATCAGGTATTGATAAGGATGTGGAAGAACTGGAATTCTCATAAATTGCTGGTAGGACTTCAAAATGGTACAGACTTTTGGAAAAAAAACAAAAAACTCTGTAACTTTCTTAAACAGGTTTTTAAAGTCCTATACCTTTTATACAACCCAGCCCCTTCAATTCTAGATATTTATTCTAGAGAAGTAAGAGCATAGTTCATACAGTGACTCACACATGAATATTCACAGTAGTTTTACTTTCAATAGTTTAAAAATGGAAGCAACCTCAATGTCCATTAATGGGTGAATGAATAAACATTGTGGTATCTCCATACAGTGGAAAACAGCAATAAAAAAATGGATCATTGATACATACAACAACATGGATAAATCTCCAAAAACATGCTGAGTGAATAAAGTCAGACAAAACACAACCCTATTATATGTTCCTATATAAAATTCTAAAAAATGAAAATTAACCTCGCATGTCAGAAAGTAGACCAGTTGTTTGCCTCTTGAAGAGCAGAGGGGGAGAATTGTGAAGGAGCATACTTTTCAGGTGATGGGTCTGTCTACCCAACTCAAGATGAGGGATTTTGACCAGGGTCTCTTGGTGATGACCCATGGTCATCTATTCCATTTCTTCCAAAACCCAGTAGTTTGCCAAGAGCTCCTTTCCCATTGGTGTCTAGTTCTCCTTGGCAGAATCATGGCCTTGCTGCAGGACTGCACAGTTGCTCTCCTGTTCAGAGACTCCCTAGGGATCTACATGTACCACAGATAACTCTTTGGGATCTGCTAGGTCATATGGTCCAAGGTATATTTATATCTCAGCATGAACCTGATGCAGAACCTTCTCTC
Source organism: Procyon lotor (assembly GCA_028646535.1). Classification (NCBI taxonomy): domain Eukaryota; kingdom Metazoa; phylum Chordata; class Mammalia; order Carnivora; family Procyonidae; genus Procyon; species Procyon lotor. The sequence goes on from CM053616.1 coordinate 70,702,917, forward strand.
TATGGATTCCCCTTAAAACTGACAGCCTTTCATATCATTTGGTATGTGAATTGGAACAAAATTCCAAACTGTGGTATATGCTGGCTTCGAAACCCAAAGAGGCCTTCCAAGCACTATACTTCTCTCTTAGTGGGAGAAGGTTCATCGTGCCAATAGCTTGTTCTTTCCTTTGGAAGACATGTCCTGACATTTCCTGTGTCATTGGACTTCATTAATTTGACAGTTGCCTTAAACTTTGTAGGATTTATGTCCAACTCACTAGCCCATGTGTATCTTACCAGTTTATTCTAGTACATAGCAGTAAACATGATGGCACCAGTATAGGGAAACAATGAAATGGTCTGTGAAACATCCAGATGACACACTGCAATAAAGAATGGGGACATTAACATAGCCCTGAGGCAAGACTAGAAATGTGTATTGCTATAACTCTCTCTGATGGTTCTCCTCCTAGGTGGGAACTGAAAAGCACTCATTCATCTGATCAATAGCTTCATACTGCATTAATCTGTTCTTACATCATTGTAGCGCTGCATCTGGGATTCAGATTGGGGCTACTACTTTACTACTTGATTAAGTCTGCAGTGGTCCATTGTCTTTGGCCATTTCCCTCCCTCCCTTCCTTCCTTCATTCCTTCCTTCTTTCCTTCCCTCCCTCCTTCTCCTCCTCTTCCTCCGTTTTTTTTTCGTCTCCTTCCTTTTTTATTTGTGTGTGTGTGTGTGTTTTTGTATGTGTCTTTGTTTGCAGTTGAAGTCCCTAAAACAGCCTCTACCTATAGCTACTATTAATTAACTATATTAGTGGATTAAAATGACACCACAAATTAAAAACGATTAAAAACAATACCACATCCCACATGGAATGGGATAGATTTTCATGGTCCTTAAAGAAGAAAAGATGCAGGGGCTGTGTTCATAAATATATATACATTTAATTCACCAGTCTGATACCAAGATAGAAATATTCATTTATCTTATCGGCCATAATCCATTAATGCTTTGGATAAAAGGTGCTGGGCTAGTTCACACCATTACAAGAAACTCCTAATTACAATCCTGCATTTCTGATGCTTTTTTGGTGAACACTACACTTCTGAATTCAGGTAAACACCCCAGGGAAAAGGACAAATAATTGATGTGGACTTTCTACTTAAAAACTAGTACAATCAAAAATTCATAGTCAAACATCAAACCTGTTTGTGTGGCATGAAAATTAGTCGCGTTCCTTAATCTTAGCCTAGGATCAGAATGTCATCGGTGTTCTATTTGCAGAAAATAAAGTCAGCTAAGATGAAGACAATCTGGACCACTTTCCTTTCATGTGGCATAAGTCAAAGGATAATGTCTTTAAGTGACAAAGCCTAATTAAAACTTAAGGAAAAAGGAGGGAATTATAGTTAATGGTGGAACTGGCCTTCCAAACCATTCACTAATACTCTAACCACATCAGAGTATCTCCTGCCTCTGGGATAGCTTCCCTCCCCTCCCTACAGATGACAAACCCTCTCCACACAGCAGGCAATGCACCATAGGCAACTCTAAACTCACATTATTCTAACTTATCCAGGCCCAGAAAGAGAGGAATCTCCCTCTCCACCAGTTCCAATTAGAAACGTCCCAGGAAGCTCGCCATTGTCCTAGCTCAGAGCTCATCTACCTCTTGACTCAAACTCCACGGCTACCAGGCTAGGACTACCATTGGCCTGCCTCTATTACGTGTGTGTGTGTGGTTAGGAAGACAGGATAGGTTAAGATTGGAGGGGTCAGTGATAGGTAAATAAGATCAGCACCACCCATACTTTTTACTTTAAACTGACAAGAAACTTTGGAATTATACTAAACCGAAGTGTTATAGATCCTTGTGTATATGTGCATATCCTTTTCTCACCTACTCTGTGGAAGGCGCTATACAAGTTGCAAAGGTCAGCATCACTGTACCTCAAAATTACTAACCTCAAGAGCTTTAATTTTTCATAAAGAAAATAGGAACAATAACAACAAAACTGGTAATGAAGGGCTACACAGCCAAGTGCTCTAAGAAGATAGGAGAATCTATTGCAATTCATTGTAAGGAATTTGGTGAAGAATCATATATTTATCCATCCACCCACCCATACATCAGAATCACTCATGGAGCACTGAAGAATCCAGGCAACCAGGTCAACCTTCAGAGATGCTGATTTAAAAGTCAGATAAAGTTTGAACATCCATATTTTTAACAACTTCTGTGAGACATGAGGCTAAAGCTGCAAATCCATTTAGTGTTGAGAGCCAACATTTGGAAACATTGACTGGAGGACAGTATTCACTATACCTTAGATGATTTTGATTGCTAAGGCCTCCATCTCAAAGAAATATATTGCCAGCTGTATGACACAAGTACCAACCAAACAACTAGATAACCAGGCCACCCCCACCCATGAAGTTCCCTTTCTGGAAAGACTTAGGTAACCTCAACAGCTGACCACTTGAGTGAGTGACCTCACTTCTTCCTTCCCATGGCCTGATTCCCACTGTTACATTTTAAATTTGCTGATCAAAAATGAAAAGAACCTGTGAAACCCAGGCACCCTACTCTTGACCCCAATGAAGATGGAGCCCAGGTAGGCGTGCTCTCTCTCTCTCTCTCTCTCTCTCTCTCTATCTCTATCTCTATCTCTCTCTATCTGTGACATCTTTTGTGTCCTTTAGAACTGGAATAATAAACCTTGATGTTTCAGAGTTCCCCAGTGGTTGTTGCTGAGGTGTGTCTAGCAATCTTAACAAGAACCCGGGCCAGTCCAGCCACAACATGGGCTCTGGTTGAAGACTTGTCTGTTGGGGCTTGCCACAAGAAGTACTGCCCCGGTGAGTGCCTCAGGCATTCCTACCTTGTAACATCATTGTCAACAGGCTGAGATTGACAGGAAACATGCACTTAGTATGAAATTTGTATAATTTTCAAGTTAACAAATTTGGGGGGAAATGAAACAAAACTTATAAATACTCTTGATGCCGATTCTGTAATACTACTTCAATTTAAAGTATGAAATGGTGGTAATAGTATTACTTCAAATACTCAGATTGTATTGGTTATAAAAGTATGTATTTGAATTGTTTGGTCCCATTGGCACCCATCTTAGCAATGGGAAGTTATCATCTGTTTATAGCTTATAAGTTTCCTGCACTCGTCCAGAAACAACTTATCAAAAGAGATAATTAACACAAGCAAAATGGGCCAGTCAGCTTGAATAGATCCTTAAGAGCGGGTTGTAGGTATCTCTCTGCAACGGAATGCATAACATAGAGAGTCCAGTGACTGCCCCAACCTCAATTTTAAAAGAATACATCTACTCTTTTGTCCAGATAGAACATTTTATGTAGGTGACAGAAACCCAGTGTAAACTTTAAATTTAACTAGGAAGTCTAGTGGCAAGTTGAACTTCAGAGTTGGTTGATGCACTGGGTCAGTGATGCCATCTGGGACCCTGGTGCTTTCTGCTGGGGTCAGCTATGTCACCTGTGGCCTCTGTTCCGTCAACTGTGGCCTCCCTGATGGGTTACTTGTATGAGTGGTGAAGAAAACAGTCACAGTCCCTGCTCTTATAGAGATTATAGTCTGGCTCAAGGAGTGATGAATGCATTCATCTGTCAATCTGTCCTCTTTTATGATCATAATAACATAGAAAATTGGTTGTTCATGCTTCCTTGTTCATGGACAGCCCCAGATGAAGGTGGAACCAGGAGCCTGGCTTGTGTCAAGAAAGAACTTTCCCCGAAGCCTCCACCAAACCTCTCCTGATATCCCATTGACCAGAACTGGGTAATATGCTTATTCTCAAACAACCATAGATGAAGAGAATAGGATTACCCATCAGACTCATCCTAGAGCCAAAGTGACTAATTCAAATCATGTTACCAGTACTCTGGGCAGGGGGAGAGAGTGGAATAGACATTGGACAGTACCTACAATACTCACTAGAACCCTGGAAATTAGTGCGTGCTTTTGCCTCCATTTCTCTTCTTCTGAGGAGCTACAGAAGAAACCTATAGCTGGGGCGCCTGGGTGGCTCAGTGGGTTAAAGCCTCTGCCTTTGGCTCAGGTCATGATCTCAGGGTCCTGGGATCAAGCCCCACATCAGGCTCTCTGCTCAGCAGAGAACCTGCTTCCCCCTCCGTCTCTGCCTACCTCTCTGCCTACTTGTGATTTCTCTCTCTGTGTCAAATAAATAAATAAAATCTTAAAAAAAAAAAAAAGAAACCCGCAGTTGATGACAATAAAGTAATATGATGAATATTTTTGTTAAGGTTATAAAGATAGTAAAAGAAACATATGGCTAAGATAAAGCCATTAAAAAAAGAAACCAAAAACCTCTTGTCTCCACATTTTAAAGTCTACTTGTATGAGTGGTGAAGAAAACAGACACAGTCCCTGCTCTTGTAGAGATTATAGTCTGGCTCAAGGAGTGATGAATGCATTCACGTGGGAGATGGCAGGAGACATGTTCTTTCCAGGGTTCATAGGGTGTGAGAAAGAGCAGTGTGAGTACAGTCCTGGTGATGGCAAGCATAGACTCTGAGAACAGCACACAGTACAACTTAGCTACAGGACATATATAAAGGAGTAATGAAAGAGAAGGCCAGAGAGATCTTCTGAAAGATATTGCAACAAATCTCAGGCATCAGACCAAAGAACTTGTGCTTTGTTGTTCAAATGTGAACATGTGAATGTGAATGTGGCTATGTGAAACTGGTGGAATTTTAGAGCAGGAAAGTAAAATGAGTGAAGCTGAGCTTGAAAGAACTAATCTTGCAGCGAATAGGACTGGTGTGAAGATCATCTAACAAATGACCTTCAGGATGTAGGTGATGAGAGCAGCAGTGGACAGAGGAGCAGATGTAGTAGTTGTTATTATTGACAGTCTTATCAATGGGACCTGGTCACTGATCAGATTACAGGGCGGGGTACACATAAGAGTCAAGAGTGATCCACGATTTCATGTCCAGATGTCTGGAAGAAAATAGAGCTTTTAATGGGAAAGGGAGAGCTCTCCACAGAAAGGTAGGAGTTCAGTTTCATTGGCCAATGGAATAATCATATGGTAATAGTCAGAAGGTAGCTGGTTAGAAGCCTTCCCTAGAGTCAGAGGTTCTCACTTTGGACAAAGGCAGTTACATGCCTATATTCCAAACACGAGCCACTGAATTAGAATCTTGAAGAATGGACTGTAGAATCTGTGTTTTAAAAGCCATCCTGTTTGATTCTGATGCATGGAGAGCGCTATCACCAGCTAAGTGCTACTTTTCATTGACAGAGTGCTTCTGCAATGGAGCTTCTGTTTGACCAACTCCACTTATAGGTTGTGTTTAGACAGAGTTTTTTCAATTTATTTCAGAAGTCCATTTAGGATATCCCATGGAACCCCTTCTCTCAACACATGAGAGCAATTAAAGGCCTATCATGTTTCTTAGACTTCAGCACTTTTAAAAACCACATTATTGCAATTTATTTTTTCACTGTAAGTGTTGTCCTAAACAAGTCAAGCTCAACTACATTCTTTGAATCAATGTGAATGGAGTACATATTACAGTTTCCAGTCCTAGATTTTAGAGAAGAAAAGATAGTTAAATGACCCACATTCTTCATACTCTTTGGTAAATGGTACCAGCAAACCACAAATTTGAGGTGAACAGGTCTACATCACAAAAGGCCATTTCTCGAGTTTTCCATAGTTTGTACATAGGTAACAAGGCACTGATTTTTCCTGCATTGTTTCTATTAAACCAGAAAAGAGATTTTAAGAAAACATTCCTATGATTGTACCTACTTTACAGTTTTGCCAAGAGTTAATCTTACTTCAGTCCAACACAAAGAGAAGGTAGTGCACAAAAACAGAGTACTAGTGAGAATAATATGGACAACAGACAAAATATTTTTATCAGATTATATAAGAGATATCTACATTCAATTTTAAAATAAAGTTAAGTAATCTTGGCATACATATGGCTTATGTATATAAAGAAGTCTGCTTGGGAAACCTTCTTACCCTGTTGGTAGGAACACAAACTGGTGCAGCCACTCTGGAAAATAGTATGGAAGTTCCTTAAAAAGTTAAAAATAGAGCTACCCTATGACCCAGCAATTGCACTACTAGGTGTTTATCCAAAGGATACAAATATAGTGATTTAAAGGGGCACATGTGCCCCAATGTTTATAGCAACAATGTCCAAAATAGCCGAAATAGGGAAAGAGCCCAGATGTCCATTGACAGATGAGTGGATAAAGTAGTGGTGTATATATACAATGAAATATTACTCAGCCAAAAAGAATGAAATCTTGCCATTTGCAGCAACATGGATGAACCTAGAGGACATTACATCAAGTTCAATAAGTTAGTCCGAAAAAGACAAATGCCATATAATTTCACTCATCTGTGGAATTTAAGAAACAAAACAGATGAACATAGGGGAAGGGAAGGAAAGATAAAATAAGATGAAAACGGAGAGTGAGGCAAACCATAAGAGACTCTTAACTACAGGAAACAACCAGGGTTGCTGGAGGGGAAAGGGGTGAGGTAACTGGGTGATGGGCATTAAGGAGGGCATGTGATGTGATGAGCACTGGGTGTTATACAAGGCTGATGAATCCCTAAATTTTACCACTGACACTAATAATACACTCTGTTAACTAAATTAAGTTCAAAAACATTTTGAAAAGAAGTCTACTTAAGAAACAAAGTAAATAATAAAATAGGATATGTTCAACTTATAAGTGAACAGTACTAAGGCAACAAAAAGATTCTGTTTTGTTTTGTTTTTCACCTATCAGACTGGAATAACTAAAGACTTTGACACTTGGATGCAATTAAGGTTGTGGAGAAATTGGGGGTTTGGACACACTGTTGATGGACATGTGATTTGGCAGCCTTTGAATGAGTTTAGCAGTTTCTGTTTATATATTCATTTATTTTAATTTTTTTTATTGCAGCTGACATAAATGGCGTACTCATTTTAGGTATACAACATAGTGATGAGCAATTCCATCTGTGATGTGGTGCGCACCATGACACGTGCAGTCACCATCCGTCACCATAAAAGTAAGTACCATATTACTGATTATATTCCCTATGCTGTAGTTTTGAACTCCAGGACTTGTTTATTTCATAACTGGAAGTTTGCTTCTTTTAATCTTCTTTACCTATTTTGCACATTCCCCCACTTTCCTCTCCTGTGGCAACCACCAGTTTGTTCTGTTGTTATAACACTGCTTTTGGGGTGTGTGTGTGTGTGTGTGTGTGTGTGTGTGTTTTAATTCCGCACTTAAGTGAAATCGTGTAGTATTTGCCTTTCTCTCTCTGACTTATTTCACTTTGCATAATACCCTCTAAGTCCATCCATGTTGTTGGAAATGACAAGACTTCATTGTTGCAAGTGACAAGATTTCATTCTTTTTGATGGCTAAGTAATATTCAATCATACACACACACACACACACACACACACACACACATACACACACATATATATCTATCTATCTCCTGGATCTGAAATTCCCCATTCCCCTGTCTGTATCTATTCTGGAGAAATACACACATGCAAGAGGACACATATAAAGGATATTATTACAACATTGTTTATACGATGAGAAGTTAAAAAAAAAATCAAAATAACCAAATCAAAACGGCAATAAAATACAAGATGAACTGTGATACATACCTATGATGGAAACTACCTAGCCGATAAATATAATGAGGTGTGTCTTTATAACTTTGGAGATAGACACTTTGTTGTATAGAAAAGGAAAGTAGGATAGAATTTACAATTTGATAATAATGTTAAAATAATAAATTAATACGAAGTATTTTGGGGGGAGCATATCTGTTTATTAAAGCAGCAGCGCTCCACTGTTTGTAGCTTTGAGTGAGAAGGTGTGACAGGACTGCATGGTCCTGGGAAGAGGGCTGGCATGGAAGGCGTTGGTCTAAAGAACTTCAGGCTGACCCACAATGCTTCAATCTTGTATCAAAATAATGGGATTCATATATTACTTGGCAAATAAATTATTAATAATTCAAAAAGACAAGACTGGTTATATGTCTGGTGCCTGTGTATGTAGCTAAAAAGATGGAATAATTCTAATTCGTTGAATGCTCCTTTGTAGAGCCTCTCTCTTCTGGCTTTCAGCTCATTTTCTCATAGCTTTTAAGGAACTAGGTACTTTCAAATGTATCATCTCACTTATCACTCCTTATCTGTGAAGTAGGATAAGGACTGAGGCTCCGGGTGACTGTGTAACTTTACTAATAACCCATAGCTCATAATTGACAGAGTCCGAATAAGAATTGAGATCTTCTGATGTCAGGCCCCCATATCACTTGTGCTTCTCTATGGTTAACAAATGTAACGTAATCCCTTTCCATCTTGTGTCCTAAAGTGGTCCTCCATAGATGCATGCCAAAGACCAACACACCTGGGCCAGATGAGCTTCATTGATCCCAGAGTTGTATAATATGCAACATGCTCATTAGCATGCAAGAAAGCATGAGTTAAGCTTTCATCTATCACTCAGCTTGCCAGGAGAACACAGCCAGATCCAAACACATTCCTGCTCTCTGTGCTGTGGAGCTGGAACAAGGGTCACTTACCAGACCTCTTGGCAGTCCTACAGCACGACCTTAGAGCTCATCCTGCGATCACCAAAATGTATCCTTCAGTCCAAGGGAAAACTATTCCACATTCACATACAAATTCATCAGAATTGTTTTTCCAAATTCATGGAACAAGCACTGGACTTCTCAAGTGTCCCATCATGTTGACAATATTATACAAATAGACGTTGAGGGGAGAAATCTCACCAAAATCCTTCACTGTTTTACATTTCTTTAGAATATATTAACTGCACCTCCCACCCTCTTTTGAATTATAGCTCCACAGCACTGAGCAAAATAGCAGAGTTTTTCCCAGGAAAAAGAGATAAGAGTCAAGGAATAGTGGGCAGCCCGTGTGTTATTAAGTACCGAGAAGGATGCCAAAATCCCTTTGGCATCTGAATGCTGTTTTATAGCCTCTCTGAGGAACAGAGGACAGACGTCTTGGAAAGATTGGGCCTCTGGAGGGTCAGTTGGGTGACCTCTTCTCTCAACTAAATCCAGTGTTGGCAGAGGCTGAAAGACAGAGAAAGACAGTGGGCCATGAAAATCATGGCTAATAACACAAGTGATTATATCCTCAAAAAATGTATCATGAGAATTTCTAAAAAAAAGGTTGATGCAGACAGTACATAAAAGAAAACCAGGAACATCCTTGGAAATTTTTTTTTTTCATCCTTGGAAATTTTTTAATTCTAAGTCACTATTGTTAAGGTAGGAAGGCAACATGGGGAGTGTGGAAAGCAACTGTTTCCATTGGACACAAAAATGTGGGTTCAGGACCATTGTTCCCTTGCTACCCAAGTGACCTTGGGAAGCAATTTCCTCTATTTGTTCATCTATTGTTTCAGAGAGAAAACACCTTATAAGTTTTTGCCAGAATCAAATGAAATATTTGTACACAGATTAGTTCTTATTGTTGCAAAAATCCTTTGTAGAGGGGCACCTGGGTGGCTCAGTGGGTTAAAGCCTCTGCCTTCGGCTCAGGTCATGATCTCAGGGTTCTGGGATCGAGCCCCACATCGGGCTCTCTGCTCAGCGGGGAGCCTGCTTCCCCCTCTCTCTCTGCCTGCCTCTCTGCCTACTTGTCATCTCTCTCTGTCAAATAAATAAATAAAATCTTTAAAAAAAAAAATCCTTTGTAGAGTCCCTGGTATCCTCAAATACACATCTGTAAAGAAAAGTTTTTAAACTTTTTCTTTAATTTTCCCACAAAAATCTACTGTTCTTATAATTTTATTTCCTGACATTTTCTAAGGAGAATATGTACAATAGTGTACAGGCTCTCAAAACGGACTTCAAATCACAGCTCTGCTAGGGTGGTAGGTTGTGATATTTGGGAAAAATTTAACCTTTCTGCACCTCTTTCTTAAAAAGAAAGAAATGGGATGAAAATAGAGCCCGATCCATAGTATTTCTATAGGCATTCAGTAAACGGTATCTACACAGTACTTAGTACAGTACTTGACACATAGTGAACATTCAGTAAGAGGAACAATGACAATCATATTTTGACAAGGAGTGACGGGCATATTTAAAACTGGCTTAGCGTATCAGGATTGCAGAGAACTCCAAAGATATGCTACAGCTCTATTTCAGAACTGTATTAGTACCAAAAATGGAGCAGCAGATGCACTAGGATATCTCAGCTCCTGTAAAAACCTAGAATTGATTCACTGAGTCATTTTACTGGTGATTGTGGGTTTCTTCTAATGTGACAAGCACAGAAGATTCAAAGGACAAAACGGCTATGGTCCTTGCCTTTGTGGTACTAACAGCCTAGAGAAGAGAATGTAATCACCCAGCCACACTAACAAATGTAAACTTAAAATAGTGGCAAGGACTAAAAGGAAGTCAGGCAGGGCTATAAGTACATGTATGGTTGGGTTGAGGCTAAGCCATTGAGGGTTTCCCTGAGGGACGGTGGGAGAAGAATGAGTGAGGTCAAGGAGATGAAAGGAGGAAGTGGTTAGTTTGCCAAGCACATAGTCCATGGAAGGCCCGTGGCAAGGGGAGCAGGCATGTCTGAGGCACTGAGAAGGGCAATGTGGATGTAATGTGGAGGAGCCAGGAGCATGAGGAGAGTTAAGGAGGATCCAACCATGTGGGCCCAAGAGGTCAGAATAGAGATTTCAAGGTTTACTCCAAGAGAAATGGAAAATTTCTGATATGTGTGTAGAGGTCGGGAGTGTGGGGACATATGAGTGCTCATGATAGGAGAGTGTTGACAGTCATATTTGCATTTTAAGGACTCTCTGGCTGAGGTGTGGAGAATGGACCATTTCAACACTTGTTTGAGGAGCAGAAAGAAGAGCTTAGAATGTGGGGTGATCACAGCATTAGGAGAAAAGGAAAGAAAGACAGAAAAATGCCTTGTAGACTGAGTAAGGGATTGGAGTGAAGAGGAAGGAGGCAGAAGGAATTAGGAATGATCACCAAATGTTGGGCTCTAGCAACTAGGTGGTAGTGTTATTCACTGAGATTGTGTTCCCTAGAGGTATCTGGTGAAGATGGATTTATGCTTTGAGTGGGGAGGCTTAGGGCATGATCATTTGGTAAAACTACTTTATCTGAGAAGAGAAGATCTAATCAGTGAAGGTGAGAAGGAGAAAACACTAAGAAATTTGAGAAGCTTGAAGAAAATTTTCAATAATTTTTGGAGAATTGGAAACCGTTATCAGGGAGATTTATGACGAGTAATTGGCCCTATTTGAGACTGGAGATCATGAATTCATGGTAGTAGCACATTCTCTGTTGTAAACTTTTAGCAAGAATTCACTGCTGACATTCAGGTAGAAACATATCCAGGGCAGGGGTTTTAGTTAGTGGGAGTGAAGAAAAAAACAGGTGAAAAAGTGGAGGGTATCAGCAGGAGGAGTACTTAAATTGATGGACCATGGAATCTAAAGATATAGTTGAACTGCACAGCAATCATCCAACTGGATTTAATTGATATTTATAGAATATTTATCCAAAACCAGAATACACATTCTGTTCAAGCTCACATGGGACAGTCACCAAGAAAGACCACATTCTGGGCCATACAACACACCTTAACACATTTAAGAGAATAGAAATCATACAAAGTATGTTCTTAGGCTGCAGTGGAGTTAAACCAGCAACCAGAAACAGAAAAATAGCTGGGAAATCTCAAAAGATATGGTAACTAATCAACACACCTTTAAATAACACATGGGTCAAAGAACACTACAGAGAAAATACTTCATATTTTGAATACATAATGTAAAGATGCCACTCATAAAATCTTGTGGGATGCAGTGATAGCAATTCTTTAGGGGGGATTTATAGTGTATATATATATATACATATGATAGCTCATTTCTTTTTATTGTATATTACATATACATATGTATATATATATACACTATATATACACTATATATGTGTATATACACTATACACACACACACACACATATATATATATATTAGCAGCGAAGAAATATCTAAAATGAAATGAATAATCTAAGCTTTCACCTTATGGAACTATACAGATGAAAGCAATTTAAGTCTAAATCCACTAGAAGAAATAAATAATAGTAAATAGAGCCAAAATCATGGAAATTGAAAACAGGAAAACCAACAAAACCAAAGGTTAGTTATTTGAAATTATCAATAAGATTAGTAAACCTCCAGCCAAGCTAACAAGAAAAAAATATAGAGAAAATATAAATTATTGATATCATAAATGAAAGATATATTACTGCTGATCCCATAGACATTAAAGTGATAATTAAGATTTATAATGAATGACTCCAAGCTCACAAATTTGATAACTAAGACAAAATGGAACAATTCCTTAAGACACACAGCCAATAAAACATACAAAGAGAAATAGATAATCTGAATAAGTCTCTACCTATTAAAGACATTGAATAATTACCTCCTACAGCACAAAACACCAGGCTCAGATGGTATCACTGGTGAATTCTACCGCATATTTTAGGAAGAAATGGTACCAGGTCTTTACAGTCCCTTTGAGAAGTCCCTTTGAGATCCAGAAGGAACACTTCTTACCTCATTCTAGGATACCAGTAATATTGCAAAATCAAAACTAAATGAAGACATTACAAGAAAGGAAAACTAGACAATGTCTCTCATGAACATAAGTGCAAAATATCTTCAACAAAATGCTAACAGCCTTATTTATTTTAAAACTGGAAGTAACCAAGATATCCTTTAATAGGTGAATGGTTAAACAAACTGGTATATCTATAAATGGCAATAAAAAGAAATGAGCTATCAAGCCAACAAACAAACAAACAAACAAACATGGAGGAAACTTAAATGCATGTTACAAAGTGAAAGAAGCTGATCTAAAAAGACTACACATCATTTAATTTCACTTTATGACTTTCTGAAAAAAAAAGTCAAAAAAGGGCAAAGAATCTGAAAATACATTTCTTCAAAGAGGATAGGAAACTGGCCAATAAGTCCATGAAAAGGTACTCAACACCACTAGTCATTAGGAAAAAGCAAAGAAAACCCACAAAATACCACCTCACACCCACTGGGATGACTGCAATAAAAAAGGCAGGCAACCACAACGTTGAAGAAGAGAAATCTGAACCCTCATACCTTGTTGTTAGGAATATAAAATGGTACAGTAACTTTGGAAAACAGTTTGGCCATTCCTCAAAACAGGAAATGTAGTTTTCCTATGACCCAGCAATTCCACTTATGTGTATACTCCCAACAGAAATGAAAACATACTTTCACATGAAAACATGGACACAAAGGCCATTGGCAGAATTATTCATAATATTCAGAATTGTTCAAAATAAAAAAATCATTAGCCAAATGGCTATCGAGCAATCAATGCATAAATAAAATGTTGACTACCCACATAATAGTATTATTTGACAATAATAAAGAATGAAGTATTGATAGATGCTGCAACACGTATAAACCTGGAAAACATGATGCTAAGTGAAAGAAGCCAGTCACAAAACCACGTGTGTATGTTTGTATGTTTCCATTTACAGTCGATGATCCAGAATGAGCACATTGATAGAAGCAGAAAGTAGGTTAGTGGTTGCCTTGTGTTAGGAGGGGGGAGGAATGGTTTCACTAATGGGTCTAGAGTTTTATTTTGGAGTGATGAATGTAGTCTAATGCTAGCCTGTGGTGATGGTTTCACAATTCTCTATATGCTAAAAACTATTGAATTGTATATTTAATTGGGTAAATTGTATGTTATGTGAATTATATCTCAGTAAAACTGTTAAAAATGCAGCATAAATATTTTCATAACATTTTGGGTAGAGAAGAATTTTCCTTTTATGCAAGGAAAGTGAGAGCTAGAAAAACTATGAGCCATAGATTTGACTTTGTAAATATTTTAAAATTCATTTAGACAAACAAAATACACCACAAAGTTAAAAGAAAAGGATGGATAACATTTAAAATATACATGACCAATAAAGGTTTACTAAAGATTTCTATAAATACAGTAATCCAAGAAAGAAACCGTTAAAAATGCACAATGAAAAGCTCTTGACAAAAAAAAAAAAAAAATCAACCGGGATATAAAGATGTGAAAGAAATCAATCCCATTTTTCTATAATCAGAGAAATATAACAAAAAATAATACATAGGTATATTTCCCTATCACCTTTAATTCTTGTCAAAGAATTAAAAAGTTTGATCATATCCAATAATGAAAAAAAATGAGGAAATGGTGCTGAATACAATGGCATGTTCCACAAGGAGGAAAACTTAACAACAGATGTCCAAATTTTAAATTATCAGAAATTTTTCTTCTTGCATTTTAAGGAAATAATTGAACAAATAAAATTTACAGAAGTATCTATAAAAGAATTTTTATCATAGCACTGCTTATAAGAATGAAAACCCCATACAAGATAGAAATCCGTGAAAGGAAGCTGGTTTTTTTAATGCTGTATATTTACACCATGGAATAATATAGATCTCTTATAAAAATGTCTAGGTTATACTGTCAAATTAAAGGGTGGTTTACAAACTATTACATAGAAAAATTGTAGAAAAAACATATCGAACTATGAGCAGTAATCATCTGTGAATCTGGGGTTATAGTTGATGTTTACTTTATGTATTTCTAAGTTATTTTCATTAAAAATAGATCAATATTGATCTCTAAAAGGAAATAACAAAAATATTTCCAAAAATCCAATGTTATTTAAATATTATTTAAATGAGGTCAAAAATAAAGAAGAAAGATATGACCTTGCATAACTAGAGAAAATATTCACTTCCCAGATGTTATCATGAGGTTTCTGATCTTAACACAGGTTGTCATTAACAATGCTTGCTATTAAGGTTCTCTGTTCAGCATGTACCCTTGTCAGTAGGATTTAGAGTGGATGGTAGCATGGAGTTCAGATGGCAAATTTTAGGCTGGGCTACAGCAGTGCTGGGAAGTCAAATATTTAGAATAAAACATTCCCTATGTCCATGAAGCATGAAAAGAGTAACATCTTCAGTCACGTTGGAAGAAAATCAGAGAATCTGAAATGTGAGCCCCAGCTGCCCTAGTGTTTGTCACATCATTATTCATGAAGTGTTCCTAGGGAAACAAGAGTCCTAGGAAGAGAGTAAGAAATGGTCTGAGATCCTCACCTATAGTACAAACAACAGATTAAATAGTAAAAATGTTTCAAGTTCAATAATGGTAGCTTGTTTTATACAAATCATATGAGGCAGGATTAGATCATCTGATAGGAACTGACTCTTTCAATAATAATTTTTAAACAATTTTGTGATAAAATTATGATTAGGTTGTAAGAACATAAAACATCAAGTAATACCTTATGTCAGGTTGAGTAGTCATATCACAGGATGTAGTAGGCATCATGCAATTAAGTCAAATGGAACATGGGGATGCTAAGTTCTTGACTAGAGCCCAACCCAGGAGCTCCTCCTGCTGCCAAAGCTGAAAGTAAGTGAAGCTCAGACCTCACGGTCATGGAAGCCATGGACCCAATCCCAGTGTAAGAGGGTGTCAGGGAACTAACCAGGACAGCCCTCGATACAGATGAGGCAAGGATAGAACAGGCAAGGAATGCTAGGCAAACCTCATGAACCTCATCAAGAGTTTGATGGAAGGTAGTTGGGCCATCAATGCACATGTGATGGGGGTGGTGATGTTCAGAAGCCCAGTCAACGAGAGTATAGATGGACAGAAGATACTTGCAGCCACTGCAAAGGCAAAGGTCTAATTTGAAGACCTGGGTCCCCAAACCATGGAAGAACTCATTTCCCAACTGACAGAACTCTTCATCAAGCTGCTTCAGCACTTTCCACCCAAGATTGTGACTGGTCTTGAATTGACATTGCAGGAGCAGAAAAAAAAAGAAGCATTGAGATTGGACAAGGACACCCAACTCTGAGAGGGAAGAAGGGGACATTTGAGTGTCTTTTAAGCTCATCTACAAAAGAAAAGCAGTTATTTATGATTTACGTATCACAAAAGTAGGGATGCAGAGAATTGACTACAAAAAGCTACAATTGTAAACATAAAAATAAAAGCCCACAGGTGAAATGATTCTTAAAGCAAAACCCTTGGTAGCAAGATCTGGAAGTCCCGTCGGTCCTCTTCCAGAGCTGCCGCCAGCGATGGGCCATGCATGCGGCAGGCTAACTGGAGCTCTCTGCACTTCTGGTTCTCTTCCAGAGTCACTGGGCTGACACATATGCCCGATGAAAGGCTGGCCAACATCAATGCTTAGCCACAAAGGAGCGGTTCTATTGCAAAGCGTGCAGTCTGCCTTTGAGTGCCAATGTTCGCATCTGGAGGCCATTTGCAAAAGTGCATGCATATCTTTTTTTTAACTTTCTAAAAAATGTCTAATTTTAGTGCCTAGAGACATAGGTAGAACTGGGCATTTGTCTTTACAAATGCAAAGCTGTTATTTACCCTGAAATATTTCACATTGTTGCTTATCCTTCTTTGTCCACCCCTGAAACTACATAGCAACTTATCTTAG
Organism: Procyon lotor; assembly: GCA_028646535.1. Taxonomy (NCBI): domain Eukaryota; kingdom Metazoa; phylum Chordata; class Mammalia; order Carnivora; family Procyonidae; genus Procyon; species Procyon lotor. The sequence goes on from CM053616.1 coordinate 70,719,531, forward strand.
AATGTCTGCTTTTCTGCATGAGAGAGGAAGTGAGTTGCTCGTTTCCCAGAGTTACTCATTAGAATCTCTATGGGGCATGCATCTTTCGAAAAAGCGCATTTGATTTTATGCAGTTTTGCATTTGGAAAAAAAAAGGTAAAGTATATTATC
>CM053616.1:70720180-70757345 GCA_028646535.1 Procyon lotor
TTTCTTGGGCTCTTTTTTGTTGAGATACCAGAGAATTCAGTTCCATTTCTCATCATTCTCTATACAGGAGGGCCTCCCCTGCTCCAGGCAATTTCAAATTATGAATTTTCTTATATGTGAGAATATTTAGGAATCCCCCCCTTTTTTTTGTTCCGTGTGATCATTTGGTACAAATGGCGGCCAAATGGAATAAATACAAATGTGGCAATAACAAGCTGACGTGTTGATTTCCCCCACCTTCCCAGGAGAGTATCCACCCACCTCTGGCTGCCCTGGACTCATCATGGTCTAAAAATAGCTGGGAGATCAAGATCACATTCTTTCACCTATGAAAGTATACCCATTAGTTAAGACTCCCATTTTCCAATAAGACAAACTCACTTTAGACTCTATAAAACAAAGCAGCATGCTTATGATTAAGATATTAGGGTCAGAGACTGAGGGAAGCACTGTGGTTAAACTTCAGGCTCAACTAGGACCAGATTCAACTGACGTCAGGACTTTCTCTCCTTCTCATCTCTCTACATTTTGGTGTGTCTGGATTATTCATTCTGGCCACAGTCAGCCGCCTCTGCTTCTTTGGTCAGCTTGACCATCATCTGGACCTGACCTTTGTATCATAAATTGAAGGCACCCAAAAGAAGTTGATTTATTCTTTTTTTTTTCCCTTCCAAAATTCTTGAAGGGCTTTGTTTTGTTTTGTTTTTTTAATTAACCTTGAATCTCATGTCCACCCCTGGTCAAATAAATGATGGCCTCTAGGTGGGGTCACCTTACTAATATGGTAGCTCCCATAATAGTCATATGAACAGAGATTGAGGAGGGCAATTTTTAAAGGGATACGGGGTACAAATTCCTGCTGGTCTTCATTATAGTAGCTGTTGATGTATCTAGGACAAAATACTGTCTATCTCTGTGTTTCTCAGATATAAGTATATTGTTGGTTATATTTTATCTTCCTCCCTTGATCTTGCTTATACCTAGCTTATTCTTCCCCTGACACACACACACACACACACACACACACACACACTTGATGCACAAAGAATCCATTCCCATATACAGGCTAGACAGCATATCTTAGGATATTATTGATCTGGATCATGAGATAAATTTATCAAGTGAAAATTTTTTCCTAAAAATCTCAGCAAATGAAGTTCATTTGGAAATGCTAATCTCTAGGCTAGTTGAATATTTTGTTTAAAACTTCATTACGATCTTATCTTGCCCCAAAAGCTGACTTCATTATTCTTTTGTCAAATATGCCTAAAAGCTGATAGAATAATGTTTGTGATTTCTGGAATAGTCGTTTCTTCTCTCAATATTCTCAGTTGCTGGAACAATTTTCATTAAGTCTTCTCTCTGCACAGTTTACCCAACCAGAGTTAGAGATAGGTGTGGCTGAATATTTGCCACCACGGTGGAACTGCCGGTAAATAATGCTTTATGTTAAGGGTGGGCTTACTTTGGTGACATATTCCATTATTCTCAAATAGATCATTTGTGAATATAGGAATACAACTTTTATTACACTTCAGGTCCTCTAATAAAACAGTAGTTCACATGGGAAAGCATGGAGGATATTCAGGGGTTGAGGGAGTTGTGTTGGAAGCAAGGAGAAAAAACAATGCTATTTCAGCCAGGCAGGGGAGAGATGTAGATCTAATAATGGGACACTTACAGTTATTTTTCCTGCTGTTCTAGTTGTGGCTAAGACCCCAAAGTCTGAGATCATTACATTAGATGCCAAGTCTGATCACATGGTGAGAGGCCACTAGACCACCTGCAGGTCTCTTGCTTAGAGAATGCACAATGAGTTCTTTACAGCATTAGCCGACTACCCGCCTCCAGACTGTGTGAGATGGTAAATCACTCACCATGGAGCCCGAAGGAACAGCAATTAGGAATCCTTTGAAGATCAGCTTAACTGGGCCCTCTGTTTTTCTCCCCCATAGGCACAGGGATATGCTCCATGAAAAGGTGGAGCTCCAGAAAGCTACAGCCTGGTACCTACTCTCTGGAATCTGAAGGACGTAGGACTTGTGTCTAGCCCAGGCCATTGAACTGTGAAGGTAGCTGTCTGGATGGCTGCCTCAAGATGGCAGAGGGAAAAGAGGTGGAAACTTTGAGGTAGCAGAGTTAAGAGGAAAGGCAGTGTAGGTTCTGTGGACCTGATGAGTGCCCTACCATGGAGATCCAGGCTAAGATCTTGAAAGAAACTCTACTCAAGAGGACTACTCGAAGGGTGAGTTGAACTCAGAAAGGGGTGAATTGCAAGAAACAAGAGTCAAACAAGGAAATCCTAAGCAACCAACTGGAGAAGGAAGGACACACCTAAGATAAGAGAACCCCACGGAAGGGGTCAGTCTTCAGAAAGAATCCACAGGGCCCCCTAGGAAAGTAAGAATCAGCTCTTGAAATTTGTGAGACCCAGATGGCAATTTTACCAGATAAGTAAGACAGTGTTTTTTCCTTACCTTCCTTCCCAACTTTAACTAGAATTTTATATGGTTACCAAAATAACAACCACTGAGGGGGAGAGGAAGTGGGGCCGAGAAGAGAAAACAATCAGTGGCAACCCTTCCTACTGAGGCTTCTCTGGCTGAATCGGGCTCAACATGTGAATGAAATCAATATCTGAGGGTTGACAATGCACTGAACTTGAGTTTGGTTCTTGGAATACAGAAACCATTTCGTTTTTCACCTACAAGCTATCGGAAAATACTAAGAATTGCCTGAAATTGCATCTAAGAAATGGGTGTGAAGGGATAGTGATGAGAAAAGAAGAGTTTTTACTTGTCTGTTCCCCAGTTCTGTCTGTCCAGTTAATTGGTTACACTGCAGAAGACTTATTCATCCCCTGCCTGTATTTTTATAGTCGCCTACAGCTCTTTAAGGATGTTCTAGGAGTTGTACTTGCACTCCCAGGCCTTGTCCCCTACATGCAGAGAAAGATGGAGGTGTCTCCCTAATAATTGTTTGGAAAGTAACAAATACTAAATATTATCTGCAAGCAATTTCAGAATACTGCCATTAGGAAATGATCTTAAGTTGTCACCTACCTCTTTATTGGGACTTCCAGTGACACAATCTAACCTTCGAAAGATCATTTTAATAAGACAAATAGAGCACCAAAAAATGCCTCATTCCAGACTTTCCAATGATCTGTTTGAACCATCTTGAAGTTAAAGGGGGACTAGACTTCCACCCATTCATGACTCAATGGTTTAATTAATGTCACCTACATTTGCATGATCTTTAGGGACAGTGACATCACACTGCTGATATGGCATTAAAACCTCTAATCCTTTTTCACCCATTACTGAACAGAGTAAGCACCATTTTGAGGGCACAAATGCTTATCTTTGTTTTTGGTTCTCTTAAATGCTACTTCTTTCTTGGCTCAGTACAGTCACAACTTTTGCCTCTTTATTATGACTTAATTTCTCTTTAGAATACGCTAATGCCCCAGAAGAGAAGCATATAACCCCTGTCTCAGCCTATCTTTAATTCAACTCTATGATAAAGAGGTGACTGTTAGGTTAGTGAATAGGAAGCACACCCAAGTATGGACCTGACTATCTGGATCAAAAGTTCACTAGTTGTTCAACCATGGGCAAGGTATTTGCCCATGAAATACAAAAACCCAGAAAAATTCTCTGGGTTTTTCTTCCTCATCTGAAAAAGGTGAATAGTGTGTACCTCACGGTGTTCCTGTCAAGATCAAGGAAGGTACTACATGGGGAGCAATAGGCTACCACTTGGCCTCTTACCATGAAACTCCCTCTTCAATCACAGGACTAGGCTCCAATTTCAAAGATTTTGTTTGTTTGTTTGTTTGTTTGTTTGTTTGTTTGAAAGAGTGTAAACACAGTGAGGAGCAGAGGGAGAGAATCTCAAGCAGATTCCCCTCTGAGCACGAAACCCAAAATGGGGCTCAATCTCATGACCTGAGATCATGACCTGAGCCAAAGTCAAGAGTCAGATACTTAACCGAGTGCATTACACAAGCACCCCTTCCACCAACTTTAAAATTTAATCTCATTTGGAGATTTAAATTTGGGTCCCAATTTAAATTTGGGTCTCAGAAATTCCAGTACTGAAGTTCTTGAATTTTGTAATGATTTCCCCATTCCCCAAGGCAGCATGTTGGGGAGAACCAACTTCTCAGAGGTTGGCAGGGAGCTCCAGTGTGCAAACATCTCTGACTATTCTGTCCATTTTATGACTCCGGAAGACCAGATCACCAAGACCTAAGAGTCATGTGAAACATGAGGAGAGGGGATCTGGGATTTCCAAATTGCCATTCCCAGGAATTTAATCTCTTGTCTTTCTGATGCCCCACGGTCTTAGGTGTGGAGACTAGATAGATGCTCAGCCCTGATTCTATTCTTGAGCTTTGGTGATTCAAAGAGCACTCACTACTTCTTTTCTTTTTCCTAAGTAAAGGAGTCAAAAAATAAAACAAAGAAAAGAAAGAAGGAAAAAGGGGGAGAATGAGGAAAGAGTGTAGGTTCATTGCATTTCTCCACATCTACCAAAGCAAAACCAATGAGTCCCCTTCAAGCATTTCTCAAATGCCCCAAGTCTGATTCATAGGAACTCACAGGAAGTTCTTTGCACTCTCCCATCTTTCTGATTCAGCACTCCCACCCTCAGGGAGGACTCCATACCTCTTCCCTGGCTCCCACAACCCGCCAGGCAGTACCTCTATACTTGTGGTTTTTCACTCCTGTGGCCTGATCCTCCCACTCAGGCCCTGAAGTTAGGATGTGCCCACTCTGCCCACTGAGTGAGGCTCTAGGGCCCTTGCATTGCACATGGGGCCATATGTTTTATGGTAACTGGAGCAAATGTCCTTTACTTTTTGATGTTATGTTGGTTGAGGTAGCCAGGCAGTTTCACCTTATATTTAATGAAAAATGGTTCTTCTGTTTTTATGCACTCTCCCTAAAAGTTTACCTTCCTCCCTAAAACTCACAGTGAACTCATGATTACAGACCCAAGGAAAATCAATAGATGCCATGTTTTAGTGAGAATCCCTTCGTTAGGGCTTTGTAATAGGGTCATGGTACCTGGGTACAATAATAGGGCCTACTTGGTTGGGTTGTATTGATATGAGTTAATACTCAGGTCTTGGCACAGAGTGAGTGTTCAATAAATCTTACTACTGTTATTATTTTTTGTTATTGTTATCACCTCCCTTATAATGTTTTCTCCTAAAAAATTTCTCTTGTCCCAGCAAGTAAACTTCTCTGGCCTGCCTCTCTGATTTTTCTGGATGTCTCTGAGTGGCCCTGGTAAATTGCCCTCCTCTTCCCTGCTCTAGCCCAGAACAAATGAGATGTACGTCCAAGATGGGGACAGATGGAGATCCAGAATATTTTTTTTTATTACAGATAGAGGCTAAATTGGAAGATGTATCTAAAGATGAGAAAAGAATGGACTGCTCACTCTAGACCATCGGCATGGTGTGTGTTGACGAAGACGATGACAATGGCATTGATGGCAATAATGACAGTGATGGTGACCACAGTGGTGAGTGTGGGAACAGCTATCTCTTGAAAGTACTTTAGGAAACTTTCCTAAAGTTTCCTAAAGTTCCTATAAAGGCCCACAATTATAACGCTTTTAAATGTGTGTTCCTTGTGGGAGATTAAAAAACCTATTTATAAAATATAGTTCTTAATACCAAGAAGCTTAGAGTATAGTAGATAAGACACAGCAAAGAAATAAATCACTACTTAACAGGTTGAAAGGGTCCAAGTTCTAAAGCAGTGTAGCTAAAAAGTTAAGAGAACCCAGAGGAAGTAGTAAGTACTTCTCGCCCAGATTGTTCTATCTGACTTCAGTGAGGAGCAGAACATTAGCCAAACCTTAAAGTGTGGGTAAAATGTGGAAACTGAGAGTAGTAAGGTGCATCCCAGAGAAGGGAGGTGTTTCAGCCAAATAATGGGAAAAGAAGTCCTGGGCAGAGTCCCAGGTGTGGCGTGTCCAGACTTCCAGGAGGGGCACAAAGAGAGGAGTGGTGTTCTGATGGCTTCGCTGCTGTTCGTCTCAGCATTCTGTGGGCTCTTCCCCCCAGGCCAGGCACTGTCACCGCTCTGGCCAAACCACATGGTGTGACCCTTTTAATAAGGTCTATACTGAAAGTCTACATATCAAGAGCACGATTTGGTGAGGGAAACAATGAACTAGAACAAGGCCCAACACCTTTACGGTCTCCTACAGAACCACAACCAGACAATCCCACTAGAATCTCAAGACCAATAAGAAAAGTGTCCAGTTTGCAGTCTGCCCTAGAGGGTCTTCAGGTGACACATCTAATTATAAAAATTCCCAATTTCATAAATAATATTGAGTTATTATTCATTTTAGGGTCCATGGTATTATTAACTATACTGTATATGATGCACACAAAATTATATATGTGTGTGTGTGTGTGTGTAACTAAGTGTAAATATTATGCTTAGCCAGATTTAATCATTTCAAAATTAAAAATCATCTAAAATCCCTAGGATTCTTGAGAATGCTAAAATAATTACCACAAATGTCCATGCATTTATCTGAAGCCATTAAATAATGCTTACCCTTATCCATTTAATTTTTCAAAAACTAATGCAGATTCAAGATCTATAGTAAGTATTTGACTATTTTCTATAGTAAAATACTCATGATGATAATGGGATATGATACATTTCACCAAATGTAAGACACTTAATGGTTTCAGAGATAATAAAATGAGAAAAAAAAATGTGTCTTAGGATCAATAAAATGAGATCTGATATCTTCTTCATATGTGAGAAAGAAAATCAATTTTTTTTTAATGAAAAGGATCTGTATCCTGACACTGTCATTTCTAATGGAAAACAAATCCTTCAAAGTCAATTTATTTTCTTTAAAAATAATACTATTGTATTTGAAGAGTCCCTTAAAGTGAACAACCAAATGGTAGGGGTTAAAAAAAAAACAGTAATAGAATAATTGCCAACAAAACATATAATGGGATGCTGCTAAATTGAGTTTTTTATTGTTTATCAATCCATCCGTCTTCCAGAAGTGTAGACAGGAGTCATGTTGAAGAGATTCTTTTCATTTTGGGGAAAGCTCTCCTTTAGGTGTACCCCAAGGGAATTTTAGAAGTCAGTCTTTACATTTAGATTTGTGCTGTAACATCATCTCTCTGGTGGAACAGAGGTGTCCTTCGTCTGACCTTGGAACTTTCTGGAGGACAGTTAGACTGGTCTGCACAGGAAGGGATTGAAGCTTCCTAATAGTTGTTCACAAACCTTTGGAGTGAAGGCTACCAGTCCGCATGGACTGTGGCAACTGGTGCTGTCTGTACCAGACCAGAGGCTCTCATGTCAATTTCTTCATTACTGATGGAGAAGCGAGAATATTCTTATTCTACATATTATTTTTTTAAGATCTTATTTATTTATTTGACACAGAGAGATCACAGGTAGGCAGAGAGGCAGGCAGAGAGAGGGGGGAAGCAGGCTCCCCACCAAGCAGAGATCCCGATGCGGGGCTCGATCCCAGGACCCTGAGATCATGACACTGAGCCACCCAGGTGCCCCTTATTCTACACATTATTAATTCAACCTTAACTCCCTGAAAATACAATCAGTGCTTCAGAGGGGAATTCAAATTGAAAATAAAAAGAGTATTTAAGTTGTTGACTAGAGTTCAAAAACACTGTGGATAGGCAGGAGTGAGCTCGTCTCATGCATGTGGGTACATTTGGAAGCCGCTGCCCCCCCACCATCCCATGGTCACGTGTGGTAGTGATGGCAAAACTCCTGCAATAGAACAAAAAATGCTTTTTAACCGAGAACAATGGGTAGAAAATCTGCTTTAGTTTCCATTTGACATTGAAGAGAAGAGAGAGAGGATAAAATGGCAGAAATAGTCCTGGCCGTGGCTTTAAACAAAAGAGAATATTAATACTGTCTCCGTCAGCACTTGAGTAGATTTGCCTTAACGAGAGGAGAAGAGGTCTTGGATTCACTCTTTTCTGGGGAGTAGGGAAACAGGAAAAAAAAACCCAAAATAATAACTATAATTTGAAGATTAAGCCGGTAAATACAAGACAACTATTTAATACTATCATGTACTAAAGAGTCTGTCATAAACAGTGTTGGTGTGTGCGGAGCCTCTTGTCCAATGGCTGCCAAAGAGATTCCTTCATGACCCTAGCCCATCCAAAAATGTTTAAATGTTTCCTAAGAATTCTGTAATTGCAATATTTTATGAAATAACTTTCACTCAGGGAAATGACTGAACTTTTATAGATGGTTGTACATTCTTGGGCCACCCAAAACCAGAAAGAATTATGTTGACAAAGGTGCTCAAGGAATAATACTTTTCTTTTAGAAAAGAAAGGAGTGTCTTTAACTCTGAACTCAGTGCCTGCTACCCATGAATTTCTAGGGTGCGTTAGTTGTTTGAAAACATTGTTTCATATTAATATTAGCATCAATAGATGCATATCTCCTGCACAGAGTTAAAAAATACATTTTATAAAAGCCAAATTTGGCCATTACATCAGTAACATCCCCCCTCCCCCATCAGAATCATGATCCTGTCCAGAGGTCAGCACATTCTTCGTTGCCATCTTGACGTCCTAGCTGAACCCTTCAGAGAACCTGAGACAGGAGAAGGAGGTGACAAGAGCAGCCTGGGACAAACATCAAGGACAGTGCAAAGATGATGGGATTATCGTGCATTGTGATAACTGTGCTTCTATGTGATTTTCATTTTAAAAATAGATACCAGCCATCTTGGTTGCACTTTACATCTCAGAATCACAGAAGAGCACAGGCCATTCAGTAAGGAACTGCCTTAGAGAGGACTTGACATATTGGCCCATGTTAACTTAGATTTCCTTCGAAAGCACTTGGATTTTAGTTCATCATATCAGTCAAATTTATTATGAGGATTTATTCCTGCGATTAAAAATCTGCTCATCATGTTACCAAAAAAATCAATCAAGAAGACAATGACAAAGTTTGTGATGTCTTAGAAAGATGACAGTGGCTGCTGAATTTGGAGCATATGCTCTTCTTCCAAGACACCATATCATCACAGTCTGTCTGGCAACTTCTTCTACCTCCCACCAGTAAAATGTAAAACAGGACCCCTGGGTGGCTCAATTAATTGTCTGTCTGCCTTTGGCTCAGGTGATTCCGGGGTCCTGGGATCAAGTCCCACATTGGACTCCCTGTTCAGCAGGGAGCCTGCTTCTCCCTCTCTGCCCTTCCCCCCCCCCCCGACTCATGCACGCTCTCTCTCTCAAATAAATAAAATCTTTTAAAAAAATAAAATGTAAAACAATGTAAAACGTCAAGGACAAATGATTCTGTATCAGAATGATATTTCTGGAATGAAATGGAATGGAATCCACAAAATCAAAGAAAGGGAAAAAAATGTTTTCACTAAATAAATTATTTGTAGTTTTTCTTTACATTGAGCCCTCTTTGGTTATTTACATCTGACAACTGAATGCCTCTTCGGTTATTTACATCGAGACAACTGAATGCCTCACCCCCGTGATACAATGAGGAGAAATGTATATTGTCTTCTCTCAGAGGAATTCATTGTGCTGAGGTCCTTGAAGATTTTTCTGGACATTCCTGGTGTTTGAGATGTGGGAAATGGCTCAGTTGAAACCAGTCAGGAGAAGAGCAGTGGGCAGGGGTGGCCAGTCTTAGAGTAAAATATGCCTTCATGTCTTGAAGACAGCAGGATAAATGTTTCATACAAAATGGTAAGGTTTGAGTGCTTATTTGCACCTATTTTTAAAACGCCTAGTGAAAATAAGTTGTGTGAATCTGCTAACCAGCACAGACCACAGTCTTGCTTGTGGAGTCCCTTGATCTGAGCCAGTCTGCCAAAGTTGAAACTGATGTTCAAGTGTCATTTCCTCCTGGCTCAAAGAAGAATATGAAAACCTGATGCAATTACACCGTGTTCAGAAAGTGGCCATAGCATGTCCAGAAAGGATGCCTGGCTGGTAGCCTTTCAGTTGTCACCAACTGTGGCATCCTTAAAGGTTCTGGTTGTGAGAAATAGGACTTGGATTTAATCAATTCTGATGCTGGTATAAGAATAGGGAATGTCACAAAAGAATGTCGCAAAGCAGCGCCACCAACAGTATGATGAAAACGCCATTTCAACTGAGATGTCTATTCAGAGGTAATGTGGTAACTTCTAAGATGAAGCAAATTAATCACCAAGCGTGGCCCAGTTCAAGAGGGGTGTGGAAGGAGGCATCCCTGTCCGAGAGTCCTCCTGCCGTCCTGTAGTGGTCATTGACCAGTGCAAGTGTGGGTCCATGACCGCTCCTTTAAATTACCCTCAGTCCAAACGGTAGCAGTAAGGAAGCTGGCATGTAGATCAGTCCACATGCTAGAGGCACTTCTGGGGATGGAAGAATGAGAAGAAAAGGCAGTTGACTACGTATTTGTGGGTTAAGAACAGAGATTAAAAGGGAACTTTTACTTCTGATGGCCAATAAGGATACATCTTCAATGAATCATAGTTGGGTTTTTTAAATTGTTATTATAATCCTTTACACTAAATTATAAAAAGATCTTTTGGAATATTGAACTTTTCAGTAATTCATGGTGGGTTTTTTTTTAAGGAGTCTTTAAATACAATATTAAAAGACCTTTTGAAATATTGAGATTTAAGGCATAATTTTTTAAGAGCCCTTCTTAAAACATATGTGTGGTTTGTCAATACATACCTGTCAGAGCAACTTGAACCAATGTTGTGGGTATGATAGGCACACACAAGGGTTTGTCCCTAGGATCTCACCCAGGGCCCCCTCGAAACAGACATTGGGAAATATCTGCCCTCTTTACACATTGTTTCTCAGGCATAGAGCCAACAAGAAGGAAAGCTGAGAATTGGAAAGTGTGTCTTTAGCACCTTCCACCTCTTTCATCAGTGCCCCATCCTCCCCTCCCTGATGTGTGTGTGGCCTCGCTCTCCACCTCTCCCTGGATGGCACACCAAACCTTTTCCTTCTGAGCCACTACAGAATGTACCACGCTGCAATTACTCTTTATCTCCCTCTTCGTGTGGGAGAAGGTGGTCTTGTTCATTGGTCTATCCTCCCTGGATATCTGGAGCATGTCCCCAGTGCACTTATCTTTGGGACACCCTGCAGAGAAGCCCAGTAGATGCCCAGCAAGGGTTTGGTAAGGCCTGGAGGCCGCCGTGACACTGTTCTCTCTTACACCAGCACCAAACATTAAACATGGGCTCCTTCACTACTTGCAATGCTCTACCTTAAATTGCCCCCTTCCATTTACACACTTGCTCTACAAGTCATGCCTGCCATGCCTGATCCTGCTCCCCCTCCATCTCTCTCTCTCTCTGCCCCTCCCCCATTCACTCAGATCAACATAATGACTATTTTCCTCTGTGAGCATCCCTAAGCCAATATACAATATATATAACTCTAAGTCCACCTTCCCCTTGAGACTTTTAGACATGAAAAAGAGCAAATGTACTGCTCTGCCGTGATATAAAGCCATAGATCCATGCAAAGGACCTTCGGGAAATAAACTGAAGATATACTGAATTGATGCAATGCGTAAATGGAGCTAGAATCTAGTGAGTGAAGAAAGAAACCATAACTAGTAGGCATTTCAACTGCAGTTAGATGGAAATTTGATTTCTGCAAAGTAGAAAGGAAACAAGAAACAGAGCAGGACATGGTTGGAGAGAGAAAATCTCACAGAAAGGAAATCTTGGACCGTGGCTCGTTTCCACCTAGGATTTACTGGCTAGTGCTCTTGAGAAAGCCTAAGCCAAATTAGAAGCAGAGCATGCCCTGGGGAGACTTTCCACTGTGCTCTTCTGTAAGTGACACATCAAAAGTCCAGTTTTCAGATGGCTGCTTCTGGTCATAGTTCTCACTGCTATGAGCCCCTTCCAAGCTTCTAACTGCCACCTCTCCAGACTTTTCACATTCATTTTAATATTTCATTGCTGTCTTGAAAGAGGGAGAAGCAGTATCTGTGCATGTTCCTTTTAATCGATTTGTTATGGCAATTATCATTATTACTAGTTTTTACTCCAGAGGCTGCTAAAGAGACTGCTACTTCCCTGAAAGGGAGGGTTTTAGAAGCACGTGTAATGCGACGGACCTCCCCCTTGTGCCATGTGCGAGGTACTCCTGAGGGATTCTGTGTTTGCACAAAGACTTGGGGTTAATTTCTAATACCTGTTTTAGGATGAAACAATCTGCATCCTCTGATGGGCTCATTGTCAGGCCCACCTACTAGTGATTGAATAATACTTTAGGAAAGAGAGTATTGGGCCACAGGTTTCCCTTGAGAGAAAGTCCTGAATAAGCCCAGTTTCCGTGACCATGGCCTAGGGGCTTCCCACCATTCCTGACCAAAACCCCTACAGAGCACTGACTCTCCATCCCTGCCTTATGAACAGCCAATGAGCTATTCGTCATGTACATCTAATGTTTTCTTGAGGCTTGTGCTTCCAGATTTGGAAACACTTGTTGCAAGTAACGCTGATTAATTTCACATTGTTACATCCTGGCAATTTCATAAATCCAATGTGGTAATAATATGCAAAGTAGAATCTATTGATTAACTGAAAAAATACCAGGTAGTGTTGTACTAAACTGAACAACCTAGCAAATGTTTCTCCCTCCCTCCCTCCCTCCCTCCTTCCCTTCCTTCCTTTTGCTTTCTTTCATTTGTATTCCATTGATAAAAATCGTTAACTTATTCATAAATATTAAGCATCTGTCATGTGATGGGCACTCTCTGGGTACCAGAGATAAAACAGGAAGTGGAACAGGTTAGGAAACAAGGAAGTAGACTGTGTCCATATCTGAGGAACGGAATTCCAGGCAGAGGGAACAGCAAAGGCTCCAAGGAGGTGAGTGTGAGCCTGACAGGATATAAGGAAGTGAAGAGGCCCATGGCCAGTGGGGTAGAGGGGATGGGGGTCAGAGAGGCCACTGTAAGGGCTTTGCCTTTCACACCACGAGAGATAGGAAGCTGTTGACAGTCTGGAAACAGCAGAGTGACACAACATGACTTGGGTTAACAGGGTACCATGGTAACTCCGAGGGGCCAAACCAAACAGGTCTGTTCCCATCACATGTTGTAACTGTCGTCATTTTCTAAACTTGAATACACCACCTGTGTCGAATCACGTAGTCATATCCTGTGGACAAGATCTGAAATGATATAAAGTCCAGTTTCACTGAAGAAAGTGGTGACTAAAAACAAAACCATGAATTCTCTGTAAAAACAAAACAGCCACTTTCTGGGGTGCAGAGTACAGCAAAGTTTTGATTAGCCTTGAGGAATGCAATGTGCTGATTGTTTTCTGATTAACTGACGGGGTTAATCTGATGGGAAAATAAGTGAGAAGGAAAACTATCAAATTTCCCTGCCTTATTAAGCAAAGCATATCAAACATAGTGAGGTCATTCTGAGGGCAAGGTCTTCTTCATACTTCAAGTCATGGTCAGAAATACCTCAAGCTGCAGATGGGGCCGAGCTGGGGCACTGAGAAGGTAGGCATGGGGGCAGGAAGGGAATTCCAGGCAGGAAGGACCCTGGAGGGTGTGGAGGGGAGAGTAGGAGGCACAGCAAATAGCCAAGATGCTTGATGACTATTCTACCGCAGAGTCGATGCCTTCAACTGAGCTAAGTAAAAGGGATTCTGGGGCCTCGTCAACATGAGAGGAGACATACTTCCACAGAAGTAGCCAGACTTGAGATCCTCAGCCAGCATTGTGGGACAGGAGGCGGGGAGACACTACTCCCTGGTGTTCCTATAAGGCCCCGCCTTTTACAAATCAGCCGCCATCCTGGCCTGTGTCATTTTACCTACGTTGACCCGTATCCCTTATCTGTTTTTATCCCTGTCTCCTGGGCTCTCTCACAGAATAAACTTGTTCTCAGCAAAAGGTTTTAGACCATTGGCCAAATCACCCACAAACACAGGTTGATCTTTCCCAGAACTCCTGTTATTTTAATAATTTAAGTCTCATCAGAGAGCACTGTCAGACCCTGAAAGCATTTGAAATGTTTTATTTTGTTTTCCCAAGTGATTGAGTTGCTTCTTGGCTCTCCACAGTCCTCCAGTGGGCAGGCTGTCTACAGGGATGTAGACCCTGGACTAATATCCCTTAGCAGCAGCTAGGGCACCCACAGAGGGGCACAGCCAATCTGTCCCCTCGACTTTTTAAAAGCAAGAGATGTGAGCACTTGAACTTGGGCCATTGATAAGATAGATGGACACAACTATGACTATCTCAGTGACAAGCTATAAAGGCATTCACACATGGTTCTGGAATAAGCTAACACTTCTGTGTGTCCATTTAAGAGATCTGGGCACGGGAGTGGAAGGTATATGCGTTAAAACAGGCATGAATGTGCAGCAAAAGTATCAAAGGTCTATTCACGGCCCCCCACTTCCAGCTCTCGTGGGGCCAGGCAGAGGGGCAGCCTCTGATGAACGGCACAACGAACATTCTGCAGTCTGTCAGCCTCGGGGCCCAGTACACCCAACCTGGACCAGAATACCTAGATTATCTTTTGTCATTTTTCTTACTTTAAAGTTTTTAGCTAGAAATGGGCCATTCATTCGTATCTTCAACAGTCACTTCCTGGCACCCATTTAGAGAGAAATGCTGAGAAGTCCCAATCATCAGACGCACAAAATCCCGAGGGCCCAGAAAGGGAAGAAAGAGCACGGTGTGGGGAAAGTGCCCTTCCCCTGACCAACATCCTTTACTTTCCAGTAACCGAACTGGGGGACATGAACACTGGGCTTGACTGAGAATGAAGACAGCGCAATAAAAATGACGTGAGGGGATATTCTGACATCTGTCCACATCCCTTCCCTTATTGTGTGGATTTTCTGCTCTGAATAATATTCCATTCACTTCCAAAAGTTAAAGAGATTGTATTATATTCTGGCTAAACGTATCTCCATGATCTGAAAGACCGACATGATTAAGTCATAGACGTTAGAGCATAATGTGTGCTATTGTTTCTCAGATACCTTTGACAAGGCAAATGCTACACAAGTATATCTTCATATATATTATTTCAACACGAAAAGGCAGGGAAATGTTGTAGCTAACAGCACAGGCTCTGGGGACAAATGCCGGCTCTGTCACTTCATAGCTGTGTGATGTCATCTCACGGTGCCCCACCTTCTCATTTTTAAATTGGGGATTATAAGAAAACATCTACCTTGAAGGATGTTTTCAGAGGTTAAAGCAAGGAACATATGTCAAGCAGTTAAGGGCAGGAGACACACGAAAAATCTCAGAAAAGAGTAAGGACTGTGTAAGGTTGGCTCTTACCATTAATCGATCATTCTGTCATCAGTAATCCTCACGAAAAGTGTGTAGTGTTATCAGCTTTTACAAATAAAGAAATGGAAGCCAGGGCTGTTAGATAACATAGAACATGAATTCATCTCGAGACTGACTTCATGGCTCGGCTTTATATAACTATACCAGTCTGCTTCAGAATATCCTTCAATAATAAGTTGCATTTGTAACTATTAAAATCAATTCAGCAGACATTTATCTAATATCTGGAACGTAGACATTTTGTATGGTTGCAAGATTATGGCCCCCAAACTTACCTTGCTTGTGTTAGGATAGAAGGATAAGGTTGGAGAAAGATCATGGGCCCTGATATGTTAAAAATAAAATGAGAGGTATATTCTGATGATGTCACATTCACAGTAGACCCTGAACCAAATTGGTTGAATTTGAAAGGTTGATGAAGAAATGGTCCTAATCAAATCAAGATGTGACGAGTGGGATTTAGGGACTTAGGTAGAAAATAATTTCAGCATTTCACTTTGGTGTGTGTTGGGGAGGGTTGGAGAATGAATCAGGGGGTACCAGCAGAGATGGTGACATTTATCCTGGCCCACAAAGACTGCTAGGATCTGGAAGGATCCATAGACTGAGGTCAAGGGCATAACGAAGAGAGAAAACAGTCTGACCAAAGACCATGAGGCTGAAGAGCAATTATACTTTCAGAAAAGTCGTGTTCAGATGCTCAGATAAGTTCAGGGTACACAGAGGAGCGAAGTATAATAGGAAATGAGGCACAAGTGTTAGTTCGACGGGATGTCAAGGCAGTTGATTCTTAAAGCTGTTAGGGCTGACAAGAGAGTGATGGGCTCCCCATGGGCCTGGCAAGGGAGCTCTGCCACCTTAGTGAGGCACGGCTGGGAGGCAAGGAGGTCAGAGACAGGAAGCAAGGAGCTGTGGAGAGGAGAAGCAAAGAAGCCAGCTCTAGCTAGAGCTCTTCCAGAGGGGAATTAATCAGTAAAGAAGACAAGATAGGAACATTGGAGTAGCAGTACAATTTAGTGATCAGAAAGGGAATGAAGGACACAGAGGAATACAAAATGACTAAGGTTTGGGGTTAAGTGGGAGAAGATGGACCCGTGTCACGGAGAAAAGAGGCATAAGAGGCAAAAATCTCTCCCTGGATGTGAGTGAGGAGAGAAGCAGGGCCGGGAAATATCCTGAGTGCCTCATGAGCCCCCTGCAGGGGCATCTGGGTGCCAGGGCCTGACAGGCAGCTGGTAAGGGGGGGCATCCAGATTCCAGCAGAGTTTTGGGGAGTTCTGTGTCAGAGCTGATCCCCCACGTTATGGGAGAAGATAAACTGAGAATAGATACTTGTATTTTAATGTGGAGCCAAAGAAGAAAAACTAGCTGAAGAAACTATCGTGGAGACAAGAGTAGAGAAAAATATCCCAGAGACCAGGGGAAGATTGCTGAGAACAGAGATGCAATAACAGAAATGCAGGTGGGCTGGGGAGGGGGAGGGGGGAGGGACAGGGGAGAAGGAGGATGGACTGATGGGTGGCTTTTCTAGCAGAGGACCGAAGAGAACCCTCTAGGTGTGTGCATAAGTAAAACATGTCAGGTATGTCAAGAAGGTTGAATTTTTAAAAATTCCTCCCATTACATTAACTTCAGAGGAAAATTGTCAAAAAGAGCTCCAGAAGCCTGCTTTAACTGCAAACAAATGCTTTTGGGGACATATAAATAATTTTGAATGTCATACTGTAACTCAAACAAATAACAATATAAAGTGTTTAAAATTACAGATTAAATGAACCGGTCAGATCACTCTGTTTTTCTATTTACATCTCTTTCCCCATCAAAGCAGATGAATTTTTGTGCTGTGTCTATTTATACATTAACTTAATAGCAATGCATGTTTTCACCAATCTCCTGGTACCCACTGTTAAAACACCAAAAGAATGATCCTTCAATTGGTTTAGCCCACTGAATTTTGAAGAGACTGAAAGAGTAAAAAAAAAAATGGCAGTGTGTCTGAAATAAGAGTGTGCTTTTAGAAAAGAAGAGGTTCCCCAGAGAACTTTTTAATACTACTGAGCGTTTAGTAAGAAAAACATTCAGAAATAAGCAACATCCGTGGAATCGTGAAGCCTGCAAATCTGTCAGGAAGTTTCAAAGGAGAGGCAGCCTCACTCCGGCAGACGGTGCATTGCTGGAGACGAAGATTGCCTTTCTAATCAACTTCCCCATTTAAAAATGTAGACACATCATTATGGATTGCTTCTGATAGCTGAGTGTTCACAGCAGAGGGTTTGTTCTTAACTATTTTTCTAGTGCCAAGTCGTGCTCAATCGCAGCATTTTAAATTATGTGCTCGTTGATGAAATTGGATGCACTGCTTTTTAGGTTTTCATCCAGCTAAGATCATGTTTGGGGAGAAGCCAACCGTAGATGCAGTTTTCTGCCTCTGAGCTGGAAACTCTAAGTTCACTAAAGTTCAGGAAGTTCAGAAAGACAGATGACGGGGGATGGAGAGTCCTAACTGTTTGATGGCTCAGGACGTTCCCAGGACGCCGTCACCACCTTCACCGGCTTCACCGGGTCAAGTTCAGGTCCACACGCAGCACGGTGATGAGGCGAAATTGTCTCCTTTGCTCAGCTGCCCTCCATTTCCTTTCTCGTGGAAGATCCTCAACAGATATGTGCGAATTTGTCTTTGTCTTCTGAAGATAGGCCATGTTTTGTTTCCAGAAATCCTATTTAGTTAAAATAGCACTCTGACTTGCAAAAAAAAAAAAAAAAGTCTCTTCCCCACATTTTTTTTCTCTCACTGCAATGTAGACGTAACTGCAGGAGACTCACTGATTCTAATTGGCCTCCAGGAGCCCAAAGAAAGAGCATTTTAATACCTTGACATTGGCCTCCGGGGGACATTAGGGGATGCGGGGCTTCAGTCCAGACTTGCTGGCTCCACAAGGGTGCATTCGCTGCTGGAATGCAAAGAACACCTTGAATTGAACTGAATTCTGGAAAATCTTTGACTCGTTCTGCTTCATAAGGCCACAACATCAGCCTAAATCCATATCAAAAGACCAAAAAGGTTTGTGATTTTTAAAATTTCCCACTGAAATTTAACCTTAGAGATCTCTCTAGAGAAGTTTTTTTAATAGTATTCTTTTTTTTTTTTTTTTTAAGATTTTATTTATTTATTTGACACAGAGAGAGAGCACAAGTAGTCAGAGAGGCAGGCAGAGAGACAGGGAGGAGCAGGCTCCCTGCTGAGCAGAGAGCCTGATGCGGGGTCTCGATCCCAGGACCCTGAGATCATGACCTGAGCCGAAGGCAGAGGCTTTAACCCATGGAGCCACCCAGGCGCCCCTAGAGAAGTTTTGTTTTTGTTTTTGTTTTCCGCTAAGAAGGAACTGCAGTCCTAATTAGCCAGGACCAAAGATTTGAACACGACTGTGAAAGTGTCTCTGTGTTCAGACAATCTCCTAGCTCTGTCATTGCTACATCTAGCTGCTTGTAGAACTCAACCAAATTTCCTCATGCATGGATCTCCAAAATATGTATTCCTGGTTTTCCTAGGATATTACAAAGGTCTGAGTTTGTTTACTCGGTACTTCCAGGTTAGTGCAAACTTTTCCAACAGTAATTTAAAGACAAAGGAACCAATGAGTTCCAAATAGTCACACACTTTGAGTAGGACCTGTGATTCTTGTTATTTTATAATTTAGGGTTTGGTTGGGTTTTTTTTTTTTTTCCTGCTATGCAGCCATTTTGGATTTTTACAGTTGATATATTTCCATGTCTTTTAAATCTTACATTAAGAACAACTTAAATATGTCTCGCTAGAAAATGAGAATTCAAAATCAAGAACAATCTTGAAGTTAAGAGTCTGATGTTCTTAAATAGCTACCTATTTGGTAGGTATTAGCTATCTATTTGGCTAAATGCAGTTATTCTTAGGAGCTCATATACACAAAACAAAAAGTTTCAGACTATGAAATGAGGTTCCCAGCATTTTAGAAATTGCCTGGATTACTGACTCCCACTGGTTGTTTTTATGAGAAATTAAATTTATCAAGAAAAGCACAAACTTGCCTTGCCTTACTTAATCTGTATTTGAGAAGTTCCCATTTGCTTCCGTTTTAATGAATCTACTTGAATTGGCATCTGGTTAGCATCAAATGTTACTTTGGAATGTTTTGCAAGGAAGTTATATTTTTTGAAGAAAAACAGTCTTTGTTAAATACCGTAACATCATTAAATCAGGCAATTTATCTCCAACAAGTAATAGCCTTAGACAATTAAAAACATCCTAAGTAAAGGCCCGTCTGTAAAACTTTGAAAAACACAGACAGGTGTTTGTCGAATGTATCAGTGTTAGAATTTATGATATACCTTGTAATTTGATCTGTCTTATCGTTTAAACTATAGTCTTTTTAAGGACTTGAGATATGAGAATAAAATTTCTCAGAAGGTTCAGTTATTGAATAATTCGAAGAGATGATCCTAAAGTATGTTTAATCTACCTCACAGCCCTGCTTACTACACATGTGTCTGGAGTTCCCACGGGGAACATCCCATGACTGAGGCACCAACAAAATTCCTTTGTTTTGCTGACTGATTCCCCTATATGGCCTTCTTTCTCCTCAGGGATATTTTTCTCTTGACCATGGTGACAGAACAAAATGATATGCGTGACAGAAAGTGGTGACACAGAAGGATCCCAATAATAGAGCCGCTGGGGAGTGGGCAAAGGCACTGTGGTCAGACACACCTGAGTTCTAAGCCCAGCTCTGCAGACTCTATTACTTAGAACTGGATAACTACTACCGCCTTTGCACCAGTTTGTTCATCTCTGAAATAAAGAAAAGGATACCCACCTTGAAGAGTTGGACCCACATTCATTTAAAAAGTAATTACCATTTTCTCCCAGTAATTCATTTAAAAAGTAATTCATTTAAAACGTAATTACCATTTTCTCCCAGATGCCCTGGCGCTACCACTTCCTGGCTGTGCCAGCTTTAGCAGGTTACTAAACTTCTCTGTGTTGTTTTTTTCCTCATCTGTAAAATGAGGCTGTTACCATAGCTATCTCTCTTTGAGAGAGAGGATTATGAGACCTACATGCAGGTTCAGAACAATACATAGCACATGGTAAGTGCACAATAAATACTACATATTGTTCTGATGGTCATTTTTAAAGTAGTATTAATGGTGACCGATAAACAACTATGTATTAGGCTTACAGGCTAGCAGGGGAGAGAGCCCCAAAATACCAACGATGTTGTCTGACACGTGCGATCACAAGGGAAGGCGAGTGAAATAATGGAGGGCCACGTGTAAACCTGAAAGAAACACAACCTGCATTGAAGCCCAGGGCTGAGCGGGAAGTGGCTGAGCACAGGGCTGGGGCGGGACCACCAGCCGGGAGAAGGAACACGTGTTGGCTACAGGGAGCTTTTGAAATGCTAAGTTCAAGGACAAGGGGAGCGGAAAAGTGAAGCCAGAGAGCCGGATAGAAACAAGCCCATGGAGTGCCCAGGAAACCTTCCTGGGATTTGCAATGATTTTATCCTGACAAGCCTGAAAAGAGATTTAAGCGGGAAACTGAGAAGAGTTTCCTTTGAGAGGCGTGGGCTGGGCTGCCTTTGAAAGACTCCATTGAAGACGCAGGACTGGAGACTGGTGATCGGGTAGGAGGCTGCTGCTGGACGGTCCAGAGGCGCGGGGCTTGGCCCGGGGCCAGGTAAAGCAGGGGGGCCTGAGGAAGAGGAGGTGTCTTTGTGAACTGCAGAGGGGCTGACTTCACATACTGGCTAAGTGTATTGCTGTCGTGGACACACTCATTTATTTAACCCACTAAGTCAGGTTGGAATAAAATTGAGCCAGCAGTGAAGGAGTGTCCATAAAGTAGCAAAATATTTACTTTACATACAAAGAGCCAGGATGCTGCGTGGGTCGTCCATGCCTTTGCTGGAATTAACCGACAAGATGCTCACAGGCCCTGAGCGGGATCCTGGGACAGAGGCTCTGTTTGCAGGACCTGAGGGGCGGAAGGTCTGGGACTCCTGGCACTGCCAAGAGAAGGAAGCCCCCAGATCTCGTCACGTCAAGCTGACTTCCCAACTGGGGCTTGCTTCGCCGGCCCCCATGTCTTGTCCTTTCCCATATTATGTTTGTTGTGGTTCTTTTATTCTGTATATCAGTGACATATCATTGACGTACAGTGTTAAATTAGGTGTACAATATAGGGATTCAGCAATTCTATCCATCCCTCACTGCTCACCATGGCTAAGTGTGTGGTCACCATTTGTCACCTTACAAAGTTATTATTACCTTATTATTGACTATATTCCCTATGCTGTACTTTCACATCTCTGTGGCTTATTTATTTTATGACTGGAGGTTTGTACTTTCCTATAGAATTCTGATGACAAGCACATCATTTAAGGTGTGTAAGGTCACACAGGAGAGAACACCTACTTCTAATGGCTTTTAAAAAGGAGAAATTGTGGGGCACCTGGGTGGCTCCGTGGGTTAAAGCCTCTGCCTTCGGCTCAGGTCATGATCTCAGGGTCCTGGGATCGAGCCCTGCATGGGGAATCTCTGCTCAGCGGGGAGCCCGCTTCCCCTCTCTCTCTGCCTGCCTCTCTGCCTACTTGTGATCTCTCTCTGTCAAATAAATAAATAAAATCTTTTAAAAAAATTTTTAAAAAAGGAGAAATTGTTATTTCATATGACAAAAAATCTGTAGGGCAATTGTTTTCATTTAGTGGAGTGTCTCTACAGCCTTCCCAGCAACATGGATTCATACTTTTCTACCTTCAGCTTTCCTGCTCAGGCTGGTCCCCTCATGGTTGCAAGATGGCTTTGTCAACTCCAAACATCCTGTCCTTGCACAGCAACATCTGAGAGGAGAGAGACGGAATGGCTGATCCTTCGCCGCCTGTTTAGAGTAGGGGAAACCTTCCCCCAACACTATGCTACCGCTTCCCTGACTTCTCACAGACCAGAATGTCATCTCATGCCCATGTCCCGAATAAGCCTAGAGGTGAATAAGACTTCAGAAGCCACGGCAGGGTTGGGCCCAGGCTCCGCTGAAGTGCTTGGCAGCCAACAACCGAAGGGAATCCAAGCGCTGGAATTAAGAAGGGGACAGACCAACAGCAGGGAGAGCCGCAGCAAGCCTGATGATAAGGTGGCTACTGGCAGAAGTTAGACCACAAATCCTATTTGACCCAGACTCAAGAGTTGTAAAGATTTCTTTTGTGGTCTAGTCAGCAAACTTGAATGGCCGCCCTTACGCTTTGTGCATCAAAAAATGCCTTCTATTCTCCTTGGTGGTGCTTAATTAACCCTGCGGGCTATTTAATAACCCCAGTCAGATCCGTTGAGACCTATGGGTCCTCTGCCTCCAAGGGAAAATAGTTCACGAATTCAGACATACTGCATTTTACTTATGATTTCAGGGGGTTGTGAGCTTCCCGAAGCTCACTCACAGCCCAGCTGGAGGTTCATGCCCAGGTGCTGTGGTCAGGACCCTTCAGGGCCCACTAAGCCCTGTGCAGTCACTGAAATGGAAACAAAGCTGCTGGCTGAGACCTGGTCATTCCTGATACCCACATCCCTGCAAGAGGCTTACCCATTGAGGCAACTTGAATAGTTGCACAAGATGATAACTTTTCCACCTTTTCAGTAGATACTTAAAGCATTTTCATACTCCTTCTGTCAAGGTTATGAATGCCCCTCCCAGGAATGTGGTGAAATGAAGTGAAATGACCTAAGTGAAAGGTCCGCCATCTTACTCCTCACAAAATGCCTGTAGAAACAACTTAGATATAACAAATAGGCAAAAAATCCTCAAAGTACCTTTACTCAAGGTTCTCTAACTTCCACAGATGAATCAACTTGCATTTACAGAAAGCTGTATTGATAGGTCACATTCACCAGACTAACAGTGTACCTCAACATGTTAGTTTTGGATTTATACCCTTGGCTTTTAATGAGGCTCATCAATGGTTGGCCATCTGATGACTTAAATTCATTATCTGTCACCCTGAGGTGCTGGAAGCTCAGGGAACCACTGTAAGAAAATGCAGGGTTTCCAGATAGCTGTTGGGAACCAACATACTCCCAGCAGGTGGAGGAAGATTTACCATCCTGGTAAGGGAGACAGACAGTGAAGGGCACCAACAAAACCTACCAGCAGTTATGGTGTGTGAGGGGGTCAGCCAGTAGGGACTGGCAGGGGACAAGACAACATGGAGCTTGTGGGGTCACACTGGAGTCGTCGTGATGGCAGTCTTTCTGACTGTAGATGATGGTGGGTCACTGCTGTGCTTGATTTTGAGAACTGGGGGACTCTACCGACGGTATCTACAAATGGTCTCTTCCAGGATTAAAGTCAATTAGCACCATATTCCACTTTGTTATGCTTTCTGCAACTCTGGAATTCTAACATGGAATTGCAGTGTTGGTGACTCCCCATTTTCACTCAAAAGGAACACAAGTCAGCTGTCTCCACAGTCCAGGAGAACATGTAGCAGATCTTTTCTTAAGACAGCGATGTGGTTTGCCATGGAACAAAGAAGATTGACTAGTGCCCATCACCTTTTTCCTGCTGCTGAGAAAAATACAAGTTAAGAAATGAAATTACACGGTTACAAATTCAACAAAAGTAGGACAACATTGGACTGACAGGTCTATCTTTAAAATTTTGTATATAACGTAGCCACCACCATGTCTCTGGAGAGAACATGTCCTCCTAGTCACCAAGTTATTTTTTAGCAAATTCTCAAGCGAAACTTCATTCAATTTATGCACACTGAGGTTTGGGGGAGTCTAAGTGAAGTGTCGTTTTGCATGTCACAGGTCAGAAGTGCCATGTGAAGAGGAGTTAAGAGTCAGCACCAAACCACATGAGCACAAACTTGCTTCTTTAGTTCCAGACATCTTTAGACCAGGAAATTGCAACGAGTCCCATGGGGATTGAGTTCTTTTTGAGAAGTAATCATTCCCACTGCACCACAAGAAGTCTCTAGTAATGGAATCTACTACTGATAAGTATGTATTACTTGCTCACTTGACATTGTACAGAACAAGAAACTCATGAAAGATTTCAGCTTCTCCGGGCACCTGGGTGGCTCAGTGGGTTAAAGCCTCTGCTTTCGGCTCAGGTCATGATCTCAGGGTCCTGGGATCCAGCCCCACATCGGGCTCTCTGCTCAACAGGGAGCCTGCTTCCCCCTCTCTCTCTGCCTGCCTCTCTGCCTACTTGTGATCTCTCTCTCTCTCTCTGTCAAATAAATAAATAAAATCTTTAAAAAAAAAAAAAGATTTCAGCTTCTCTAGAGTAGAGTAGCAATGGTCAGCACCATCCCCCACCAGCCACCCAACCTGGACCATTCGAAATTGGATCCAAATAATGTCCCTTCTACAAGGAATCTTCTCTACAATAAATGCAGTACCCCTGAGTGGTCATGAGGAAGTATCACTGGGCCTGAAAGGCAGTGATGGAAATCCCAGATCACGTGTAGAGAAAAGGATAGTTCTGGGTGATTTAAATTTGGGAGATTTCAAGTTGCAGGCTTGTATAGTATCTGCCATAGTCTTTTGAACACACCTGTTCTCTCCTTGGCTGTATGAACACTTCTCCCAGAAGAAGAGGGGATTTTACCATTGGGTGAGTAAAAGGTAATTTAGTTCCCTGAAAATAAAAGACAAGTTGTACCCTCAAGGGGTCTATCAAAGCAATTGAATATTTAGCAAAGAAAGTCTTTTCCTTATTTTCTTTAAAAAAATGTATTATTGAAGTGATTGATATACAATGTTGTATTAGTTTCAGGTGTACAACATATGGATTTGATAATTCTATACATTATTTAATGCTCATGATAAGTGTAGTTATATCTGTCTCCATATAATATTACAATTATTATAATATTATTATAATATTATTGACTATATTCCTTAACCTGTACTTTTCATCAATGTGACTTATTTATTTATTTATGTGCCTTTTTTTTTAAGCTTTTTTCCTTTTTTTTTCTTTCAACTAATCTCTATTTCCAACTGAGGCAGCCAATTGCCTGCAAGAAATTTGTATCTCTTATTCTCTTTGATCAATTTCACCCATTCCCCCACCTGCCTCCTCTCCAGTTGCCTCCCAAACCACCAGTTTGCCCTCTGTATTTAAGAGTCACCTTGGTACTATGGAAAGAACCTAGATGTCCATCAACAGATGAATGGATAAAGAAGATGTGGTATATATATATATATATATATACATACAATGGAATACTATGCAGCCATCAAGAGAAATGAAATCTGGCCATTTGCAACAACATGGATGGAACTGGAGAGTATTATGCTAAGGGAAATAAGTCAGTTAGAGAAAGACAATTATCACATGATCTCTCTGATATGAAGAATCTGAGAGGCAAGGCGGGGATTTGTGGGGGGATGGGGGAGAGAAATGAAACAGGAAGGGATGGGGAGGGAGACAAACCATAAGAGACTCCTAGACTCACAAAACGAACTAAGGGTGGCTAGGATGCAGGGGAGTAGGGATAGGGTGGCTGGGTTGTGGACATTGGGGAGGGTATGTGCTATGGTAAGTGCTGTGAAATGTGTAAGCCTGACGATTCACAGACATGTACCCTGGGGCAAATAATACATTATATGTTAATTAATTAATTAATTAATTAAGTCAGCTTGATATTTGTTTATTTGTTTAGTTGTTTTGTTTTTTAGATTTCGCATATAAGTGAAATCATATGGCATTTGTTTTTCTCTGACTTTTTTCACTTAGCATAATACCCTCTAGGTATATCTTTGCCACAAATAGCAAGATTTCATTACTTTTTATGGCTAATATTCCTGTGTGTGTGTGTGTGTGTGTGTGTGTGTATACCTCATCTTCTTTTCTATTCATCTATCGATGGACACTTGGGCTGCTTTCATATCTTGGCCATTATAAACAATACTGCTGTCAACATAGGGGTACCTAAATCTTTCCAAATTAGTGTTTTCATTTTCTTTGGGTAAATACCCAGTAGTGGAATTATTGAATCATACGGTATTTCAATTTTTAACTTTTTGAGGAACTTCCATACTGTTTTCCACAGTGACTGCACCAATTTACATTGGCCACAAATAGTACGTGAAGGTTCCCTTTTCTCCACATCCTTGTCAACACTTGTTACTTCTTGTGTTTTTGTTAACTAGCCATTCTGTCTGGTGTGAGGTGATAACTTGTAGTTTTAATTTGCCTTTCTCTGCTGATTGGTGATATTGTGCATCTCCTCATTGTCTGTTGGCTATCTGTATGGCTTTTTTGGAAAAATGTCTATTCAGGTCCTCTGTCCATTTTTAAAATCAGATTTTTTTGCTATTGAGCTATATAAATTCTTCATATATTTTCAATATTTACCATTTGTTGGTTGCATAGTCTGCAAATATTTTCTACCATTCATAGGCTGCCTTTTTGTTTCATTGATAGTTTCCTTTGCTAAGGAAACTTTTTATTTTGATGTAGTCCCAAGAGTTTATTTTTGCTTTTTATTTCTGTTCCCTGAGGAGACAGATCCATAAATATGTTACTAAAGCCAATGTTGAAGAGATTACCATCTATGTTTCCATTCAAGTGTTTTATGGTTTCAGGCCCACATTGAGGTATTTAATCCATTTTGAATTTATATTTGTGTATGGTACAAGAAAGTGGTCCAGTTTCATTCTTCTGCATGTAGCTGTCCAGTTCTTACAATTATTTATTGAAAAGATTTTTCCCAATTGCATATTCTTGCCTCCTTTATTATAGATATATTAGCCACATAGACATGTGTTTATTTCTGGGTTCTCTACCTTGTTCTGTTGATCTTGTATCTGTTTTTATGTGAGTACCATACTGTTTTGATCACTATAGCTTTGTGGTGTGTCTTGAAATCTGGGATTATGATACTTCCAGCTTTGTTCTTTTTTTTCAAGATAGCTTTGGCTATTCAAGGTCTTTTGTGATTCCATATAAATTTTAAGATTATTTATTCTAGTTCTGTGAAAAATTCTATTGGTATTTTGATAGGGATTGTATTGAATCTATAGGTTGCCTTGGGTATACTACTGGTCATTTTGGCAATATTAATTCTACCAATCCACGACCATGGCCTATTTTTCCAATTTTTGGTGTCATCTTCAATTTCTTTCATCAGTGTCTTATAGATTTCAGAGTATAGGACTTTCAGATCCTTGGTTAAATTTATTCCTAAGTGTTTTATTCTTTTTGGTGCAGTTATAAAATGGGATTGTTTTCCTAATTTCTCTTTCTGCTACTTTGTTATTATTGTATAGAAATGCAACAGATTTCTGTACATTAATTTTATATCTTGCAACTTTTCTGAATTCGCTTATCAGTTCTAGGTAGTTTTTTTTGGTGGAGTCTTTAGGGTTTTCATATATAGTATCAAGTTATCTGCAAATAGTGAGTTTTACTTCTTCCTTACCAATTTCGATGTCTTTTACTTCTTTTTCTTGACTGACTGCTGCAGCCAGGACTTCCAATACTATGTTGAATAAAAGTGGTGGGAATGGACATCTTTGTCTTATTCCTGACCTTGGGAGAAAAGGTCTCAGTTTTTCTCCATTGAAGACCATGTTCATTGTGGGCTTTTCATATCTGGCTTTTATTACGTTGAGGTATGTTACCTCTAAGCCTACTTTGTTGAGAGGTTGTTGTTTTTTTATCATGAACAGATGTTATATTTTTTCAAGTGCTTTTTCTTCATCTACTGAGGTGTCCATACAGTTTTTAGCCTTTCTCTTGTTAATAAGATGAATTGCATTGCTGATTTTGTGACTGTTGAATCACATCTGCATCCGTGGAATAAATCTCACTTGATAATGGAGAACAGTCCTTTTAATGTACTGCTGAATTCAATTTTCTATTAATTTGTTGAGGATTTTTGCATCTCTGTTCATCTGATATATTAACCTGTAGTTCTCTTTCTTTGTTGTGTCTGTCTGGTTTTGGTATCAGGGTAATGCTGGCCTCATAGAATAAATTTGGAAGTTTTCCTTCTTCTTCTATTTTTGGGAGTAGTTTGAGAAGAATAAGTATTAACTCTTCTTTAAATGTTTGATAGAATTTTCCTGTGAAACCATCTGATCCTTGACTTTTGTTGGTTGGGAGTTTTTTGATTACGAGTTCAATTTTGTTAATAATAATCAGTCTGTTCACATTTTCTGTTTCTTCCTGATTCAATTTTGGAGATTGTACGTTTCTAGGAATTTACCCATTTCTTCTAGGTTGTTCAATTTGTTGGCATATAGTTTTTCTGTGTAGTAGTTCTGTAGTGTTGATTATTGCTTCTCTTTTGTTTCTGATTTTATTTATTTGGGTCCTCCTTTTTCTTGATGAATCTAGCTAAAGGATTATCAATTTTGTTTATTTTCAAAGAAGCAGCTCTTGGTTTCATTGATCTGTTCTACTTTTTAAAGTCTCTATTTCGTCTATTTCTGCTGTTCCTTCTACTAGCTTTGGGATCCTTCCTTTTTTTCTTTAAAGAAACAAACATTAATGAAATAATCACCCAATAGAAAATGTAAACGGCGATGAGTGCTATAAAGGAAAATGAAGGGAGCCACAGATGTATTTAACTACCTTTGGAATCCAGTCTAGGAGTGCAGGGGAAGCTTCTGTAAGGAATGGCCCCACAACTGAAATCAGAAGGATAAATGGAAGTTAAGTGGAGCAGAGGGGCCATTCAGCAAAGTCCCTGAGGCAAAAATGAAAAAATGTAAGCAAATGCCTGAGTGGGAAGAGGAAGGAGGAAGACTGCAACAAGGGAAGAAATGTAAGATCACATAAGTCCCTGTGTAATTTTATCCTTAACAATGGGACATAATGAGTTAGAAACAAGAGAAATGCAAAATCATATTTGCTTTCACACGGGCAGTTAACAGTAGGCAGAAAGAGCAAATACAGAAATGGTTACGGCTGATTGCAAAAACAAAGCCAAAAGTGGTAGTATTTGGACTCAGGTGGTGGCAATGAAGATGTAAGAAAAAAACAACAACAACAAAAACAAAAAACAAAACCAACAACAACCAGCTTGCAGATTCGAGAGCTGTGCTGAACTGGGTCAATCCTGTCTCCAAGAATTATTCTTCCTTATCTGTGTAACTATTTCTATTTTAGTATCAGTAACTCTATTTTTCAAATTTTTGGGGGGTATAGTTGATGCACAATATTACATTAGTTCCACGTGTACAACATAGTGATTCAATTTCTCTGTACAGTATGCTATGCTCACAAGTGCGACTACCATCTGTCACCACACAATGTTATTGCATTGTCATTGACTATATTCCCCATGTGGTGTCTTTTATTCCTGTGACTTACTCATGTAGGTTCCTGTGAACTCATAAGTTTCTGTGCCTGGAACCCTGTATCTCCCACTCCTTTCACCTATTTTTTTTCCCCAGATTTCCTTCCCCCTTCCCTCTGGCAACCATCAGTTTGTTCTCTGTAGATCTGATTCTGCTTATTGTTTATTCATTTGTTTTGTTTTTTAGATTCGACATATGAGTGAGAGCATATGGCACTTGTCTTTTTCAGTCTCGCTTATTTCACATAGCATAATACCCTCTAGCTCCATCCATGTTGTCACAAATGGCAAGATCTCATCCTTTTTATGGTTGTGCAATATTCCATCATGTATATATATACACATACATATCACATTTGCTCTATCCATCTATCAGTGGACACTTAGATTCAACAGTTCTTTAAAACACTTATTGTTTATATGTTTTTCTTCCTCTAGTAGACAGTAAGCTACTCAAGGGTGAGTGTAATGTCCTTGCTGTTTGTATCCCCAACACTTGACACGGGTGGACCTCATCAGCTATCAGTCCCCCATAAAGGTATGTGGAATAACTGAAGCCTAGAGAATCCAGATATTGGAAATGAGGGAGGGTATGCTTCACAAAAAGAGTAATAAGCAGAGAATTGACATGGAGCTTATAGCCAGGCAAAGATATGAACAAAAATGGTAGATGGGGAATGATTCCATAATGAAGAAAGCTTTCCAATTTAGGAGGCAGCAGTCGCTCTAATTTTTTTTTTAAGATGTACTCTAATTTTTTTTTTCTGTGTTATGCTGTACTACACCCCATGAACCTGCTCATTCCAGTAATAGTCTCTAACAGTCCAGTAATAGTCCCTTTCAGTTAGTTACATCTTACAGCTACCTGCTCACAATGGTGTATGTTCCCATTTGCGGACCTGGAGTAAAAATTTAGAAAAAAGTTTTCATGCCCTTTATTAACTATAAAATAAAAGATTCCTAATATGAGAGGGTGTTCGCTCTCTTGGTTTCTCTGATATGCTGGGGCTCCTCAAACAACACCTATGCCCCTGATACTCTGAATACCATAGCTAGACTGCAGGGCTACCCAGGCTAAGGGACACAACACTCGCCACCTCATGTGGTTCTCACCCATCCCTGATGGGGCATAGCAGCAACATCTAGGCTGTAAGGACAGCCTAGAAGACAGACACCAGAGTGCTGGTGTAATGCATGCAGTTCCACTGCCAAGGCCTCCCTGTACCCAAGGACACAGATGGAACTCAGGAAGAATTCTGTGCATGTCATTAGTGCCAATTCTGACATCCATGTCCCTCGCCAGGATTATCATGGACAAGGTTACAACTGTTCCAGGGTTTTCCTGATGGAGAGAAGGGTTCGGTGCTGATCAGCAGGGCCTAAGTAGACTTCCCCACTCATTCTTTTCCTCCATAGTGCTTTTCTTACCCCTTCCAAACACTACCTTGATTTCTACAACATGAAAAATCTTGAAGCTCAAGCATTCTTGGTCCCTACTATCTAGCCATTCTTGTAGCCTTCCAACATTGAGGCTTCGGCACATTTTTCTTCATCTCTTCCCTATAACCCTCTGCTCCCTTTCGCTATCCCTCGTCCTTCCATTCTACTCCCTTTATACCAGGACTAATTCAGTGACTACGGGCACTAGAGAATTTCCATATGGGAGCGACTCTGTAGGTGGGCATGCAGAGGGTAGGAACAACACTGGGCAAGAGCACTTGAGGTCATGTCTGCAGAGGAAGGCTCGGGTCTTACTCAGAAAATTCCCTGGAGAGAGGCAGCTTGGGAAGCTTGATGTTCACTCCAAATGACACAGCTGTTGTTAAGGAATTGCTAAGCAACTCCTCTTTGCAGACACTTGCAAGCACTTGAGGTAGTGTTGTGGTTCATATGTGCTCCATATTCTGGAGGATTCCTAATTGAGTATCAGGCTGAAACTTCTAATTCCTAATGTGTACACTGATAGCCAGCTCACCTGGCTGAAAGTTGGCCTAGATTCCACTTTCCTCTTCTCTCTTGTCCTCTGTTGAAGTAGAGCTGGGCCCTGACTCCCAAGAGCAGCCTACTGAGAGAAGGAGGCCGATAGATTGCTTCATCCATTCACTTCCTTGGCAATCATTTATTGACTTCTTCCTCAAGCGAGTAGCTAGGAATACAGTAGTGAATAAGGCACAGTCCCTACTTCCTCAAGAAACTGTCAACCTAAATTGGCAGGGGGCAATAATTAAGCAAAAGCATTTATTTGGGATCAAAGAATTGCAGTTCGCAGTGCGCCAGATTTGGGCAGCACCCAAAATCGGGTTTTTGAAGACAAAAAGGGAATGTTTGCATACATTATTTACAAAGAATTTTGACTGGTATTGGCTGCTGAAAACTAATCTTGGCTGAATGTAATTGGTTGCCAAGGCTATCACTAAGCAAAAGTCTGTTATTATACAAGCAACATGCAAGTGTTTGCACTGAATCCTTGGAGAATGTGCGGTTTGGCCCAATTCAAAAGTTCATGGTTCCACCAATGAAGACGTGCATAAGGCCCACCGCCTTTATGGCCTCGGGGCTCCATTTTAAAACCCCTGGACACAAGTGACTCCATTTCATTTCATTTTTCACAGAATCAACAGCCTGATGGGAAAGAGAACAGTAAATAGGCAATCGTGACAGTGTGAAATACACACTCTCTGAAGGGGGTGGTCACAGGGTGTTGGAGGACCTGATAGGTGAGGCCGGGCTCGGCTTTGGTAACGCAGAGAGAAAGGATGAACTCTCAGAGGTTGGGCCTTCCTCCTAGTACACCTCAGTGCCCTTCTTCATTTCCCTAACCACCACTTCTGGCAGGAAATGGGATCTTGCCTTGGAAAGGGATGTTTGCAAGGTTGGACCACAGTCTACTGTTTTCTTAGGTTCAGAAATCTATAAGCGGGTTCTCCAAGAGGTGCGCATGCACCCAGGGATGCAAAATGGAGAGCTAACATCCATTTTTGTCTTTTTAAAAAAACAGAAAAGGCTCGGGCTTTTTCTCACCAAAGGTGGACAGGCAGGTCCTTGCCCAGTGTGAGCATCAGCCACTGGCCAGAGGTGGTGGAGAAGCTCTTTCTGGCTGGTTCACTTTAGCTTCACGTGACGACACACTGCCAACTCTGTGTGCCCACAATTTATGGATTACGCTATTTAGATTGAACTGACCCTCACAGATTGAAGACAGTTCTTGTGATATGAGCTCAAAGGAACAAAAAAGGGGAGGAGCTAACACTCTAAAAATGAACCATGTTTGCAGGTAAAGATAATTTGATTTTTATGTTAGCTTTCATAAATTTCTATTTCACTTAAAATGCACAGTGTACAAAATAGGCCTGTATGAACAGTGTCCTCAAATCTATAAGTAAATACCTAAATTCATACTCTGCTCAAAGATGTTTCATTGAGGGGCACCTGGGTGGCTCGGGCACTTGGGCGTCTGCTTTTGCCTCCGGTTGTGGCCCTGGGATCCTGGGATCGAGCCCCACGTCGGGCTCTCTCTGCTGCCCCCTGCTTCCTCTCTCATTCTCTATCAAATAAATGGAGAAAATCTTTTTAAAAAAAATGTTTCATTGATAGTGATTTTTCATTAAAATGCTTATGGACCTGGACAGTCAGTTTAACATCTGACTCTTGATCTCTGCTCAGATCTCCATCTCATGGTTGTGAGTTCAAGCCCCACATTGGGCTCCATGTTGGGTATGGACCCTACTTAAAAAAAAAAAAAAGAATACTTATGGACCATCGCTTTAGACTGCCAGTCTCCACCTCGAAGTAGGTAGTCTATCTGTCAGGTAGATCATTTTGTCCTCACCTAGCTGGTGTCAACTTCGCTCCACACCAGAAGTTCTGGCATATATGGATTCCAGTAGTGGAACATGGAAACAAAAACAATGCCTTAAGTAAATTGCAAAGTACAAGCCCAGAGATACTCTTCCGGTTTCCTGGATGACATCCCACGCAGGCCTGAGAGCAACAGAGAGCTCCTTCCTGAATGTGGCAGACCACTGTCTTCTCCGATGACAAGCACTCTGCTCACCGTCTGCTGGGAGGCGCCACCCAGCTCCACGATGGCTTTATGAAATCCTCTCTCTGATTTGGTTCCTGGTGGTTTGCCTTTTGAAGTCTTACCTTGTTCTGGATGGAAACCATGTAAAACTATCACATTCTATGTTGTTTCTTTTCTCGACTATGATTTCATTGGTACCCATCCAAATCAAAGCTCAGTGCTGATTTCCTCAATATTTGGCTCATAGTTATAAACCTCAGAGAATCTCCCAGCCAACCTGGCTTGAATCTGAAGCCTCCTTCACCCACATTTTACACAGCCCTGCTTTCAAACCCGGCAAGCCTGCACTCAACTTCTCAGGAATCCCACAGCTTCCTTCCAGTTGTGTTATATGTAACTTCCGTCTTGGTTGTTTAAGAAAAGAAGCAGCAGGATCATTTGGTGACTCAAATCAAGTTAGCTTAATAGAATTGTAATGATCTTGGCGATCATTTTTGAAGCGGCAATGGCTAATCATTGTAAATCTAGCTGTATGTCCAGACAGGCACATGGAGAATATTAATGGAAATCTTCCCACAAACTTCTTTTCAGAACAGGCCTGCAATTTGCTGAGGGCTCTTCCTCACTTTCTGTAGAAAAGGTCACATCCCCTCTTAAACAAATATTCTAATGCTCTCTACATATGACATTTGTAAAAAATACATACAGGCAAAAATACATACATGTGTACAAATATATTTGAAAAAGGCATAGATGCGTGCGAAGTCCCAAAAAGTAGCATTTATATGTGGTGACATGTCGCGGTCTGCCTCACGACATTGCAGAGTTAACACCACCTGTGAAAAAGTATTGGCTCTGTAATGAATGCTTATATTGTAAGTACAGTAGAAATAAGCCATGTGTATTACACCCTATAAATGTAATACAGGAAATTAACATAAAGGCATTTGCAAAGTCAACGTTTATATAGCTCTCTCCCACGGAGGGTCCCAAGACTTGACTTCATCCCCAAACTGCTGGGGAGGAGTGCTTTATAAATTGATTCTTCATCAGTCCTGTATACACTCCCAGATATGTGGAGAGAAAAAGGCTTCGTTTATTTTCCTTCCCTAATATTTATTATAGCACCTGGGACATATAAGCAGGAGATGCAGGCCTCTGGCCAAATTCAAAGACTGGTGTAGGAAAGCACGTGTGCCGCTGCCCCTTCCCGGCCATGCCCTGATAGAAAAGGGTGACAGGCCCTCCTCCCCGGCTTTTTGCATGCGCGCAGGCCTCCCATTACATGCTGGCTACATGCTGGGATTAATGCTTGCGGCTGACATCAGCCTGTACTTCAGAAGTACTGGGACAGGGTAAACGGAAAGGAACAATGATTTGTTTTAGGTAAGAAGCTGTGTCTTAAGGCACATGCAAGAAAAACAGAAAGGGAAGAGGCCACATAAAATATGTTACAAGCTAAAGAAGAACCCTACCCCCTTCCCTTTAAAGTGAAGTTTAGAAACTGGGGTAGGAGAGGGAACATGTCTTAATATACCAGATTGTTTACATAAACACCGCCTCTCTCTCAGCACAACCATTCACCTCATTTTGTGGGTAAGAAACAGTTGTGTGTGAAGTTCTTATGACACCTTTGTCCTTATCAGGGCCTTTGTCCATGTTGAAACTGAGTTTCTCATTCAGAAATCAAGAAGTAGGATGAAATACGGGTTCCTAAATCAACTGAGAGATTCCTGAAGGGGCTCATCACCTAGAAGGTAAACTGGAATGTCTCGCGATTAATTCATGGCCTTACCCCACGAACTTCATTTATTTAACGGCTACCGTCATTCATTAAATCTAAGACACCACTGATTGCTACATGCACCCTTACTTTATGTGCCTCTAAGAAAGTGAATACACTCAAGGATAATGTCAGAGCCATCAACTGAAAGATGCGCGCCGATTTCAGAGGTATTAGGTGTGAAAATACATATGACTTGGAATTCAGAAAGTAGCCTATTTCTGGTGGGCCTGTGAGAGGTCAGGGACTGTAGAGATTTTTCCTGTGTTTCACGGAACTTGCTGCCCCCTCAGAGATGGGACGAAACCTCATCTGGAAGGTCTTCGGTTCTTCCTTAGGACCGACCACAAGGAAGCCAGGCCGCCTCTCTTCACCATTTCACTTCAGGAAGACAAGTTAACCCTTTAAGCCTGCTATGTTTAACAACAGGTGAGCAAGTAAATTAAAAAAAAAAAAGGGGGGGAAGATTGTACATATCTTCAAAACAGCACGCACATGGATTCTACAGTGCTGGAAACCTTACAGAACCTAGTTTCGGTGACTCCCCATTGATTCCTGTTTTGTTTGCAAATACGTTTCCTGTATTTATTCCTCGGGAATAAATAGTACGGACTAGTTCATTTTTAGAGAAACAAACATGTGCCGTTTCACAGGCAGTGGTACACTGGGGACAAAGAAAAGAGGGTATGTTAGGCAGAACCCAGATGGAGAGCACACACTTTTGAAGTCAGATTTTAAAAATAGATTGTTAATCACCTACACTTCCCCGGAGAGTTTGAACCCATCTTGCTGTACAAGTACAACCTGGAGGACAGTTTTTTTGTTGTTGTTGTTGTTTTTAAAGATTTTATTTATTTATTTGACAGAGAGAAAGAGATCACAAGTAGGCAGAGAGGCAGGCAGAGAGAGAGAGGGGGAAGCAGGCTACCAGCTGAGCAGAGAGCCCAATGCGGGGCTCCCCATCCCAGGACCCTGAGATGAAGGTAGAGGCTTTACCCACTGAGCCACCCAGGCGCCCCCTGGAGGACAGTTTTGCCTTGACTGGATTTCGCTGCTATTTACCCACTGAGACCCACTTCCAAAAGTGATCAGGACAGAGATTTAAGACAAGCCGGTGGGCTGTGTGCCTGGGTGGGCTGACTCCTGCCCATCGCTCCTTGAGGGCTCCCCGCTGGGTCTTTCCTTGAACCACTGTTCTGTCTGCTTAGTCTTTGAACCCCAAGCTCTTGACAACCTATCCAAAGAAAAGGAATCAATTTCTTTTTCACCTCTTCTCTCTGTCAAGAACACTTTCTCATACATGCAGATTGGAGCCTGACTTAATTCTTTGAAATTAATTATCTTCTTCATTTTGCTTCATAAAAGAAAAATGTTTCGTTGAAACGGATGCATCTGATTGTGGCCCTATCCGGCCTTAAAGAAAGCAGCTCTTTTGGAAAGGTCGTTGGTTGTATCTTGAGTAGTAACATGTGTAACTGTTTCTGAATGTGTAACATAAAAAAAATGTCACGTCCTCCTTGTTTTTAATATATTCAATGATATTGGCATTTGCAGATTTCGACTTTTACTGGGTCTAGCTTTCCATAAAAATAGTTTGCTCCTTAGTTAGCCCAAGTACTTTTTTTGTG
>CM053616.1:70757445-70777278 GCA_028646535.1 Procyon lotor
AAAAGTAGGTCTTATCTTTGTATAATGCTTTGCAGTTTCCAAGACACTTTCTCATACACTAATTATATTTGAAATTCACAAAAATTTAAGTGACCAACCAAAGCCTTTTATTTTTTTTAATTTTTCCGCCAAATAGTTTTATTTTTTCAGTGTTATAAGATTCATTGTTCATGCACCACACCCAGTGCTCCATGCAGTACGTGCCCTCCTCAATACCCACCACCAGCCTCGCCCAACTCCCCTCCCCTCCAAAACCCTGTTTATTGTTCAGAGTCCACAGTCTCTCATGGTTCATCTCCCCCTCCAATTTCCCCCAATTCACCCTTCCTTTCCTTCTCACAGTGTCCTCCATGTTTTTCTTTATGTTCCACATGAAAATGAGACCATATGATAACTGACTCTCTCTGCTTGACTTATTTCACTCAGCATAATCTCTTCCAGTCCCATCCATGTTGATACAAAAGTTAGGTATTCATCCTTTCTGATGGAGGCATAATATTCCATTGTATAAATATTTGTTTTTAAGATTTTATTTATTTACTTGAGAGAGCATGAGAGCACAGAGGCAGAGGGAGAAGCAGGCTTCCCGCAGGGCAGAGCCAGATCGCTGCCTTGAGGGTGATCCCAGGTTCCTGAGCTCAAGACCTGAGCCGAAGGCAGATGCTTAACTGACTGAGCCATCCAGATGCCCCCCAACCAAAGCCTTTTAGGCATGAAGCTTTCATTTTTATAATCATCCTTAGGGAGAGGAAGAGAACATGGATTCATCGGTCTCCATTCCAGTGTTTTGTCAATTTTAACACTAAAAGATGTAGACAAAATAATCTTGAAACATAGACTTAAATAAAAGTCATAGTCATGACATATTACAGAATAAGATCTTTTCTCCTCCTATGTAAATAAAATGAGAATGATTCAATTCCATTCAAGTGTCTAAAAATAAAGCACATAAATTGGTGCTTACGGTTTGAACATGGTAGCATGAAGTTGACGTCCACATTTTCTTTACTTGGAAATCACCTAATTTCCATTAGAAGATTAAGAAACAAATGGAAACTCCATTTGCGGTGAAACTCAGAGGCACCTGAAATCACAAACCATAACACAAAGAGAGACTTTCCAAAAGGGGCAGATGGATCCAGTGGGATTGTGGAGGACAGAAGTCTCAGGAAAAGCTGGGGTTCAAAGATAAGGAGTCTTTGGGGCAATTGGGCAAAACTATCAAATGATTTATAGACTTTTCCACAGGAACTAACACCTACAGGGTTCTAAAGGAAAAGAAGTTTGTTCCAAGAAAATTTCTATCCATCCTTATTTAATGAAAGCATGAAGTAACAGACAAAAAGTTTTGCTCTTTTGAGAACTCAGGAAATATTGTCCCCATGGATTCCTCAAGAAAAATCCAAGAAGAGTATTACTAAAGGCACCGAGAGCTGCTGAAGGTGGTGGTTGGGAAGGGGGTAGAAATATGGCAGAAAGACCAGCTTTGTGCTTGGACTTTGTTTAATTGGTGGACTGACTGAAGGGAAGTGGGGGATTATGTTTTCAGAATAGAATATAAATGTTATAAACCTGAGAAAATGTGGAGGCTTTAAAACTGACAAAGAAAGGAAGGGAGAGGTGGAGATAGTATCAATTCACTGATTTTCTTATCTTTACTAATTAGGAGTTAGCATATATTATTGAGAGGCTAAAAACCAGGAGTAGAGGTATAATTCCATTTAGTAGTGTAAACATGAATAGGAGCACTAATGAGATCAAAATGTCTAAGTGGGTGGTTCAGAGAGATGGGAAGGGGGGGGGGAGAGGAAATAAGAGGAAGCACTTCTTTACTCATAAAGTTTAGTAAAGGGATTAAACTTACCATTAAGACTGTCAGACTGGATCGTGAAACAGACTGAAGGAATGAATACATACAAAACTGAACTGTCATTAGAAAACAAAGATTAAAGAAATAGTATTAAAAATAAATAGAAAAAAAATTAAGTAAATAGTAAAAAAATAAGTTAAAAAATTAACGAGCTTGTTTTTTGAAAAAATAGGTAGCTTTTACTTTCAAAAACCCTAGTATGTATAATAGAAAATGATGAAAAGAAATTGACCACTGACATAATTTAGGCAAAATAATTAAAGTCAAGATGAAATTATTTTTGCTTTATTCTCTATAAATAAATTTGAAACTTAGACAAAATATACAGTTCCATAAGAAAACACAACATGCCGGGAGGCCTGGGTGCCTCAGTTGGTTATTAAGCTCTTGGCTCTTGGTTTCAGCTCAGATCACGATCTCAGGGTCCTGAGATTGAGTCCTGCATCAGGCTCTGCTCAACAGAGTCTGCTTCTCCCTCTCCCTCTGCTCCTCACCACCCTCCAACTCACGTGCTCTCTCTCTTAAATAAGCAAATAAATAAATTTTTTTTTTTAAGATTTTATTTATTTGTCAGAGAGAGAGAGAGAGCGCGCACAAGCAGGCAGAGAGGCAAGCAGAGGCAGAGGGAGAAGCAGGCTCTCCGCCGAGCAAGGAGCCTGATGCAGGACTCGATCCCAGGACCCCGGGATCATGACCTGAGCCGAAGGCAGCTGCTTAAACAACTGAGCCACCCAGGAGTCCCTAAAATATTTTTTAAAAAGAAGAAAACAAAAAATAAATAAATAAATAAATAAATAAATAAAAAGAAGAAAACACAATATGCCAAGGTGAACTCTAATGAATCTTATCAGACTAATTACAAAATACATAAAGTTTTCTAAAGTTAACCTTTAAAAAAAAAAAAAAAAACTAGCCCCAAATGGCTTCAGAGGGCATTCCCACCATATCTGTAAAAATCAGGTAGCTGTAATGCCATTATAGATCATAGAAAAGAAAAAATTTCCTAAATTATTTTAAAG
The DNA here is from genome assembly GCA_028646535.1 of Procyon lotor. NCBI lineage: Eukaryota > Metazoa > Chordata > Mammalia > Carnivora > Procyonidae > Procyon > Procyon lotor. The sequence goes on from CM053616.1 coordinate 70,760,335, forward strand.
AGGGAATGTAAGGTTGATCTGAAACCCTGAAAAGACCACATACACACACACAAATTATCCCAAGTAAAATAGTAACAAACAGAATCCAGGAGTACATTAAAAATTAATATGCCATGACTAATTGGGATTGATTTTAGGAATGATGAGATCTTTCAAATGAGGAAAACTATTAATGCATTTTACCATCTTAACAGCTGTAAGAAGAAAAATTGTAAGATAACTCATAGATTCATAAAACATAGTTACTATGATTAAACAAACTTTCTTGAGGTAACCACTTCTACCAAGATAGAAATGGGAGGGTACTTCGTTTGTATGCTAAAATATCAATCTCTTTAACACTGGTTTCATGCTTAACCAGGAAAAAAGTCCTATAAAATATATTAATGTTGGGATGCCTAGATGGCTCAGTCAGTTAAGTGTCTGTCTTCAGCTCAGGTCATGATCCCCGGGTTCTGGGATTGAGTCCCACATTGGGCTCCCTGCTCGGCAGAGAGCCTGCTTCTCCCTCTCCCTCTGCCTGCCACAGTGTCTACTTGTGCTCTGTATCTCTCTCTCTCTCTCTCTGACAAATAAATAAAATCTTTTTAAAAAATTTAAAAATAAAATATATTAATGTCATAACTACACCATCCACAATTATATAACATTCTGGAGGGCTTACCTAATGCAACTAAATAAGATAAAGAGGTTACTATATTGTTAAAATAGAAGGGAGAAGATAAAATATCATATTTATATTTTAAAGATTATATACTTGGAAGATCCAATATTATAATATGTATTACTACAACAATAAAAATAATTTGATAAAGTACGTAGGTACAAAATTAACATACAGAAAGCAATAGCCTTCTTGTATACAATGACTGGAAGACACAATAGCAATAAAGACCCCACTCATGACAACCCCGAAAGATAAAATATGTAGGCACAAATTCATTGAGAAATATCAAGATTCACATAAAGAGAAAAACTAAATGCTTAGAAGACAAACAAAAAGAAACTTGAAAAAATGGAAAGGCATACAATGCAATGTGCATTATTTAATCCATTAGGCAACTGGTTACTAAGTATCATTTGTTGCCATTTTGAGATCCTTCAGAGATCTTGGCCTTTTGGTACAACAACCAGAATGTTAAACATGGTAGTGGCTTTGCCAGTGTGGGTCACTAAGTGATCGTGATGGAAGGGGCTTCCTGCTAACTCATGGAAGATGCATGTCATAAGAAATAAACCTCTGGGGACAGTTGGGTGGCTCAGTTGGTTAAGAGTCTGCCTTTGTCTCAGGTCTTGATCCCAAGGTCCTGGGATGAAATCCTAAATTGGCTCTCTGCCTTGTAGGGATCCTGCCTCTCTCTCTCCCTCTGCTTCTCCCCCTGCTTGTGTTCTCTCTCTCTGTGTCAAATAAATAAATAAAATCTTAAAAAAAAAAAGAAATAAACCTGTTATTTAAACTTTTGAGATATTGGGATATTTCGTGTTTCATCCTAACCTAGCCTCTCCTGATTAACACAGTGTTCCCGTGCATATTTTCTAACTGCAGGACTTTCTTATATGCAGTATTTCCACCATCTTTGTTCACTGCATTTTTAAAAGTGTTATACACTTCCACCTGTGTACTGGGTCCTAGCCCTTCTTGTTGACCTGAGGATTTACTCCTGCACTTTACCTCTTTCTTTGTGTATTATATTTTTCTCCCTACTGGATCATTCATTAACATACAAATATGCCAAAACTTTCCAAATTTAAAAATATGTTCCCTTGACTCAATTTCCTCATACATCTGTGTCTTAGTCTGTTCAGGTTGTGTATAACAAAGTATCACAAGCTGGGTGGCTTATAAATGATAGAAATGCATTTCTCGAAATTCTGGACCCTCAAAGTCTGAGATCAGGGTACCAGCATGGGCAGGTGAAAGATCTCTTGCCGACTTCTTTTTTTTCTTGCAGACTTCTTTTTTTTTTTTTTTTAAGATTTATTTATTTGACAGAGAGAGAGAGAGAGATCACAAGTAGGCAGAGAGGTGGGCAGAGAGAGGGGGGGAGCAGGCTCCCCGCTGAGCAGAGAGCCCGATGCGGAGCTCAATCCCAGGACCCTGAGATCATGACCTGAGCCAAAGGCAGAGGCCCTAACCCACTGAGCCACTCAGGCGCCCCTTGCAGACTTCTTTTATCTTCATGTGGCCAAAAGGGTGAAGAATCTCTCTGGAGCCTCTTTTATAAAACACTAATCCCACTGATGAGGGTTTTACCTTCACAACTTAAGAACATCTCCAAGACTGCACTTGCTAATATTATCCCCTTCAGGAGTTAGGGTTTCAATATATGAATTTGGAGGGGCACAGACATTTAGACCACAGCACATTGCCACCCTGTTTCTGTGTTACTAAAAACTTGAGAATCTACCTCTCCCCAGTTCTCTAGCTGACCTGTTTAAATCCTGCTTCTGTCCCTACCATCCCAACACTGTTCCTACCAACTACCAATGGTGTTCATGTTACCAGAGTTAATGATCAATAATGCACTTCAGAACCACAGCTACATTGAACACATTTGCTCATTCCCTCTTCCTTTCCTTAATCCCCTTGGCCTCTTTCCTTTATTTTCCTAAACTCTAAGCATTCCTCACATACTTGGAAGCTGTCAATGGATAGATCGTGTGTAACAGCAAGGGAATGGAGGTCACCTATGGAGTGACCATGACAAGAGGGAAAAAGAAAGAAGTTTGGGTAAAATTCAATAATGGGAAGTATCATTAGGTTAGCCTAGCAAACTCTGCATGAAGACATGGACATCTTGGGGTCTCACCTTGTCCCTTGTCCTAACCAGATTTCTTCTTTCTGAGTGTTGGCATCACAGCTCATATTGTTCTCCAACAGGACATCATTGCTTCCCACTGTGTCTGTTTTCTCTCTTTCATTTTCTCCCAATCTAATGACCTTCTCCCTAGTCTCTTAAAATTTTCCGAGGAATTTGCTTGGTTTAATAACCATCACCCTAGTTGAGTAGAAATTTTCGTGGCAGGTCACCTTAGTGGCTGGCACCAGCCAGCTTAGAGATTCAATGACCTTAGATCATTGTCTGCATTTAGATTGATCAGTGTCAGCCACTTTCTGAAAACACAGCCTGGGCCATCGCCTTCTGCAGCAAGCTGGGGGAGGGAAAGTGGGCGTTGTCAGGCAACTTGATTAAAGATCCTGGTACTATGAGTGTTGACCATTGGCCTGCATATTTGGCTATATTGTCTTGTAGATTAGAAAGCTTGAAAGTATATAAGGGGCCACTACTCCTCATGACCCCTGTGAAGTTCCTTCTGCTCACCAGTCCTTTCCCTTTGCTTTAATAAAACCACCTTTTTGCACCAAGAAAAAAAAGAAAAAAGAAAAGAAAAATAATTTTAAAATTTAGATGATTTACCTGAAATACTTTTTTATTAATTCAAAATCCCTGAGTCTGTTGACCGTAATTTAAGAAACAGATTCCACCTAATTTCAAGCTGAGTGGTAATATTTGAATTATGTTCATCATAAAATTCTATAATATAACAAAACCTAACCAGACTTATTATGCTAGTCACAATTCATGTACTTCTGTCCAGATGTGGGCCATACAATTTATCTCCAAGAAAGTATGGAAAAGTCATGTAGATGCTTAAGAAAGGTTCAATCTGGCTTCTATATTTAAGTATGAAATTCTTTATTTTCAGCTCTGTGCCACTGACCTTATCACCACAGATACAGTAAACAAATTTTAAGAACAAAAAATCAAAGGGATAGGAATAAAAGTAATATTAAGAATCATGAGGAGTTGCTTTGTCTGAAGTCTTTGTGCCTAGAGTAAATCTATTCAGCACAGTAGCTCTTGTGTCTTACTGGACTCCAGTCTGCAGCAAAGAAAGTTGGTGCCTATGTATGTGGGAGATATTGCAGTGAAGAGCACAGGTCAGGCTCCAATCCTGACTCTGTTGCTAACCAGGTATGCTACCTTGGGAAAGCTACTTGAACTCTCTCCATTTTCCCCGCTATGAATGATAAAAATGTGACTAATAACTAATGCTCGGAGTTATTGTAAGAAGTAACTGAAATAATACATCAGAAAAGCTTCAAACTGTGTTCTTGCACTTAAAATCCTGTACACGTGTAATGTGTATTTATTGTAGACATCTATCTACCAACCTACTCACTAAGGATAGCATTTCCTTTGGGTGCACTTTCATTTAGTAAAATGTAATTGTGACAAGTCTCAGTAGATATCCCATTGTATTGACAATTAGAGTAACCTAAACCTCAAGCAATTTGTAGCATGTGGAAATGTGAAATATGGAAATACCTTAAAATGACTCAGTTTCTTTAATAAGCGGATGCTTCTCAAAATGTAATGTGTAGGGGTGCCTGGGTGGCTCAGTGGGTTAAAGCCTCTGCCTTCAGCTCGGGTCATGATCTCAGGGTCCTGGGATCGAGCCCCACATCGGGCTCTCTACTAGCGGGGAGGCTGCTTCCTCCTCTCTCTCTCTCTCTCTGCCTGCCTCTCTACCTACTTGTGATCTCTCTCTGTCAAATAAATAAATAAAATCTTTAAAAAAAAAATGTAATGTGTATACAACCACCTGGGGCTTTCACTAAAATATAAACTCTGACTCGTAGGCCTGGATGAAATCTGACTTATAAATGTCTCACAAGTTCCCATATGACAGTGATGTCTCTGGTCTGTGGACCATAGCTTGAGTAGCAAGGCTCCAAAAAACTAGCTAAGAGTTGAAATTTAAACATTACTGGGGTGTGTATAGCTTTGAATTGAAAATGGAAAGGTGTCAAATCATGACAAAATGTGAATAAAGTTTAGACCAATGGGTATATTAACCCAGGGGTGCTTGCAAAACTCCTAAATAAATGACTTTGTTGACAAAAAACAGGTTAGATTGTAGACTTTCACTCTTTTTCATATTTTCAATTCATACTTAAACCAGTGTGTAATGACCATGCTTCTTGAACTGTGGAGACACGTGATGCGGATGATGATAACAGATGGAAATATTCAAAACGAGGACTATCCTAAAAATTTGAGATGCATGACCCAGATATCTGCTTTCAATGTTTGATACACTTGCACAGTCCCACAGTGGAAACTCCGATTTCTGAATCTATTAAAAAAAAAGCTTTAAATATATTTTTGGAAATCATATTTGCCTTCTTTTTCCAAGGTCCTGATAACTATGTAATGAAACACACATTTCTTTTCTTTTACTTACAAAAGAGTCATTGTTACCTAAATCTAAAATGGAGACTCCTCACACACACACATGAAAAATTCCCCCTCATTACCTCTCCTTCCGTCAGGATTTGAAAAGTAGGGGGTGAGGGTGGGAAGATGACTGGACAGGGTCTGGCAGGATTTCTCCACCAGAGGTCAGCATCAGAACTGCGGTCTTTGGGGTCAAGGGTTAAGTGCAAGATAAAGCTTTTCATTCAGTCTTTAAAGAGAAGATAAAACAAGTCACCACCCCTGGGAGTGGACAGGCACTGATTTAAATTTATCCTACAGGGGCGCCTGGGTGGCTCAGTCATTAAGCATCTACCTTCAGCTCAGGTCCTGATCCCAGGGTCCTGGGATTGGATCGAGCCCCGTATCGGGCTCCCTGCTCGGCAGGAAGCCTGCTTCTCCCGCTACCATTCCCTCTGCTTGTGTTCCCTCTCTCACTGTGTTTCTCTCTGTCAAATAAATAAAATCTTAAAAAAAAAAAAAAAGATATAAATTTATCCTACATTGCAAATGGATTATTATACCTTCCTTTATAAAAGCAAATGAAGGTAGTTCATATAAATACATACACATGGGAACAAAATTTAAAGTAGAGTCAATGAGGAAATCACAGAGGAAGAAGCAATAAAGTGATCAAAGCAACAGTAAAGCCAGTATCTAGATCCATGCCTGGAGGCCTTTTATATTTACAAGAAGTATTTAAAAAAAAAAAGTAAGGTACTGAGTTTTTTTGGCCACTAATTAAAAGAGTGAAATGCTACTTATTTGACATGAAAAGCTGACACGAAACAGTTGGTCTCGGACCACACACTGTGAATGAGAACCAAGAGTGGTCCTTCTTCACGTAGAGGACGGACAAGAAGAGAGACAACCCCAGGCTATCCGCTTGGTCAAGACAGCCCCAAGCTGCTCGTCTTCCCTCCCAGGTTTTCCCAAAGTGGGTACATCGCGGCAGGACGAAGCAGGATTCAGTAAGAGCAAGTTCGCAGTTGGGTCCAACATGCAGATTGTTATTAGCCAACATAATCCAAGAATAGATTTTACAGTATCTAGAAAAATGCATTGATTGACATTGCACTGACAATGCATTGATTGACAATTACAAACATTTCTCCTGAAATATATCCTTAGGTAAGAAAGAGAGTGGTTCAAGTTTCTACTCTGGGGTAGACTATACTGTATGGGAACCATGTTGTTCAAACAAAGCGGTAGCATTAGCTGAGTTAAGGGCTGAGGTAGGACTGTGGTCTTCCTGTGACGAGAGCAGCACCTGGACACAAGGCCACTCGGAGATGCGTTCCAGATGGGGACCCTGGGGCTGCTTCTGAAAAGCCAAATGTCCTGTAGAAATAGTCGTGGTCCGCTATGACAAGCTGCTGAAGGGCCACGTGGTCCCTGAAGTTCTGGGTCATAAAGCATGCCATCAAGTGGTTGTAGCAATGAAACCCTCTATTCAAATAAAATCTTGCGTGAATGCCTAGTATCCCTCAAAGCAATGAAGGTGTCTGCCTCATTGAGGCAGGGGTAGCCCACCCCTCCCACCTTGCATGGGTGACCCATGGTGGCCCCCCGAAACACCTCAATAGCAGGTCTAAAAAGATAACCCCACATTTCCTCCAACAAGTTCCAGAAAGCCATTTCTGTTGAGGTTAACAAAAACAACTGGAAATCGTTAAAATCAAGAAGAGTCAAACACCTACCTTGTAATTGAAAAAAAAAATCAATAAAACTCTCATGGAATATTTAATACCAAGCAATAAAATTTCCTGATGCACTCAACCAAGATTAAATAGTTGCAAAGTGCACGTCTGAGCAACTAAGTAAGTTTATTAATTCCAAGGCAATCAAATGTTGGTGGATGTCTAACAAAAATGATGTAATCTGGCAATATTGTCAACTGACTCTCAGAGCTTGGTTAAAGACGTGGAACGTACACTTACACAGCGTCACCTGAAGGAATGCTGTTGTCCTCTATGAATAAGGAAGTCATTTGAAAGAGCTTTTGAAAAAAATTCCATTTTTGAAACGTTAAGTGTTTAAAACTCTAAATGTTAAGAAAACGCACATTAAAAAAATAAGCTTAAAAAATATTTCAGAATAGATTGCCACTTCACTCCACGGGAAGTGCTTTTCTTATCTTTCAAAAGATGGTGTCTGTCAAACTTGACCTTCAAGGTCATATAAAGAGCAGATTCTGAATAAGGGTCAGAAGCAAGAGAGTTGGCACTGGGCTTCTTCAGCTAATTCCATTGCAGACATATGTCCACCTTAATGTCCACTTATGTGTGTACACACACACACACACACACACACACAAAATTAAAATTAAATGGGATGTAAAAGTGTCAAGAATTGGATTAACCAAGCTTGATTTCCAGAAGTTCCTTGTTAGCCTGAGAAAAACCTTTTTTTAAAATTTAATTTGAGGGGCACTTGGGTGGCTCAGTCGTTAAGCGTCTGCCTTCAGCTCAGGTCATGATCCCAGGGTCCTGGGATCGAGCCCCGCATCGGGCTCCCTGCTCGGCAGAGAGCCTGCTTCTCCTGCTACCATTCCCTCTGCTTGTGTTCCCTCTCTCGCTGTGTTTCTCTCTGTCAAATAAATAAAATCTTTTTTAAAAAAATAAAAATAAAAAAATAAAATTTGAGTGTCAGATGTACAACAGTGATTTGACAAGGTCACACACTATGCTATGTTCACCGCAATCGTAGCTACCAACTGTCCCATTACATCCCTACCACAATATCACTGACTGTTTTCCTTATGCTGTGTCTTTTATTCCCGCGACTTACTCATTCCACAACTAGAAGCCTGTATCTCCCACCCTACCTCACCCATTTTCACCACCTCCACTCCCTCTTCTCTGGTAACCACTAGTTTGTTCTCTGTATTTATAGGTTTGATTCTACTTTTTATTTATTCATTCGTCTGTTTTTAGATCCCATTTGTGAATGGAATCATATGGTATTTGTCTTTCTCTTCTGACTTATTTCACTTAGCGTAATAGCCCTAAGGTCCATTCAAGAAAAAAATGTTTTTAATTTTAATTAAGAAAAAAGCTGCCATCTGGGTGCCTGGGTGGCTCAGTGGATTAAAGCCTCTTCCTTTAGGCTTAGATCATGATCTCAGGGTCCTGGGATTGAGCCCTGCATCGGGCTCTCTGCTCAGCAGGGAGCCTGCTTCCTCTTCTCTTTCTCTGCCTGTCTCTCTGCCTACTTGTGATCTCTCTCTATGTCAAATAAATAAATAAAATCTTTAAAAAAAAAAAAGAAAAAAGCTGCCGTCATATGACTCATATAATATCACTTTCAGGGGAAAAAAGGACAACCTTTAAAAATTGGGTAAACTATGTATTAGACCCACCAGGTACACACATGCTTACATATTCACAAAATTGGTAAAATTAACAGAAATGGCCAAGAACAAAATGTACACTTTCAATTTGGCCTTAAACTGTTTCAGAGACAAGAAATTTTTTTCCCCAGTTTTGTTTTGTTCTGCTTTTAATTTGATTCAACCATATAGTAGAAGAAAACGATTCATACAGTAACCTGGGGAGGTATAAATAATTAAGGTCAGATTATTTCTGGGAAGATATTTGAGTCAGTAGACTACATAACTGATCTTCCAGGTGAGAGAGAGAGTGAGCACACAACTTTGTGCTGGTAGATGTAGAAAGCAGAGGTTGGGGAAGGTGGACAAAAATATATCACGGAAATGATTTTTTAAAAAAGACAAGTAAATGATTACGTAAAGGATGCTATTACTCTGGTCACAAGTTTATTTGTTATGAAATGTAATCCCAGCTGAAATTCCAGCATTATTTTTATAAAGTGTGGAATATTAATTCTAAAGTGTATGTGTGCACATGTGTTCATGTTTGTGTGTGTATACAAAATAGGCAAACGTGGTCTAAATGTATTTTACGGAGAAGTAGAATGATGGTAATGCTAGCTGTTAAAACACATTAAGTAATTACAGTAGCAATGAGTTCATAATTGGAACAGAAATAAACAGTCAATAATACAGGCTGAAGTCCAGAGACATGTACATTTATATGGGAATATGATGCATAATGGGAATGTGATGACGCCTAATCATTGTGTAATATTATAAATCAAAAGTGTTTTTAAGCGTGCCTGGGTGGCTCAGTGGGTTAAAGCCTCTGCCTTCAGCTCAGGTCATGATTTCAGGGTCCTGGGATTGAGCCCCACATCAGGCTCTCTGCTCAGCAGGGAGCCTACTTCCCTCTCTGCCTGCCTCTCTGCCTACTGGTGATCTCTCTCTCTGTCAAATAAATAAATAAAATCTTTAAAAAAAAAGTGTTTTTAAGATGGCATGTCCACTTGGAAAATAATAAATTTTGATCCCTACCTCACACCATACAATAAAATAAGATGCTCGATGCATTGAATAGCTACATGTAAAAACCAAGACTATAAAAACATTAGCATAAAATATTGGAAGGTGTTTGTATAACCATACAATGGAGGAGCTTTTCCTAAACTATAAAACCCAAAACCTTAAGGATTTGAATATGTTAAAATTTAAAGGTTTAAAGTAAAGATAACATTAAAAAATTAAAAGACAGAAGCACCTCAGAGGGAGAGCTTATGACTCTTGATCTCTGGGTCATGAGTTTGAGCCCCATGATGGGTATAGAGATTACTTAAAAATGGTAAAAAAAATTAAAAGACAAACAAGATACCAGAAACCTACCACTTACCAAGAAAAGGTTAATTCTTATAAAAAGGACTTCCTAAAAATAAAATTTTAAAAAGGTAAACATAATAGAAAGATAGACAAAAAACAAGAAAATGTAATTTTGTCACATCATATTAGTACCAATTTACAAAATTTGACAATAAATAGTGTTTATGAGATTGTGTGGACAGAAACTCTCAAATCCTATATAAAGACATTGGGTTAGAGTAGCATGATTTAGTATAATTTGATGTATCTACTCTACCCTAAGTTAAATGTTTTGTGCATCTTTACTGCTCAAAATTATCATATCCAGAACTATAACTTACATAAATAATATCCCTTAATGTTAAAGATATACATAATTTCAGGGGAACATTGTTTATCATTGAAAAGTTGGAAGTGGTTAAATGCCACAAAGTGGACTAACCTCCAACTGTGGCATTCCCAATATTATCAAGCAAGAAGAGGAAATGATTTTCAAGAAGAGCAAGCATTCCTGGTGACCCACCATCCACCTGGTGACCTGCTGTTCTGTCTCCATCTCAGGCTTGCGCCGGCCATGTTTCTGAGCATCATCACATGCAGTAAAGATGCCTTCCTAAAATAAATCCAAGAACCAGCTACATCTCTGGCATCTGAGGACCGGCATAGTCTGAAAGTAGTCTATGCCCTCTAGCTCCAAACCCCAAATCCCTAAAGGCAAATTCTAGCAGCGCCTGGAAATCCATATACATATTACAAAAGTATGTATAAAAAATTATAGAGCCTAAATAAACTAAAATCCTTTTCCTTGGTGGTACCCATTGTGTTAATCAAATCTCATCTAAAATAATGTATTCACAACCCCAGGCACAGGGAAGGAATTTAAGTCCAGTAGTGATTTAGAATCAAAGTATAAACACAGGCATGTGTCTCTGGCAGAAAGAGAAGCCTGGGGACAGGATGTGGCTGCAAAAGGAATATTTACCCTTTAAGCCACTGGTTCCATGGAGCCTTTTGTACGAAAAGATGAAGAGGTCATTTTTATCGGAGGGCCTACACGAAAGAACTTTTAAACTTAAATAGTTAGCAAAGGTACTAAAGATAAGGGATGCCTTGATTTGTTAGTTGTTGTTAGGTGGGGTAACATCAGGCTTATAGATAATCCGCAATGTAGGAAAGTAAGTTAATAATCTAACACACTATTACCTTTGCAGGGCATATGACAAGTCTTTGTTATCATCATAGCAAACAATAATGAAAACACCACATTAGTCCTCAAGGATTTTTTTAAATTAAGTTTCAGGACAGTAAATAAAGGGAGTTATAGAATGAAAATAACCCTAAGGAATAAATGCCTAGGCTTATATTTGAGCATATGTTAACTTACTGGAGCCTAAAGTAGGGAAGATGGGGAAGGAACAGATCAGGGAGCAGGGCAGAGAGGTAAAAAGGAAAAGTCTGTTTTGGACGTGTTTGGTTTCAGCGGCCTATAGGAAACTCAGCAAGTATCATGTACAAAGTTGCTTATACAAATGTAGAATCTGTAAAAATTTGGTGAAGAGATATAAACGTAGGAATTAACGGTATCTAAATAGTACCAACGTCACGGGAGAGAATGTGGACAAAGATGAGCACCGGAGGCAAAGGTCTGGGGTTTCTTGGCAACATACCCATACAGCACACTGTGAAAGAACAATAAAGCCTGTTTTGCTTATAGAGGGTTTCCTGCCGTCTTCAGAACAACAGAGTGATCAACTGGCACTTCAGGACCCCTCACAATGGGCAATTAAACAGAATTTAGTGAAAAGGTATTTACCAATACGTCATTAGGCTGAAAAGCAACAAGAGATGGCAAAGCATCAAGGATCACGTACTCGCTACCAGCCCAGCCCCGCCTGGAGTCAGCCCAGGGCACAGAGCACCAGCCCAGCCCTGCCTGGAATCAGCCCAGGGCACAGGGCATGTAAGCACACTGCCCTTCTGTTGACCAAGCCCATTGGAGACCCGTGCACAAGTCATTATTGAAAAACCAGTTCCCCCCGGGGCACACAGCAGGGGGAGTAGCAAGGAATGATAGATGTAGAAGGGGAAACTGAGACTACCCAGCACATCTCACCAACATAACTAATTACAACCGACTGTGCAGGTGGCCGCCCTCTACTTGAAACACCACTAACCCAGTGTGTGTATGCCACTCAGACCTTGTCCTACAAACTGCAAATTTTGCTGGCTGGAGCAGAAAAGTCTAGTTCAGTTATGCCTATCGCTAAAATGACCTAGAAGGCAGTATTTGCACCATTCCTATAATATTTTATTGAATGTCCCATTCTTTGTTTTGTAAAATGATTGGAAAAAGGAAATATAAAGACCGATGCTATTCGTAGGACATGTAAGCCTTAACAGTTGTATTACAACTGTATACAACTGTATAACAAAAATGGAAGTTATAACGGGCTCATCTGAAGCCAATCTTAGTTTTCAAACAGAAGGGTGGTATGAAGAAAAAGCATAAAATTAAAGAATTTGCATAAATGCATAAAAATTGTGCCAATAATATGTGTCTAAGTGCAATGATTTTTTCAGGGATTTTAGATTATCTTTGGGCTTTCAGCAAATAGATTCCCTTCCCTATATTATTTGACCTTTTTAAGTTTTTCCAAGAAAACATTCTCTGTAAAATTCAGTAGGAATGTGCCTCCTTATTTTGAGGAGGTTTGATAATTACTGACTTTTCAAAGTTCTTCTGAGGTGGTCCTAATCTTGCAGACACTTGTACTCATATCTGCACTCTCTGATAGAACTTGCTGGAAATGTTCTATATTTGTGCTACCCAACGGTAGCCACAAGCTTCCTGTGTCAATGAGCACTAGAAGAGTGACTGCTGCAAATAAAGTGCCAAATTTTTAATATCATTTCATTAGTATTTACATTTTAAAAGCCACCTGTCGCTGTTGGCTGCCATACTGGGCCACGGAAGAAGTTAAGCATTTGGGGAATTTTTCCTATGTATGCTTGTGTTACATATTCCACTCTAAATACGAACACACACATCTAGATAGGCAGATGAAACATAAAACTGAGGTCCTAATTACTGATACTTGGAGATATCCCTCAGCATTAAAAGTCATCATCATTCAACTAATGAATCATTGAATACTACAGCAAAAACTAACGATGTGCTACACATCATCAGTGACTAACTGAACAGAACAAAAAAATAAATAAATGAACGTTATCATCATTCAACAAATAATTACTGAACTCCAACTACATGCTCAGAAGTGGAATGAATGGGTACCGAGATGAATACAGTTCCTGACCCCAACATGGTCTCTCATCTGATAACTGAAGCAGGTGCTTATTTGGGGTTATATGTGACAGAGCATTAACGAGCAGTTCCATGTGCCATGGTGAGGAAGATGATGGGAAAAGAGAAGGCCAAGGAAGCCATGGCAGGAGGCCCAGCCTTGTGTAGGGAAGACGGAGATCTTTGGATGTGGCCCAGGGTGACCACACACTCCAGATGGCCCAGACCCTCCTGACTGCTGTCTGCTCTAGGGCATAATTAGCTCTCTTGCACTTTTCCACTCTCAGATGGATCTCACTTTGGACTACAAATTACATGGTAGGCCCAGATAGCCAATTGGAGATCTTTCTTTCCCTGGAAAAAAGCAAGCTTCTTAAGGGCTTAGATAATTTTTTTATGTTTCTTTATATTCCCTGGAAAGCCCTAGTGCAGCTCTGGGGATTTCAAGGAGTCATAAATACTCAGACAATTATACAGGGATGAATGTAGTGTCTCCTGTGTGCCGGGTGATGACATTACATCATTTCCACATTGGTGTGATGTCACATCACCCCTTTGAGAGAAGAAGGATGGGAAGCAGAGAGGTTGAGCACTCACTCAAGTTCAGCCAGGTGGTGGCTGGCACAGCTGGACCCTGTCCCAAGGGTCTCATACTGCCTCTCACATCCATGTCCGCCACGACAGCCCTGTGTTTTACTATGTAGCTACTGCCTCACATGGAGCTTTGGGCAGAGGAGGGCCTAGAGGTTCTGAGGGGTCACTGGTCTTTTCTGTCCACATCACCGGGCTCTCCCACAGGCCCTGCTTCTCTGGATGGTGTGTCTTCATCCTGCCTCATGACAAGGGACTGTAGACTCCTGCAGATTGACTCAAGTTCAATGCCAAGTGCCTGGGAAAAGCTAGGAAATCTTAAGGGTCTCCCAAGGTCCAAAGACTAAACAAAGAACCTCACACAGACCCCTCTGCCGTACCCACATCCGCCATGCTCCCTGAGCACCACAAAGAGTTATTTCCACCCTGCCCTTATCTTTCACAAAGTTGTTCTAACTCTCATACTTCCATTTGTTTTTACAAGTCCTTCCATGATATGCGCTATTTTTTCTCCAAAAGATTATTTTTTTTTAACTTTAAATCTGGTTTAAATTAAATAGCCAGATGTGCCCAGAGGCTGCCATATTGGGCAGTGACATTTAGGACATTCATACCTGTCCCAAGAAATTCTTGTATGTTTTTATGGAAAGAAGTCAACAATTAGGTTGATCTTGCTCAGGTGCTATGCTGAGAGCTGTCACGTAGCTTATCTCATTTAGAGCTCACCCCAGCTTGGTGACTAAAGAAAGTGAGGTTTGTTAAAACCACTCAGCTAGTTAGTGACAGATGTAGGGTTTGAGCCAGGCCAGTTAGTTTTAAAAGCTGGGTCTTTTTGTTCACTCTTCCTACAGCTGCAGAACCGGGCAGTAGTTGAAAGCTCCCTACAAGTGGAGCTTCGGGGTCAGGCGGATCTTGGGTCAATTTCCAGTTCTACCAATGACTGGCTTGTGGCCTTGGGTTAGTTACCTAACGTCCCCAAAGCACACTTTCTTCATGTGCAAAGTGGAGGCAATACTCCACTGCGTATCATCCCTGTTACCTAATACTACAGAACATTCTAGGTGCATTTCATGGAATTACATGTGCATAACTCACTAACAGTATTATTGGTACTCACAGGCAAAAATTCAATTCAAATCATGCTGTAGTTTAGTCACCAATGCAGAATTCTAAAGACTTCGATCCAGTCATGCTTTCTCAGACCTCTTTGAGATAATGATTAAGTTGAAGGTATAGGGGCGCCTGGGTGGCTCTTAAGTGGGCTTAAGTCTCTGCCTTCGGCCCAGGTCATGATCTCAGGATCCTGGGATCCAGCCCCTCATCAGGCTCTCTGCTCGGCAGGGAGCCTGTTTCCCCCCTCTCTCTCTGCCTGCCTCTCTGCCTACTTGTGATCTCTCTCTCTGTTAAGAAAGAAAGAAAGAAGAAAGAAAGGAAAGAAAGAAAGAAAGAAAGAAAGAAAGAAAGAAAGAAAGAAAGAAAGAAAGAAAGAAAGAAAAAACATGATATCCCTAATTTTTAAAATATCAGACAAAGTGGGGAATAAAAGCCTCTTATTTCGTCTAGCAAATTTTTTTCCAGTTTTTTTTTTAAATAGATGGTTTAAGGATTGTTTGGTTTTGCCTTCAGTAGTAATGACTGAAGAGAGTAAGATTTCAACCACTACCTCATATGGTGGCAAACATTTACCTGCATGCCAGCCCTTGGCCAGCCCTAGGAGCTGACCTTTGAGCATCTGAAAGGGAGGGGTCATTGAAGCCACAGAGGTCTCCAGAGTCCACTTGAAACTGCGTGGCCTCAGAGTCCTAGAGTTGCTCCCAGTTTCCAGATCTTTCCCCGTGGAGCAATCCTGAAGGGAGGAAAAGAAATCATACTTTAAAGATTAGTCTTTTAATCCCTCTGCCCTGAGAGCCAAAGATGCAGGCACATAATATTTTTAAAAAAATATTTGGCCCTGAGCTACCGCTCTGTCAAATATCAGATGTTACCAATATTTTATATTGATTCTATTATTTTTTCCAGAGGATTGTATCACAGTTAGCCAGGTACAGATTCATAATAATATAAATTAATCTTGTTGACTCTTATATTAAATTCTGGGGAATTGCTGACTGTCCTTCAGAAAGCCAAGAATTTTTCTCAGATGAAGTTTTTCTAAACTCAAGCCAGATTTTTCACGGTTCACATGTCAGGCAGTTATGTTCGTGGGGCAAGGATCAAATAGTCTACAATGCCTTCAGGCAGGTCAACATTTATAACTTTGATGCAGCTGTGGGGACAATAGGACATTGACAAGAGTGGGTGACAAAGGAAAAGGCATTGTGCTGTACAGTCTAAAAACTTTAATTTCTCCTGGGAGTTTTTTTTTTCTTTTGAATTCAGTTAGCCAACATATAGTACATCATTAGTTTTTGATGTAGTAGTGCTCAAATAGTTGCCTATAACACCCAGTGCTCATCACAACTCTTGTGAGTTTCAAAAGGGTTGGCTGGCTCATGTGAGAAGTCCGGTAGACTACAACAACCACAGAGATTTCAGAAATAATATTAATTCAGAGCAAAATCTTGCTCTGGAACCTTCCTAGGGATATGGCTTACCATTGTGGAACACGTATGTGAAGGTGGACAATGACTCTGGTTCACATTTAATATTGGAAGTAGAATTATAGGTAATCGTGTGAGGAGGGGCCAAGCAAGAAAGAGCCGTGGGCTGGAGCCTGTGCTTGGAACGAAGTAAGAGGTCTCTTCATTCCCCACCCATAGCATCCACATGGAACTGGTGACTGTGGAGGGGAAGTCTTGGGTTTGACCAAGGCGCCATGGTTGGTGCTCTTCAGTCCGATCCCTGCTTCAGGTACTTGTACTTATTCTTAGTGGAAACTATTCATTTCTACATGGTGAAGTCAACTTCTTAATTCAAAACCAATGTTTGTGTAGTTCTGATTCTACTACTATGGTTCCTTGCAGAGCTTGAGACCTGAGGAGTAAATGGTGTGTTGTGATGACAAAATGACTAATGGCAAAGACAGATCTTATTACTAACGCAACAAGTAGTGACCCAAGTCATGGACGAAGTTTTACCCGTTGGCCTTAAATTTAACA
>CM053616.1:70777778-70820356 GCA_028646535.1 Procyon lotor
ATACATTATAATATTATACATACTTTCTGTATTATATAAGGATCCTGGGTCTTTACCCTTTGGAATGGTAGAGTCTCCAGGGAAAAGATAACATAAGCATCCAATAGAGTTTTATCCCTTTAAAATGTAAATATCTAGGAAAATAGTTCTTCAAATCTCTCAGATGATCTCAGGGTTGTTCAATCTCCCTTTATAGTGTCCCAGGTCCCTAAGTCAGCCTTTTGTCTCTCTGGGAAGTAAACGAAGGTTTATTATTCTTTAGTTGCAAGTAAATTAGTTTTACCTTTGAAGAGACCAAAAGCCGCAGATGTAATAAACAAAGCATGTGAAAAATAGAATATTTGAGGAGTAAAGTCAAACCTTCTCCAGGTCCAATTTCAGTGATTAAAGAGACTAGAGCTTTGCAGGAATAAGAGAAATTCCGGGAAGACTGATTTCCTCATGCTAACTTTTTAAGGCTATAAATTTCCCTCTATTGGTTTATTTAACTGCATTTCGCAATTGTTTCCTTGGAATTTACATTCTCTTGCAAATACTTTCTAGTTTCTGTTGAGACTTCCTTCTTTCCTTCCCTCCCTCCTTCCTTCTTTTTTCTTTATTGACTTCTTTCTTTTTTCTCTCCCTCCCATTTTTTTCCTTTCTTTTTTTGTAACTTGCATTATTATTGTGCACATTTAGTTCCCAAATATTTTGAGGCAAGGTATGGATTTCTTTGGCTATCCATCTTATCGTCAACTTCCAGTTGCATTGCACATGGTCAAAGAACCTAATCAGAAGCTGGTATCTGGGGGCACCTGGGTGGCTCAGTGGTTAAGCATCTGCCTTTGGCTCAGGTCATGATCCCAGGGTCCTGGGATCGAGCCCCTCATTGGGTTCCTTACTCAGCAGGAAGCCTGCTTCTCTCTCTCCCACTCACCCTGCTTGTGTTCCCTCCCTCGATCGCTGTGTCTGTCTCTGTCAAATAAGTAAATAAAAATAAAAGTCTTAAAAAAAAAGTTCTTTGAATAGTCTAGTCTAGCTTGTGCTATTCTGTCCCACATGTATTTTTCATATGTGTATGTGGTAAAATAAAAATAGCATAAAATTTGCCATTTTAAGCATTCTTAGTTGTACGATTCCATGGTTAGTAGCGTTTCATATTATCTAATTGTTAGTTGCAAGCTTCTTACATGTCTACTAAATCAGTATTGTGTATTCTTTAAATCTTCTATATCCTTATTAATGTTTTGTTTTTCTACCCAATATTGAAAGCAGTACAAATTTTTTCATTGTAATTTCATAATTATTTACTTGTAATTGTGTGCTTTTTGCACCGTAGATTTTTCCATTATGTTGTAAGATCTGCAATTATGTGATCTTTCCAGCAAATTATTCATATTGTCAACATATAGTTATCCTGGTGAACAGTTAATCAATTTTTGCCTTAAAATTTATTTCATTTTATATGCTGTTATTACCAGGATTAAGTCGAGAGACCTAAGAAAATGGAACTTCCAGTAGATGGGACATGGCAAGATTTATTTTCCTTTCAGTGGACGGGCCATGTGAAAATAGCTATTAACCTTGGGTGAAGAGGGAATTCTGTGGAATGAAAAACAAAGGCAAATTTTTACATGATTCAATCCTCTGTGGGATCGCTGTGCTTTCTCTTCTCTGTGGTCAGTCGACTTTCCTCTGAAGATATGCGACATGCTGCTACTCCACGAGGCTCTGAGTCATCTTCTTTGAGTGACCTGGGATTTGGAAATTCACAGTACCTGATATTTCTTCTCTCCTTCCTCTGTGTTATTTTTCAGCCTCAGAAAAGTTTCATACAAAAGTGCTTTCTCAGTCATTACTCCCCTAAGATAGCCATACTCTTTGTTTTGTTCCTTGGCCATGGAGGTTGGGAGTGGAAGCCTTGATCCTCTCCATGGCACGTTCTATTTTTATCGAAGTCAGCATTCACTGAGATTCGCCCACGCAGTATTCCCAGGAGGCATGGAAAGCCCTGCTAGTCATATTTATTTTGGTCGAATTAGAATGAAAATAAAATTAGATGGTGAGGAAATAGGCCTTGATCATGGCGGCAAGAAGAATGAATAAAAATTGCTGTGAAACACTATACACCCACATCTTGATTTTCACTTTTAAAGACTAAACGAAAAGGCTGGACTCATACTAACATTGCCCTGTTCCTGTTTTGTCAAGCACTCTTTGTCTGTTTTCCATGTCAGAGGAAAACAGTTTATTTCAAATAGAATGTTGGGTGCTATTCCCACTGCTCTTCATGTGAAACATAGCCTCTACCATTTTGCCCAACAAAAAGATGCCCGCATTCTCTCTGTTGTGGTTCACAAAGGACTTCTGTTCCCTTCACCCATTTCACTCCCCTTCTCCCTCTCGCGGGACATTTTAATGTATTGCTTAAAAAAAAAATAATTTATGCTACTGAAAGCTTTCCAATTCTATAAAATATCCCAACTTAACATCACTGTCTATTGGTGCCCTTTGGCATCTTTGGATGTAATCAGATAGACATCAACCTCTCTCTTCACATCTGTTTCAGGGATGTTTATTCTTTTGTAAGAAGTTTCCCACTGCATATGGTATGCCTGTATTTTCCACATCTACCCTACAATCTCTTAGAGTCGCTTCACAAACTGAGAGAGCTCTCTTGCTAAGTTCAACAAATTTGGGGGAGGAAACTTTCTTTTGGATCAATTGACTATTTTTGTTTGTTTTAATTATGGTAAAATACACATAACATAAAATGTACTGTCTTAGCCATTATTAGGTGTGAAGGTCAGTGGTATTAAGTGCATTCAATAATTCATATTGTGCAACCATCACTACCTTCCACCCTCAGAGTTCTTCATCTTACAAAACTGAAACTCTGTCCCCATTTAACAATGACTCCCCATTTCTTCCTCCCCGTAACTTCTGGTAACCACTGTTTTACTTGCTATCGTGATGAGCTGACTACTGTGAGTACTTCACATAAGTGAGATCATACAGTATTTGTCTTTTTGTGACTGGCTTATTTTGCTTAGCAAAATGGCCTCAAGTTTCATCCATGTTGTAGCCTGGGTCAGGATTTCCTTTCTTTTTAGGGATGAATAGTATTCCATTATATGTATAAACCATGATTTGTTTATCCATTCACCCACCAATAAACACTTGGGTTGCTTCTGCCATATAGCTATTAGGTCAAATGATTCCTACAAAAAACAAAAACAAAACTTAAAACAATACGGAAAAGTAAAACTAGGAAGGTAACCCCCCCTCATTTTTCAATAGCTCAAAGGCAACCGTTCTTATCATTTTCATTTATGAACTTCCAGTCATTTCTCTATCTTTTTACATATACATCTGTAGATGCAGATATAGGAAACAGTTGTACATATAGTTGTACTGTAGATGCTGTCCAATAGTGTCATTTTTAAAAAAGATTTTATTTATTTATTTGACAGAGAGAGAGATCACAAGTAGGCAGAGAGGCAGGCACGGGGTGGGGGAAGCAGGCTCCCGGCTGAGCAGAGAGCCCGATGCCGGGCTCGATCCTGGGACCCTGAGTTCATGACCTGAGCCTTTAACCCACCGAGCCACCCAAGCACCCCATATTGTGTCATTTTTAACTGAACAAGACTCCACAATCCCATTGCCGTGTCAAATATTGCTATCTATACTATCTTTTTCATGACTGGTAGTCCATTAAATGATCATGCAGTGATTTACTTAGCCCTTTCCCTATAAGCAAAAATATAGTATGATCTTTTATCACATAGTGTAAATGAGACAGTGATGACAATATTAGGCCAAATTTCTTATAGTAGGATTTGAGCTCACAGGAAAAACATTTAGTGAAAAGATACAAAATGTTCAGTATTTTTCTTTTATCTTGAAAGTGAATTGCAGAGAACAATAATATCTATTTTAATGTGTGTCAATGAGGTTAACAATCTTTTGATATGCTTATTGGCCATTTGTAATTTTTTCACGAATTGTCTAGGTACATCCTTCGCATATAATTTTTATTTTATTTTTTATTTCTTTCTTTTAAGGATGTTAATTATTTATTTGAGAGAGAGAGTGAGTGAGAGAGCGCAAGCAGGGGGAGAGGCAGAGGGAGAGGGAGAAGCAGACTACCCACTGAGCGGGGAGCCTGACATGGGGCTCTATCCCAGGATCCAGAGATCATGACCTGAACCAAAGGCAGATGCTTAACCACTGAGTTACCCACGCACCCCTATTTTATTTTTTAAAAGAACCTCTTTGTCCTTACAATCCTACTTATAGGTCAGCAATCTTGTTCAAACTGTTTTCCTCTTTTTTAGTTTTTCTTTCAGTTTCTAAAAGGTATCTTTTGACATAAAAGAGTTTTATTCTTGTGGAAATAACTTATTTATCTTTTTTATGACATACGATTTTACTGACATTCTGAGGTTCTCATCCCTACACTCTTTCGTAACTGACACACACATATGTGTACATATGATCATAAAATTTAATTAGCTACATTTCTAATAATAGTTTATCAATTTTAAACATAAAAGTATATACATTTGGAATTCATTTTTACATCAGAGTGAGGTAAGGATATACTTTAGTGTTTTGACAAATGTAAACAGTCAGATTTCCCCGTGCCATAGATCAAATAATTTATTTTCCCTTATTGACTTAAAATGTCATATTTTTTCATATACTGAAGCTCACAGACACCTCAGTTTTATTTCTGGATTCTCTGTCCCATCAAATGGAATGACTAATATCTTACTGATAATGCAGAATTCTAATTATTGCACTTTTAAAATAAATGTAATGCAGATATGGTTTGTGACTTCTTTTTTTTTTTTTTTTTTTTTTGTAATTTTTAGATTTTCTTTCTGTTTTTTCAAGAGAAACATAACAATTACCGGAAACTTTCAAAAGAGTCTTTTTGGTACTTCCCTGGAATATATTGACTTCAGATAAAGTACATTTTAATAAAATTACCTCTTTATCCAAGAAGCAGTTCCATTACTCAATTTACTCAATTTTTCCTTTATTTCCTTCAGTCAAACGTATCATTATCTTCTACAGGTACAAAAAATACTTGCTAATTTTATAAAGAGTACTTCATAATTTTTTTTTGTTTTTTTGGGGGGGTTTTTGTTTTTTGTTTTTGTTTTTAAAGATTTTATTTATTTGACAGAGAGAAACACAGTGAGAGAGGGAACACAAGCAGAGGGAATGGTAGCGGGAGAAGCAGGCTTCCTGCTGAGCAGGGAGCCCGATGTGGGGCTCGATCCCAGGACTCTGGGATCATGACCCGAGCCGAAGGCAGAGGCTTAACGACTGAGCCACCCAGGCGCCCAAGAGTACTTCATAATTTTTAAGAGATTTCTATTGTCAATGGTTTATTTCTTTCTAATATATCTTATAATTCATTATTTCTGCTCACATAAAAAGTATCTGCTGATTTTAATATATTAATTATAGCTAATAATCTTACTGAATAGCATATCTGAAATCGTTTAGTTCACACTTAATGAGTTTTTACAATTACACTTATATCATTTCTATATGATGTCTATAACTTCTATTTGGTGCTGTAATTGTATGATCTGATACTTCCAGGACAATATTTAAAAACAGTGCTGAGAATAAACAGTGTTATTTTCCTCACTCTAATAGGAATACTTCTACCATTCTGTTATGAAGTTTGAAGTTAGCTTATGGTTAGGTATATGTGCGTATGTGGATAAATATAGATATTTGTCCTACTAAGCTATCCACCTACTTTACCAAAGATGCTTAACATTTACATTAGAAATAGTTGTCAAGAGGTGCCTGGGTGGCTCAGTTGGTTAAATATGTGACTTTGGCTCAGGTCATGATCTAGGGGTCCTGGGATCAAGCCCTGTGATGGACGGGCTTCCTGCTTGGCAGGGAGTCTATTTCTCCCTCTGCACCTCCCCTCACTCATGCTCACGCGCTCTCTCTCTCTCTGTCTCTCTCTCTCTCAAATAAATAAACAAAATCTTTAAAAATTAAAAAAAAATAAATAGTTGTCATATTTTTGTTATGTAAGCTATAGAGATAAACACATAATGTCTCCTCTTTGGAACTATTAATATTGCAAATTATTTCAGTCATTCCCAATATCGAACCGTTTTACACTTCCCTAAATTATTTAAATTTTTTACAAGTTATTTGTAAAAAGAAAACGCAAGATTTTATTAAAGTTGTAAGCACGGTACAATAAAGTTCTCTCTATTCTTTACTTAGATGGATCAACTGTTAATCTCCCTCACTCCCATACATTTATATTTACTGAACTGTTTGAGAAGAAATTGCAGATCTGTTCCTCTATATACTTCAGAATGTCTGCAGTATAAACTAGAACATTCTATTGTACAACCACAGGTACAACGATAAAATTTAGGAAATTGTTAACATTGATATAATGCTCTTATCGAACCTATGATTTGTATCAAAGTTTTTCCAGTTGTCCCAAATGTTTTTTACAGCTTTTATTTTTCTAATCTAGGATCCGATCCAAGCTTGCACATTAAATTCACTTGTCTCTTCAGTATGTTTCAATATGGAGAGTTTCCTGGGGATTTCTTTTTCTTTCATGACATTAAAATTTTGAACAACACAGGCCAATAGCTTTATAGAATATCCCTCAAACTGAGACTTTCTTGTGTCAGTGATTAAGTTCAGCCTTTCCGACAGGAATGCCACGGAGTTGTTGTGTCTTGCTCTGTGCATCACAAGAGACATCTGTCCATCCATGTTTGGTCACATGGACTTTGATAAAACGATGTCTGCCAGGTTAAATCACCATTTTCTTGTATGTAATTAATAAGTAACCTGTGGAGGTAGGCACATATCAAAGACTATACAGCATCTTTTTTCTCATCTATATTTCACTCATGGGTTTTAGAATCTCTTGATCATTTTTGCCTGAATCAAATCATATTGTGCCAGTTGCAACATGGTCTTTCAAATTCTGCCATTTGTTTTTATATTTATTGGTTAACATTTTATTATAGGGAAGAGCTTCCCTTCTTCCTAGTTCCCTCCCTCCCTCTTTCCTTCCCTCCTTCCTTTGAACACATGCCTTCTTTTATCCCCAATGGGTTATAATCCATTACTATCCTTATTACGTATTCTTTCATTGCGCTGCCAGATTCAATTTCTTAATATTTTATTTATTTGTCATCAATATTTATAAGTGACACTAATCTAGTTTTTATTTTGTGTGCTACCTTTATCTGGATTTTGTACAGCTTTTATATAGGCATTGTAAAAGTAATCAGCAAGCTTCAGAACAGTTGAAACAATGTAAAAATTAATCTGTTTTTTTTTAAGTTTGAAAGGATTTCCTTATAAAGTTTTTGAGATTGAGTAGATCTTTTGGTGTCTCTCTCTCTCTGTCCAGTTTTGTAGTTATAGTTTTATTTTATCTTATATTTGATCTTATTCAGGATAGACTTGTGTAAATACACTTTTATAACTATCTTACGTTTTTTTTAATAACTGATTATTTCCCTGTTCTCGTTTCCATTTTTGGCATTCTTACTCTCTTTTCCATACCCACCCCTTGATTTATTTATCTACTGAGCTTTACCTAAATTATTGTTTATTTTTCCCTTGAAGATATAACCTTTGATATATGAACCAATTCTCTAATTTTTACCTTTTTTGACTTGCAATATCTTCTTGGGTAATTTTTCCCTTTGCTCTTCTTGGGTTTGTTTTCTGATGCTTTTTAACAACCTAAGTTTTATTCTAGATTCTATTTTTCTCTAAGTATAAGTATGGCAGTAAGTCATGGATTTTTATTTGGAGTTTTCCCATTATTGTTATTTCCTAAATAATCTGCCATTTCAGGCTTGACTTTCTCTTTGATCCTAAAGTCATCTTCCAGATGTTTTTATAAATTCAAAATGGTTGAGGTTTTATTATTTTATTTCATGGTTGGCACTTACTTATAATATTATCTCATAGCCAGAAACACACAATTTCGATTCTGAGTCTTATTTGCTATGTTATGTTTCTTTGTAATCTAATATGTTGCTAGTTTTTATAAATGTTCCATGAACATTTGGATTGAAATCCAGTGTCTGCTTATAAGTTATACATTTCAGTGTGTGTTAGATCTATTTGATAAACCTGATCTCACTCAAATATTCTATACATGTAGAATATATATTATATATATTACTATATATATGATCATCAAGGACTGAGAGGGATAAAAGGTGTTTAACTCTTCTACTTCTGTGTTTTGTTGATTCCTTTCTGGCTCAAATTCAACTTTATATTATATCTCCCGCTTTATATGTTTTTTAAAATTTGTCCATGGGTTCTCTATACAGTATACTCTAAGATCAAATTTGACAAATGAAACAAAGCCAGGTCCAAACAAAACCTGGGAGGTTAAGCCTGTGCTTTGTGTCCTCCCACTCCCCCACCCCCTCACCCCCATCTCCCCAACCCCCCATCCCCCCACCTCCTCCCTCCTCCCACCTCCTCCCACCCAGCAGACTTCCTGTTCTGTCCATTCCAGAGCTTCCCCCTGCCCTGGATCGGTGTCACTAGGCTTCAGGAAGTCTTAGCCTTCTAAGAAAAACTCATTTTATGCCTGCAGTAATGGATCTCAATGAAAAATTACAGTCTCCATGACAAAGTGAGAAATACATTTGGACACAGAGTATCCCATTGAGGTCCTGGCATCAGGCTGCCTCTAACACAGCCCTTCTGTGTCAAACCTACTTCACAGTGGCCCCTACACCAGGTACCCCAAAGTCTCATCCTTTTATTTAAGCTCGAAGGGAATATGCCTTTCCTGCACACACTGTGAGAGTATATGGAAGCATTTACAATATGCCCAGCATTACCGAGGCTGTCACAAACCTTATCCTCAAGCGGTAACAACTAACCTTTTCTAGATTCCAGTGATGTAGTATTTGTTTTCAAAGTCTCTCACGTCAACCCTCAACATTGATAACAAGACGATTTCCAAAACTCACACAAATACTGAGCAACGGAGTAAGGATGTGAAGCCGGGTTTGCCTAGTTTACACATCAGGACTATTTCTCAACCTTTGGGGACATAGGAATTACCTAGAGTGCTCATTCAGAATCTCCATTCCAATCCTCCCCAGTCCCAAAATCTAATTCTGTACGTCTCTCCAGGAGCCCAGAAATCCAAGTTCTTACTGAGCTGCTCATTTAAATCTGATGCAGCGGATACTAGTCCACACTCTGCAAACTGCTCACCACGCTGGTTGACGTTGGATGCTTTCACCTGCTGATAAGAAACTCAACAAAAAAGTAGATTTTCATCTCTGGTATGAAAGATTCGTAAAAATGTCTGATTTTTCTGTGTTTTCTAATGTCATTGAGTAAAATGTTGACAAAAAATAAAAGTTCTATTCTGAGTTATTCCTGCCTTAGGTCATTACAGTATCTCAGAAGGGATTCATTCCATCACCATAGGTTGTAATTTATGACTCATATTTATGGGGTTTTTAAAAATCCTTCACCCCCCGAATCAAAGTTATCCAATATAGTTTTCCCCTTTGTACATGTAACGTCAAATATAATATAAAGCATTACAGAGGAAAAAGGAAAGACAGAACAATGAAAAACTAAAGAAGATTTTTTTTCTTCTGCCAGAAGGTAAATTCTATTGCATCCAGCCTGCCCTCTCCCAATCCACTTTTTTTCTTGAAGATATTTTTGTTGAACACAGAGAGTTCTTTATTCTCTTTTAAATTGTAACAGGAAGAATAACTTGGGTGACTGTTTGACCCTTACCAGTTGGGTAACTTTATTTGAGAGAAAAATATGAACCATATATTTAAACGTGAGTAGCAGCAACTGATTGGTCAATAACCCCCCTTCAAAGGAAAGACCGCAAAATTGAGCCTGGTGGTTAATCCAGGCACAGCTCATTCATCAATCTGGAAAGTTCACTTAATTTCCCTCCAACGTCTCACTTTTCATCATCACTATAGGAGACAGCCCCAGATCCCAAAGCTGAGAGTGGGAGAGTCCCACACTGTCTCTCAACGGGATGTTTGACTTCGGACAAGTTGCGAAATACTCTCAGCCCCAATTTACCCCTGTGGAAAAGAAACCGTGCTGCTCATGTAGGGGATTGCTGTGAAAATTAAAATGAGATGATACGTATATGTTCCCTCCTCCAACCTCTCTGATGACATTCTGGTCTGTGATGAAGCAGCAGCACGGCACACGAGGTCCTGGGCTTTTACCATTCCATGGTATGGTAAATATAAATATTTACCATATTTATATAAGTATTTATATATATATATACATATATATGTATAAAGGACATGTTGCATATTACTTATTATTAAATATGGTTTGTCTACTAAACTGATTGTATGTGTGTGACAGGTAACTTCAACAGAAAATGAGGGACATCTAACAACATGGGACATAAGAGTCCTAAGAGGCCACAGCCTCTGGCCCAGGGACCCTTAGACTTTCAGGTGATGTGGTAGGAGCTGAAGTGGGAAGGAGGTGAAAGGAATGCAATGTACTCTTGGTTCACAAGTCTGTTAAACACAAACCCAAAAATATTGGGTGTGCATACCTGGCACCCATAAATGTATTTTGAAGAAGTTTTTCACTAAAAAGTAAAAAAAACCCACTGAAACTGTCTAGCCTTTTCATCCAGGGCAAGAAAAGTAAAAGAATTGTCCCATTCACATGTCTTCTGGTATCAAGATGGCGGATGAGGCCCTGGGTTTTCCAAGCCTCAATCAGTGTTCTTTCAACTCGAACATTTGGAGAGCTGTTCCATGTACAGAGACACAAACTGGTTGTGGGACAATTCAGTAGGGGATTAAGCTCCATGTGTCACATAACAAAGACAGTTTTGACTTCTGTCCTCTTCCTACCCTTGTAATGTGGGAACCATCAAATGGTATATTTTTGAGAAATTTAAAAAAAACATAATTGCTATTTTAAATTGATCCCATGACCCAAGCTATGTTTATTTGAAATATTTATTTTTTGATATGAAGCTGAGCATCTACTTAAGAGGTTATAAAGCATAACTTTTCAGGAACTCAGAAGGCGGAGATTTCATTTCTCCAACTGCATACATACCTGAATTTTTTGAACCCTCTTAAATGAGTCTAAGAAATGCCTTCCAAAAATCACAACTTCTATGTTAGCTTAAAATCCTGTTTGATATGAGAGACGGCCTGGGAAATCTGGGGAGGGCTTAGGGGTCGGAGTCAAGGTGGGAGGAGCAGGAACTTAACAGCTGCCACGCAGCACTGTCTCAAAACACACACCTTGAAAGGAGCATCCTGCACGCTAATGGATTTGTTTCCTGATGAACCTTTGGTTTCAGCCATTAATCTCCATGCAGTGGGGGATAAAAACCAAGTTGTGTTGTTTTAGCTGACACTCATTACCAGGTCCATCAGTCTGTTGATCCACAACACTGCAAAGCCCCAAACTGCTGAACAGGGAACTGAAAGGGTCAGAGTTAATGTTTCTGACCATGAAGACCATTATCAATCCTTCTTCTTCAAATCATCATATCTGCTTTAACAGCTGAAGTAGAGAGAAAAACTGCTGTCTTCAGCGAAGAAAGAATCTGTCTAGAAACATGAAGCAGGCAGGATGGGATCAATCTATTTCTTCGGGAAGTTTCTCACCTTCTTACCAAAGAATTTGAAACTAGGTTGCAAAAGGAGCACAATAGCTAGAATTAGGAGGAAGGTATCACAGAAGGAGATGTTAGCAGGTACCTGAGATACGGGGTTTGCTTTTGCCTAAAGCCAACCTAAAGAGCATTGGATTAGCATGGTTCTATTTTTCTGACCAAAATAAATAAATAAATAAAAGTTCCAATAAATGAATTTGCAGAATACATATTTTGGCACCTATACATTAGCCGAACCCGGTATTCATCACTTGGTGCCCTATACAGAGAATATGGAAATTTTGGTACCTTGTAAAGGGGATGTTGATGAAGGTGGTACCCAAAGACATTTAACTATTGCGCCCCAGAGGATTGCTGAGAACCCCCATTCAAGTGCATAATTTCGATATCACTACTCCATAAGAGCTGAGGACATCATTTAAGTGAACTACAACACGGCGAAGGCATTTCTGTGCTGAGTACTGGCAGGAAATAAAGGTCATAAACAGAGCAGGTTGGAAAGGGTTGAGTGAGGGATTATTTACGAAGGTGTGGGAAGAGACTGCAGAAAGGCCAGATGCTCTAGAAGACTCCAGGACTAAGAGAAAGGCTGAACAGGGAAGGGAGGAGGCAGTTGCCAGGACTTGGGAACAGAGAGGGCTGTGAAGGAAGCTGGAGCTTTCGGTAGGAAGGTTCAGCCTGTGGAAAGGGAGCCCAGAAACGCAGGCTGGCAGGATTCTCCTCCCGCCCTCTCATCCATCCAGAAGCAGGGGAGAATGGAGGACGGTGGAGAGCAGAGGAGCAGGACACAGGAGGACCATGGCACAGTCCAGAGGATGAAGACCTCACGGTCCAGTTCCTGTGCTGTGGGACCTTCAGAGTCAGACATCTGGGTCTGAACCCCGACTACCCCCTGCCTCGCAGCGTGGCTTGGGCAATTGACTAACTTCAAAGAGCCCGACCTCCTCATTTATGGTATAGCCACCCTTTCAGAGGATTGCAAAGACAAAACGAGTTACAATTTCTCATGCACCCCACGGAGTCTCAACACTTCAGAAGCATTAATCACATCTTTGCTGACTTCAGATACTCCAATGGGCCGACTGAGCATCCTGGGGCCTGGCCATCCTCTGATCAATGAGAGGCAGCCAGGATGTCTATCACACGCAGAGCGCAGGGAGAGCCACAGGGATGCGGCAGAGACAGAGCCGAGCAGGCTATTGTTTGCTGCCACTGATGGCGAGGCCAAGGAAGCCCCTTAGGGGCTTTCCCGAAGGCTCTGCTAAAATACAGGCGCATGTGCACACAGATGCATGGTTGCCAGGCCACTGTCGGATGGGGCAATGCCTCCCGTCCATGTGCACGCGGAAGAAAGGGCCATCGCGTGTCCTTACAGGTCACCCAGTGACTAAAACCCTAACACGCAGTTAGGGTTAAACGTAACACACAAAACGATCGCTTCACTCGAAGACGACAGACAGATTGCCAGTTAATGCTAAGGAAAAGTTCTCTAAAATCCTTTTGGTGGCCAGGCAGGGTTTAGATATATAAACCAGTAACCAACACACAGAAGCCTCTTTGTCCGTTTTCCAATTTGGGATGAATGAAGCAGCATTGCAGACTCAGGACCTCCCCCCCCCAATCACAAAATAACTTAGAAATGCTGTAAATACTACATCAGTCAGAAAATTCACTGTATCTTGTTTCAAGGCTCCCAGTAACCCTGGGAGACTCCTTCTCCACGTAGTTAAACCTTGGGTTAATTTATGGAATAGCCAACCATCAGATGAGCTTGCAGGGCAGCTCCCCCCACCCACTGCCTTACACCCCTGCTCCCCCCTCCTCCCCGACCCCAGGCTAGTTCAAACAGTCCAGCTCTTGAATAAAAGAAAAATATTTTTTTCTTATTCAGAACACTTCAGCTTTGGTAAATAGATTATTTATGGACTCGGGAGCTATTTTTAGGTATATCCTGTCTTGGGAGGATAAGCAAGGGAGCCCCAGCTCTCCAATAACGTGTGCCATGAGAGGAGGCGGCTCCACACCTTGAGTCCAGAGCGCTAACTCAGGGAGAGCCCCCAAGAGCTGCCCCCTTTGTGCTGCCGTGGGTCTGGGAGAGAGTGCAGACCCTCTGAGAGTCGCAAGCAGCTGCTGTGCTAGGCATGGAATCGGGCAGTGGGAGTGGAGACAAGAGAGGGACAAAGTCTCAGGTTAAGGGAACTACCAGCTTGTTACAGAGGTTATTGGTCTTGTGAGTGAGAAGGAGGATCTATAAAACAGAATAAGGTAAGTCAGAGCTTTTGAGAGACGCTGATGGAGAATGTAATGAATCTGTGATCTTGTATAAGTAAGTTCCAAGATGGATGTTCTGAATCCATAACCAAATGTTCCAGTTATTCAAACAAACCGAACAGGCATCCTTTCAAAATATCATTGCCCCGAGACCATTTGAATTACAATAAAATTTTAAAACAAATTTCTTTTAGAAGAGTATAGCTCTTTGCGGAAAGTCTGCTCCTCTTGATTAGGTTTCTAGCATTTATCACCACTCTGGGGCAGGCTCATTTCTAAGCCATTAACTTCTTTCCTTTTGTCCAGTTAATGGAAATAAAGAAATGTTGTGGGGAGGCAATAAGAGGAAATTATTCTCATGACAAGGAAATTAAGATTTCGTTTTATTGTTATTACTATCACTATGGTTGATTGCAGCTTATTAGTGAGTTGCAGGACCAATGAGAAACTGGGATACTATGAGCTAGGATACTTCATTCATTCTCATCTATGAGGGCAAACACGTCAAAATTCTAGGACAGAGAAAGGAGGGAAGGGAGACAATGAGGGAGGGAAGGGGTGGGATGGGTTTCACCTTCCTGATACAACCACAGAAGCCAGCTCTGGCCCCCAGTTTCCCGTGGATACATAAAGCTGGTAGATAACAGAGAAACAAAAGGCTGAGATGAGGAATAATGGCTGCCAGACCAAGGCCAGTGGGATAGATGCCAGTAGGAGAAAAGAATGGCCAGCCCGGGGGAGTACCCTGAGGGGCCCCAGCAGCTCCAAGTGTCCTGGCAACCTGGCTTTCCAAGGTGGGATCAGTTTTACCTTGAGGGTTCTGCACAGGTATCCTCAGTGTACCAGCCAAGACAGTGGCAAGAAGGAGAGGCACACTCCCATTTGGTGATGGAGCAGGCTCTATTTGCAAAGGACCAGGAAGCCAAATAAGCGTGCCAAAGCCAGGGGCCAATAGCATTGAGCACGTTTACCACTGAGGAGAGCAAGGAGAGGGATCAGTCCTGGGAGAGAGGAGAGAGAAACTGAAACCTGTGGAACAGAGTTGGCCAGAGCGAGACAACTGTAGGAAATGAGCTGGATGATAGGCCAGGGAAGGGAGCTGGGCAATGAAGACCCTTGGATCCTGATGGCCTCGGCCTTCAGTGCGGTCTGCACAGGTCAGCCTCCCAGAGCACAGAGTGGAGGCCGAAGGGTGAAGTCTTGGAAAAACATATGAAAGGGGGATTCTATATACTCATCCACCTGTTGTTGATTGTCCCATCTGGCTCTGCTTGCTGAATTGGAAAGATATAGGTTGGGAGGGACAGCAGTGGATATACCACCATCAAGGCAGAGGGTCTGGAGAAGTTGACTGCCCAGTCGGTATGATGGCAGACATTAGGCGGTTCCCTGGGTAGATCCAATCCTGGGAACACAGTTCCCCCAAAACAGATCTGTGACTACCAGTGGGGAATCCAGGAGATCCAAGGGCAGGTGGCACGCTGATGGCCAAGCAGATCATTATTTCAGGAAGTGACCTTGCTACCCAAATCACAGGCACCAGGAGGGTGCCCAAAAAGAACACTGAGTCTGAGTTGGAGGCCAGGTTGTGGGCAGGTTTTTAGGGCATCCACGTCCCAGAATAGATGGGAAGCTCCATTCCTAAGGCTTGAATTAACTCTTGAATATACCAATAAAGAGTTACCTGGCAACATATTTAAATTCTTTATTTCACTGGGTTTCAAAACAGCTGTTATCATGATGAGAAGAGATAGATGAACCTCCTTAAAACTAGACCTTATTCCTTATTAAACAGAGCATTTTTACACAACTGAATGTGAATACTTCAAGAACAGAGATTTTATGTGTTTTGCTCTGAGCAGGATCCCAGAACCAGGGCTGTTTGTCGGCTGATTGGCTCATGATGGGCATATTTAGTAAGAACTCGACTGACCAAGATAGACACCATCTTCCAGTGCCCACCGAACTGTACACACGCAGCCCCTAACCAAAAATGAGGCTGCTTATGAAACTCGGTAGGATCCCATGATCAAGGATGAATTATGACCAAGAGCAGCAAGAGGTAGGACATTTATCACAATTGATCAGACCCACCAAAGAAAAATGGGATTAAAGGACATTTTTATCATGTGCCCCTTCCATTTGGGGGGGGATATGGCATCACATTTATTCTCAATTAATTTTTTTCAAAATCATCACATTTGAAATTTAGCACTAACAATTACAAAATTCTTAGCACATTCATTCTTTCAACCAAATATTTTAATAACGGTCTTTAAGATCCCTCGTGGGCCATGTTGTTTCAAACAGTGACAAGATTTATAACAGAGAGTTATTGACTCCATACGACAGAGCATATTTTTTCTAGGACCAACCACATTAATAGAAAATGAGGAATGGCTCCTGATGGTTGTTTTGAAAAATCTGCACAGCATAAAAATTGATAACAGTTGAGTCACTCAGTGCAGGAAAAGGAAAATTAGTAAGACATTTCTCATAAAGAGCAAACTTTTGAACTTTTTGTATTTGATTTTTCTCTCAGAAGCTTCAGCAGTTTTGTCCACTTTGGGTACAAAATAATCAGAAAGGCCCCACTTAAAAAAAAAAAATTACTTTTTAAGAACCATGATTTTGTGTGTCCCCAGGGAACTTGGAGGTAAGAGCCAAAAACGAAGGCAATCTTCAAATTCAGGGAAAACTGGCAGTCGGCCCTACTCACCCTTCATAGCTCTGTGTGCTAAGAAATAAAATAGAAATTCAGGCGTCGCCATGACCATATCTCTTTCCTGAAGAGAGATTGGAGTTTCTTCAGCTCACTATTATCCCTGGTGTGAAAGCATGAATCACACAGCTGCTGGAAAAGATTATCTATAACGTTACCAAACCTACCATTAAACAGGAGTGGGAGCGTTGAAAAATTGCTGAAAATTCTTGTCAAACGCAAGTGCATCTTAAAGATTCTATGGGTTTGCTTTATTTTATTTTGGGAGAAGGGATGATGATAATATCACTTGAAAATTGAACTAAATAGCTCAGTTTCTTTTACGTTTTAGAAAATGCTAAGGGGAAGAGGCAAGATGAGAGCATTCTGCCTTCTAAACAGGATAAAATAAATATCTAAATTTAAGGAAATGCCTTGAAAATGAAAAATAATGCAATATATTATCCTTGATTATCTTGATTATAAATAGATCTTTCCTATATCCACGTAGAAGTAAATCTTTGGGCAAACAATGAACTTCTTTGTTGTTCTACATTGGCATGGCTTTTCTCATGGGATCTTTGTGAGTCA
Source organism: Procyon lotor (assembly GCA_028646535.1). Taxonomy (NCBI): domain Eukaryota; kingdom Metazoa; phylum Chordata; class Mammalia; order Carnivora; family Procyonidae; genus Procyon; species Procyon lotor. The sequence continues at coordinate 70,795,025 of CM053616.1, forward strand.
ATAAGGAAGATTTAAAAGGTGAAATAAGCAACAGTTTAGTAGAGACAATATGTATATTGCCACCAAAATCCTTACATTTCACCGTTTGCCATAGAGCCACCTGGACCTGTGGGGGGATTGAAATGTTTCCGATTAAAATGAGGATTTTTCAATGACTTTCTTAATTGAATAAATGTCTACTACTTGCTTAAAAAATCTGATGTAAATCTTAACCATTGCTCTATTACAAATGAATGCTTAAATAAATACTAGGAGATTTTCTTTCAAATATTTGTTGATGGCTTTATCTGAAAAGAGTGTCAGAATAAAGTTTTGAACCAGTTTAATTTTGACAGTGTAGAAAAGGAGGGGAAATATTACTAAATATTAGTAAACTGTATCACTTAATTCCCTATGTTATCTGGATCTTAGATAATATATTTAAAATAGGACACGTTTTCTCATGTTAAGCAAGATCACAAGTTCTGATCCCATGGTTTCCAGTGGCACATGGCTCAGAGTTAAAGCTAGGTAAAAATCTTTTTCTCCATGGGAAAATCATTATATATCACCAAAGGAATAAGCAAGATATAAAATGGTATATTTGGTATTCTCCCATTTTGGTAAAGTATAACCAAGTTAAGCAAATATGTTAAATTGCACACAACTTGGTAAAATTAATATGTAGGTGATGTTTACATAAGAGTGACATATACAGGCAGACGTGATATGCATATGTATGGATGATATATATATGCGTCATTTATCAGTGCATGCCAGATGTACGCAGATGAAAGGAATGAAGGGAAAGACTGGAGTGACATATACCAGAATGGTAATCTCTAGAAATTTTGGTCTTTTGTCTTTGGGCCATTTGCAACTTTCTAAAATTTCTGCAAGGAGGGTATATGAGTTTTTTTAAAGGAGTATGATAGGTGCCCTCTTTGCCTTCCAAGGTCCCGACTATCTTTCAAGAGTCATTCTTTTATACCCTGCTGTGTTTCACGGATGGCTGAAATACGTAGACTGCTGAAATGTAGGGACTCAAATGATTGGTTGGGCCAACTGGATCTCAATTTGGTTTGGCAACACAGAGCATTTGAGGAGAATTTTGGGAAAAGTCAGTGTGAAGTTGGGCATCTATTTCCCTGGCTCTTTGTTAGTGATGTCATTGAGGATGATTCTATCCCTTGACCAACAATGACTATTTGCAAACATCTTCCCTCTTTCCATGGGTTTCACTAATAATCCCCTAGCGCCAAGTGCTCTTACCAGTCTTGAGCTTCTGTGCTATTCCTATATCAGGCCCACACTTTTTAACTAAGCTCTTCAGTATCTCCTTATAAATAACACAACTGCATGTGTGATATTGTTGCTACTGGCAACATAACTGAAACATGGGGATAGTTCTTATGACTACATTTTCTGTAGCTTCACTATTAATGCTGTTCTTGGGATGTCACTGAGCATGGGAATTCATTGTAGATAGAAGTCAAGATACACTCGTATAATACCATATATTGCAATGGAATTACTGTGAGAGATGTCAGTGTTTGAATTAGGGTATCTGGGGTGGAGCCAACAAGTGCTATAAATCTTTCATTTGTTATTGGGACATAAAGCCATTCTGAAAGTATTTAGGGTCCTGGATTGTCTTCATAACCATCCTGAAACAAACTCATTTTCTCTCCTACTTCCCAATTTTAATTCATTTTCCCTATGGTCTTTCCTGATATCACCAATGCCTTTCCCATCCAGGTTTGGCATATGTGCTAGGGGCAGGGAACAGTTTCTCTCCCTTGATAAGAATCAGCTGGCATAGACAGTATTAAAAAAGGATTCCAATTTTTTTTTAAAGAAACAAAACAAACTTCCCCTCTGACAATGATGAAGTAACTGGAACCAAAATTAAACTCTTGCCTCAAAAGACATGTATATGAGGAAATTATCCAAGGCCTGGGAAAGAAACATTGCAAAAGGCAAATGAAATAATTCCTGCAGCTCACACACAGCCAAGAACTGGTGTTAGCTCCCACCAGTCAGACTGATAAACCTTGCAAGTCACAGGGCAAAAACACGAGTACTCAGAACGATGATACTTCAGTAATGAGATCAAAGAGTTCCTATGCTGAAGGCTGCACTGATATTGGTTAACAAAATTAAGAGCAAGCTTTAAAAGAATTAAGCTGTTCCCAAAGAACTGAACTCTGTTCCAGAAAGTAACTTATACATATTTCCAGGAACACCAAAAATTCCAGTAATCAACAACAGAAAATCACAGAGTTGGGCATTGGTTCAGAAATTACCAGGTGTGCAGAAGTAGGAGAAAACAACCTATACTGAAGAAAACAGTCAGTAGAAATAGACTCAGGAATGAAAAAAGTAATAAAATCAGTAGATTATGACATCCAATTGTACACTTTAAAGAAGTACAGCTTAAAAAATAAATAAAGATAAAGTACAGCTTATGGTGTGTCAAGTTTACTACAATCAAGCTATAAGGTTTTCTTTCTAAATAATCAGTTGACATAAGTCACTTTTGATATTTTCCCATCCACAACACCTGCCACCCACTGTCAGTGTGGCCACAAACAAAGGAAGGAGGATCCTGCAAATGATGATTATAAGAATGTCTCTTCTATCATGTCTTCCTTTAAGCTGTCTTTCCTATCTGATTAAGTTGCTCATAGTGATCCCAAAAGATACAACACTCAAAGTGATTTGCCTGAAAATCTGGAAGTTGAGGAGCCGGAAGTGAAGGGAAAATAAAAGCCAGAAGGAAGAATGAAATAAGGATGCCACAGCCACAGCAGAGAGCTGGTCTGCTGAGTGTCATGCTCACAGAGATTTCCCCAAGTACAAATGAGGCCACTGACCATTGCTCCCAAAATCTGTCCAACTTTGTAATGAGAACCCAAGTAAGTGAACACAAGCAAAACAAATCTACCATGGCATGGTATAGTTATTTGTCCAAGCGCAGTATTGCAAGTCCTAAATCTTGTGTCCCTCTGAAGTAGAGTCCCTTTTTCCTCACTCTTCCCGTTCTCATAGGCATGTCTGTGCTGAAGACCACAGAGTCAGGGGAGTTGGTAACAAGTGTGAAGAGTGGAATTGAGACAGGAAAAATTAATGTCTTACTCTTTCAGACGCATTCAAACTACAAGTGCATTAACTCATTGGATTCCCACAAACTGCTTGTAAAGCAAGCAACACGAGCATAATCATCCCAGTGCGACCAATGAGGAGAGCGCGGCATTCAGAGGCATTGAGTGGAATGAGGCGTTCTTGTCATGGCCAACTCAGGTGTGAATATCCTACATGGCTCAAAGCAAACCCACTCTGATCTCTTACCTGTATACCTGGACCCTGAGCTGGTGGGGCTCCAGTCTTTATCTTTAAGGTCTGGTAGAGTCCCGTGGAGAACAGCTTTTCATTGTCAGGGGCTATTTGGGAATATGGTGCTAATTATTTATTAAATGAGAAAATAAACATCTAGGGAAACTATCAATGCAAAGATAAGGATGAAGAATCCGGAACGGAAGACATGAGCCAGTCTCTTGCTATTTGTTTACTATGCATTAGCAGAAACCATCAATATAGTCGGCATACTTTCAACCGAAGAGACACCACATTAAATGACTTCCGTGAAGCACTTTGATGAGAATGAATAATATTCTCAGTTACCAACACAAGAGTTGAGTCTTCCATTATCAGGAGTTTTCTCCTTCAGCATGAGTCCAAGCTGGAGAGAACCAGAGGCTTCTGTTGGTACAATAAAAACATAAATAATTAAAAAGATTTAGGTTGCCCCTTCCTTTAACATTTCCTATCCATAAGGGCCATAAATCACTTCAATAAAAATGACTCATTTTTGTAACCCCTGTGTCTGTATTTTGGTTTATATGCTTCTATTTGATTTATGCATCTGACACAGTGAGAATTAAATGACCTTTTCTGCAATGTCCTAGATAAGTGACCACCGCTCACTACTGCCAGCAAAGGAAGGCCATAAAAGTAGATTGCACAGGAGACCACCCACAACTTTCTCCTTCTTCCAGGGATTTCACCCTCCATGCTCTAAATCAGATCATTAGCCACAATTAATTAACTCTAATTAAGAACCCCTTTTAAGAGTAGACAGTCTAGGGAGCACCAATAGCAACAACTATAGCTACTAAGTGCCTGATGCCCAAGATCCTTTCTTTTATCAAAACACTCAAACATAAGTATGCATGGTTAATTCCGTTTTCTCCATTTTGCAGACTTAAAATGATAATGGACTTGACTAAAATCTCCATAAATAACCAGGAGAAACTGAATTTGATTCAAGTTCCCTCTGAATTAAAGATCTCATCAATAAACCTTTCAGAAAAATATGACTCTTGTCAATTAGTAGAAAAGGATATGACATGTCAGTTGCTTTAACAGTTGTCATCAAAACAAGATTATAGCCATGTGGTAAGGCAGATGGGATAGAATTCTATTATTTAACTTCTTTAGGGAAAGCAATTTTCCAAATTACTTCCATGCTCACCCTTGGGCCATTGTACATCTATAAATTCAGTTCTGAAGTGTTGCTCATCCTCTGAGTAGGCTCTTCTAGTTCTAATAAATCCCATCTAGATAGAACCTCACAGTAGTAACAAGTAATACATACGAAGTGCAGGAACATGATATAGCTAATCCACCTTTCTGGCAATGCCTCAGCCTTTATGTATTGCAACAAGATGGATTTTTGACATCATAATTGAATTACGAGCAACCCGGCAATGCAGAAAATGAATAGATTTGGGAGTTGGGCATAACTGGATTCAAATCCCAGCTTCATCACTTAACACTGATTAATCTTAAGAACATCACTTAACCTCTCAGAGTATTATTTTCCTCATCTAGAAAATGGGTTAATACCACTTTCCTTGTACATATTGATGGAGTTTTTTTTTTTTAAGATATTGTTTATTTATTTGACAGAGAGAGAGAGAGATCACAAGTAGGCAGAGAGGCAGGCAGAGAGATAGGGAAGCAGGCTCCCCGCTGAGCAAGGAGCCTGATGTGGGGCTTGATCCCAGAACCCTGAGATCATGACCTGGGCCGAAGGCAGAGGCTTTAACCCACTGAGCCACCCAGGCATCCCATTGATAGAGTTTTAAATGAGATAATGTAACCAAGATACTTCATGATAAATTAGTAATTGTAATTTATTATTATCACAGAAAAAATACATATATAAAATTTCAATTGTCCTAGAATTAATTTGATCTCCCTTTACATATACCTGTAGACTTACTAATAGAATGCCTCTCAACATACTCTTCCACACAAGTTCTCATTTGTGAGTGAACACTGCAATGTTATCTGAAGTAAGTTGAGGAAATACTGAACACTATGACTATCCCCAAATTTGGAAGGACAAGAAGAAAGCTAGGAACAAAATGGACAAACACTTTCTAGTTCTATAATAAAAGAATGGAGCAACAAGGAGGTTACCCTGAGTTTGCTCTTTCCCTTCTAACTTGGCTCTCTGATACATCATGCATGTTTTTGACATGTGCATGACATCCTCCTAATCTGGAAGAGGATTCTAGAAGCAAGATATAAAATTTGGGAGGAATACTTTTAAAAATCTTGGAATCATTTTTGGCAGTTGACTTTCAACTTGAGCAAATTAAGACAGAAAAATATGCATGTAAACATCTCAGACTAAATGTCCTTATTTGAAGTCTATCTATTTAAAGTAATTTCACATCAAAGTAGTTAATTCACTGTCAGAGTGGAGAGAAAAATCAAATTTAAGAGGGATACTCCAATTCTTTGAGGTATACTCCTGTAGGGGAAGAAAAATATTTCTCCCTCTATTCTTCTGAGTTCTTGGCTGAGATCCTTGTAATAAAAAAGAGATTAACAAGGGAAAAACAAACAGTTTGCTAATATGTATTCCTCATGTACAGATGGGAGAGACCCAGGAAAAAATTAGTGCCTCAAAAGGTTGGCTTAAAACTCTGGTTTATATAGCATCTTTAACAAAGAACAATAAATTTGTGGAAAATTACAGGACAAAGGAAAACAGTATTAGGCTTCTGAGGTCGGCAAACTGGGGGATGGTCAACTGACAGGAAAGACTAGTCAGTAAAGTTTGTTAAGTAGATTTCTCTCATACCATTCCCAGACTGATAGAATCTAAAATTATCTCTAGTGAGTAACTTTTGTCCTTCCTGGTAGAGAAGGAAAGAGGGACATCTTTGAAATGTATGTCCTGCTTTTTGGCAAATGGGGAAAGGAACAGGGAGCTTCTCTTGTATCTGCTTCTTCTCAATTGCCTTCAGCTCAAAGCACTCCTTACACCAAAGTGTCATATTCTAAGGGTGCCACATCCTGACACCCTTCATTCCCAACATAGAAACCTTGACTGTTAGGCAATGAATATTTACAAAGACCAAGAGAAAGCACTGAGAGACGAAGTTCCATGACCTCCCGTGCCCACAGTCTTAGCTCTTTCTCTGCTTTCTTAAAGAGCTTAAAAAGAGAACTTGTCATTTATCATTCCATTGTCTTTATACTGCAGAAAACTCAATTCACACTGCATTAAATAATAATGGGAATTTATTGGCTCATGTACCTGAATGTCCAGTTATGGAGTGGAATACAGGAATTCTTAATCCAGCTGTATAGGATTCCACTAAGGCTTTCACAGTATTACAAGGCATAGAGTGGCCACAGGAACAATCTGCTCACTGGTGAGTAGTTATCTTTGTTGAGGGCAATAGAATACGTTAGTAGACATAGCCAAAAGTGACACACTGGAGCTAGGAATGAGTTTTCTCCTACAGGCATGAGCTGATTGAGGAGGAATGCATACATGAATGAACATCTGGTACTATTTGAAAGAGGTAGAGAAGAATGAGCACTGGGTAGGTGTACAAAAAGTACACTGAAAACAGTATAAGCCGTCACTACCTAGGACCTCTGGTTTTAATGGGGAAATTCAAACTAGCCCCTTTTCTTAACCAAGAAAGGATTCAAAGCACAGCAGAAAAAAGTGATATACAATATTCTGGAAACAGACTAATTCTTTAAAGTGAGCAGACAGAAATAATAGATATCATAGAATTTGTGTCCATTAAGAATGGATTTGGTTACATGCAATGGAACAACTCAAAATCCCAGTTGTCTTGCTTGCTGTCTTAAGCAAGACAAAAAGTTTTCTTCTTATGTAAAAGAATATAGAAAGATCTATATGGTGACTCTTTGAATTTAAAAAGGAAGCCAAAAATAATGAAGGGACCTCTAGCATCTATTTTCTGCTCTTCAGTGTTAGCTTACATTTTCACTCAGCTCAAAGTTTAAAGTATCTGTTAAAGCTCTAGTCATTATCTCTGCATTCCAAGCAAGTAAGAGGAGCAAGAATGAAAGGAAAACCAGAAGAGTGCCGGCCACTTCCCCACCACCCACTTTTGAGTGAGACTTCTTCACAGTCCTATACAACACTTACGCTTGCATTGGATTGGCTAGACTCTTGTCACATGACCATATTTATGTGAAATGAAGGCTGCCAAGAAATGTAGCTTTTTAGTAGGACACATTGCCTACCCTTTGGAATGGAAGGACAAAAGCAAGAATAAATATTGGAAACTATTAATGGTATCATTCTCAGAAGCATGAAAATGATCTAAAGCAATGAAAATAATTTTGGAAAAAAAAAAGAACAAATTTGGAAGGCTTATATTATTTGTTTTCAAGAATTACAAGAACAGTAAAATAATCAAGAGTGTGGCACTGGCATGAGAATAAACATATACAACCGTGGAACAGAACAGAGTATACAAAAACAGATATAGACAAATATAGTCAATTTTGGCAATGTTTCCAAGGGAATTCACTGGGGAAGAAGAGTCATTTGAAAGAATGTTTGCTCTAACAACTGGACACCAGTTTAGGGAAAAACTTAACCTCAACCATTGTTTTATGAAATGATACAAGATAGATACACAGGATTTAAGTGTAGGAGCGAAAACGCTCAAAGTTTCTATAAGAAAATATAAAAGAAAATCACTGTATTATGGGTTTAGGAAAGGATTTCTCAAAGAGGACGCAAACCCCACAAACAATATAAGAACAATATGATAAAACTGATCTCATTAAAATCGGAAACTTGTGCTCTTCAAATGATAGAGTTGGGAAATTGAAAACGTAATCTACAGAGTGAGAGCAAATGTTTGCATAACATGTAGACTAAGGGCATGGGGCCAGAGTTTAAAGGAAAGTCTTACAACTTAATAATAAGAAACCCACTGATTGAAAAACAGGCAATGTTTATCAGTAGACACAGACAAAAGACATATATGAACAGCCATTAAAAACATACAATGTTGGGGTGCCTGGGTGGCTCAGTGGGTTAAAGCCTCTGCCTTTGGCTCAGGTCATGATCTCAGGGTCCTGGGATCGAGCCCTGCATCAGGCTCTCTGCTCAGCAAGGAGCCTGCTCCCCCCACCCTGCCTGCCTCTCTGCCAACTTGTGATCTCTCTCTTCTCTGTTAAATAAATAATTTAAAAAAATTTAAAACAAAACATACAATGTTGCCCAATACCATTAGTAATCAGGGCAATGCAAATTTAAAACTACAATGGGCCATTACTATTAGGTCACTTTAATGACTAAAATGTAAAAACTGGCAATATTAATGTCATATAAAGTAAAATACACGCTTACCATATGAACCAGCTATCCCACTGTTAGGATTTACTCGAGAAAAATTAAAACATCTGTCCACACAGAAACGCACATGAATATGTATAGCTGCTTCATTCATGATGGCTCAAAATTGGAAACAATTCAAATGCTGATTAGCTGGTGAGTGGGTTAGCAAATTATGGTATATCTATAGTATGGAATACTACTTAGCAGTAAAAACAAACTATTGACACACACAAAAATATTATATAAGTAAAAGGAGTACACATAAAATAGTCCATACTGCATGATTCGGGTTATCTGAAATTACAAAAGAGGCAAAACTATGGAGACAGATAATAGATCAATGGTTGCCTATGCTGGGGACAGGGGGAAATTTCCTAGTTGCACAGGAGCACAAGAAAACTGATTTTGATGGTGGTCAGAAGACTGTATACAACTACTAAAATCTATCAAACTTCAAATGGGCAAATTGAACTGGATATAAATTCTACCTCAGTAAAGCGGGGTAAAAACAAAAAATTCATAAACAAGTAAGTAAAGGTATGGATAGCTCATAGCAAATGCTAAGTCTAAGGCTATTAAGTCTAAAGAACCATTACTAACTTTAATTGACAAACAGAATGTAGATATTATAATCCCCCCAAAATATATGCAATTTAAATGATGTAAAAATTACTATCATTTTTAATAGACCGGGACAAGAATTTCCATTTCATATCCTCAAAAACACACAAAAGATAATAATAAAGAAAAATCAAAATTATTTTTCAATATAAAGTTCAAGAATGAAAGTATTGAACAGACATTATTTTCTTATTAAAGAAAAGTATGGTACATAATGAAGATATGCTTGCATGAACCTTTAGGCTACAAAAAGCTACAGCCTTAAAATAAGAAAAATATGAAATATTTTCTTTATATTTTTATATCTTTATATTAAAATATCTTTATATTAAATATCTTATTTAATATTTTAATTTAAATTAATATAACTTAATAAATAACTTAATAACTTAATAAGTTAAACAGATTTATAAGTTTATAAGTAAATAAGTTAAATAACTTAATAAGTTAAAAATAAATAACTTAATAAATATTTTAAAGATAAAAATATCTTTATATTAAAATAAGAAAAAATAAATTTATACACACACACACATATACACACACACATGCACCTTTTATCAGAAATTACTGAAATTATAAAGAAAACCTGACAAAAGCAAAATAGATTATAACATCTCAATTGGACATTGACATTGAAAGTAGAAATAAACATGATAATTGACTGTTTAAACAAAAATAATAATGAACTGTGGGGTTTTAATGTACATAAAGTAAATTGTGTGACAACAACAGTACCAAGGCTGGTAGGGATGAAATGGAAGTGTACTATTATAAGGTTGTTATACCATATGTAAAATGGTATAATATTACTTAAAAAGAGGCTGTGTTAGTGTGTGTTATGGGGTGCAAGGGTGGCTCAGTCGGTTAAGCGTCTGCCTTCAGCTCAGGTCATGATCCCAGGGTCCTGGGATCGAGCCCCACATCAGGCTCCTTGCTCAGCAGGGAGCCTGCTTCCCCTTCTCCCTCTCTGCCTGCCTCTCTGCCTACTTGTTCTCTCTCTCTCTCTGTCAAATAAATAAAATCTTTTAAAAAGTATGTGTTATAAAAGTCTATTAGCCCCAATTAAAAGGCAGAGATTTTCAAATTTGCTAAAAAAAAGCAAGACTCTACTTGATATTTCCTAGTACGATATACATTAAATATATGGGATTTTTTTAAGTTTATTTATTTTTTTTTACTTTTTAAAAATTTTTAAAATTTGTAGAAAAAATAAAAATTTTTAAAAATAAAACAATGGAAAAAGATATATCATGCTAACATGAGACAAAAAAAAATCTAGAGGGACTATATTAATATTAAAGTAGATTTCGGAGAAAGACCATTACCAGAGATAAAGTAGTATGTTTCATAATGATAAAAGTATCAATTTAAGAAGAGGACATAAAAATCCTTTAGGTTTATGTACATAATAATACCACTTCAAAATGCATGACCCAAAAACTGCTAGAAATACAAGGAAAAGCATAATTCACAAATATAGTATGAGATTTCAGTGCTCACTTAACAATAATTGATGGAAAAAGCAAAAAGAAAATCAATAAGGATATAGAGAAATGAAACACTATTGACCAATTTGTTATTTTTTTAAATATTCAACACATGATCAGAATTCACATTCTTTTCAAATACACAAAGAACATTTAGCAAGACAGACTATATTCTGAAACAAATCTAGATATAGTTTAAAGAATTCTTACAAACTATGTTCTCTGTCATAATAGAATTAAAATAAATAGAAATATATCAAGATAATCAACAAATATTAAGAAACTGCATAACACACTTCTAAGTGATCTATGTGTCAAAAACTAAATCAAAAAGGAAATTTAAAAGTATAAAAATAAATGAAAATGATAAAATAGCATCTAAAACTGTGTGGGATGTCACTAAAATGGTATTTAGTGGGAAATTTATAGCACTAAATGTCTATGTTAAATTTTTTTTTCATATCCGTGACCTAAGCTTCTACTTCCTTAACAAACTAGAAAAAGTAGTGCAAATTAAATTTAAAAATAGGATAGCAAATAATACAAATTAAAATCAAAATCAATGAATTAGGAAATAGGAAAAAATGATGAATCAAGAAACCAATGGCTGGTTCTTTGAGATGATCAATAAAATTGATAAACCTATAATCAGATAAGGAGAAAAAGAGAGAAGACACAAATTACCACTATTAGAAATAAGATAATTAATATCATTACAATTAGAACAGATACTAGAAGTATAATAAGGGAATATAATGAACAGTTTTAGGCTTATATATTTGACTACTTAGGTCGATTATACAAATTCCTTGAAAGATACAAACCACTAAAGCCTACTCAACTGGAATAGCCCTTTTTCTAACAAAGAAATTGAAATTGTATTTTAAAATCTTCCCACAAAGAAAACATCAGACCAAGACAATTTCACTTGTGAAGTATACCATGTAAGAAAAAATACTACCATTTATACACAATCACTTCCAGAAAATTAAAAAAAGCAAATAGTTCCAAACTCATTCTACAAAGCCAGCGTTGCCTGAAACCAAACCCAAATAAAAACAGTATTTAAAAAAAAAAAAACTACTAGACCAATATGTTCATGAAAATACACGTAAAAACTCCAAACAAGATATCAGCAAATAAAATCCAAGGACATGAAAAGGATTACACATCATGTCCAAGTGACATCAGAGATACAAGGTAGGTTTAACACTGGAAAATTAATCATTGTAATTAAAAGAAAAGTCATGCAGTCTCATCTGAAGGTTCAGTTAGGGGAGGATCCACTTACAAGACTTTTTTTTTTTTTAAGATTTTGTTTATTTATTTGACAGAAAGAGAGAGATCACAAGCAGGCAGAGAGGCAGGCAGAGAGGGTGGGAGGGAAGCAGGCTCCCCACTGAGCAGAGAGCCCGATGTGGGGCTCCATCCCAGGACCCTGAGATCATGACCCGAGCTGAAGGCAGAGGCCTCAACCCACTGAGCCACCCAGGAGCCCCTACTTACAAGACTTTTCACATGGTTTTCTGCAGGATCCAGTTTCTGAAGGGCTATTGGACTGAGGACTCGGTTCCTCCTCAGTGATATTGGCCAGAAGTCACTTCCTATTCCTTGTCATGTGGGCCCCTCCAGCGTGCATCATCACAGTAACACGCGTGAGAAGCCAGAGAGAAAATACCAATCAGAGAGAGTACGAGTAAAATGCCAGTCATGATCATTTGTGACCTCGTTGCAGAAGTTACGCCCCATTACTTTTGCCTACTCTGTTTATTAGAGGCCTTTCGCTCAGTCAGCCCACACTCAAAATGAGATCACACCAGGACATGCGCCTGTGGAGGTGGTATTGCTGGGGACAATCTTAGTTGTCTGCCTGCTATAGACATCTTCCTGGAGTATATAAAAAACCCTCAAAGCAGAACAATTAAAAAATAAAAACAATTAAAAATGGACAATTTGAACAGATACTCTATGAATGAAGATGTACCAATGGCACATGAGCCCACAAAAAATGTTCAACACCATTGGTTATTAGGGAAATGCAAATTAAAACCTTAATGAGGGTATCATTGCAAACCCACCAGAATGTATAAAATGGAGAGGCTGAACACGATAAATGTTGGAAGGGGCTAGAGCAGTTGGAAATCTCTTACACAGCTGGTGGATATTAAAAATGGTACAATCCCTTTGGATAATCATCTGGCTGTTTCTAAAACGTTAAACATGTAATTACTGTAGAATTCAGCCATTCCACACAGAGATATTTCCTCAAGAATAAGGAACACATACATTCATACAAATATGAATCTACACTAATGTTCATTGCCGCTTTTTATGTAGCAGTCAAAATTTGGCAACAATCCAAATTTTCATTAGGAGATGAATGAATAAATAAATTGTAGTATATGTTATAGTGGAATACTACTCTGCAGTATTAATTAATGCCCACAGAAAGTGAAAATTTTTATTATTTGCAAATTTTTTTATTGTTTCCCTGAAATGTCTGAGAGTTCAGGAAGTATCTGAAAATAGTAGATTCAATAAGAGAAATTGCCAAATCGGTAAATGTAAAATAAGGTATAAAATTTAAAATTTTCAATGGTATTAATAAATAGCTAGAAATATTATGACTAAAATTTTCCTTTTCCATTATACCATGGAACCTCACCAAAACTCTCCTTTGTAATGCCAGCATATTATAATATATATAAATACACAGCTGCCATGTATTGTCTAAGGTTTATAAGGAAAAAAACTGGAAATACGTACTGAAAAACAATGGAATTAAGTAAACTAATAGGTATAATTCATTTTTATAGGGGAAGATTCAAAACTGAAGGGATTCTAAATTTCTCCCACATTAATTTGTAAAGCCAATGCAATTCCATTGTAAATTTCAATGTTGTTTGTGGTGGGGGGAGGCAGAGGGGGAAGTGGTACTTGTAAAGTGTCAGTCTGATTTTAAAATGTGTCTGAGGGTCGCCTGGGTGGCTCTGTCGGTTAAGCACCTGCCTTTGACTCAGGTCATGATCCCAGAGTCCTGGGTTGGAGCCCGGGTTGGGCTCTCCTTCTGCTTGATGCTTGTCCTGCTTGTGCACTATCTCTCCCTCTTTCTCTCTGTCAAATAAATAAATAAAATCTTTAAAATAAATAAAAATAAAAAATAAAATGTGTCTGAAAGAGGGTCCTGAGATCAAGCCCAGCCTCAAGATTTTCTCTCTCTCCCTCCCTCTCAGCCCCTCTCCACTCCCTCCCGCCCTCTCTTAAAAAAAAAAAAAAAAAGTGAAATACAAACCGTGGGAGAAGATTCTGAAAAACTAAAACAATATTTTGGAACTTAGGCAGTCAGATATTAAAATATATTTAATAATTTAAATGAAAATTAATTATTTAAACAGTGTATTTACTTCACAGGACAGAAAAATAAAGGGAACACAACAGGACTCAAAGAAAGATATCAAAGTATATTCATCCCATTTTAAATCTGTAGTGGAAAACGAATTATTCAAGAAATCATTTCTTTTGTTTTAAAGGTTTTTTTAAAGATTTTATTTATTTATTTGAGAGAGAGAGATCACAAGTAGGCAGAGAGGCAAGCAGAGAGAGAGAAGGGGAAGCAGGCTCCCTGCTGAGCAGAGAGCCCAATGTGGGTCTCGATCCCAGGACCCTGAGATCATGACCTGAGCTGAAGGCAGAGGCTTTAACCCACTGAGCCACCCAGGCACCCCTCAATAAATCGTTTCTAATGATTGTCATTGGAAATAATAAAAATGGATACTGACCCTTATGACATAACCTAGATGGATTAAGTTGGACATGAGAAAAAATGACTATATAAAAAAGTAAAAAAAGAAACTATATCTCCATGTGTTTGAATGCAGAAACTGTAAAAGAATTAATGATCTATTTAACTATATAAAAATTTTAATTTTCTGTTCTTCAAACATTTTTTATAAAAGATGAATAAAAAACTAGAAAAAATATTCCCATTTTATATGCCAGACAAAGACCTATAATATTTAATGTACAAAGGGTTATTACCAAACAATAAGAAAGACACAATAGAAAACTGGATAAGGCATAATAGGCAATTTACAAATAGCCAATAAATACAAGAAAAGATAATATACTATATAGTAAGGAAGAAATACAAATAAACATAAGGGCTTTGCATGTATAGTAAGCAATTTTAAAAATATTAACAATATGCATAGTTGGCTATACATATTGTGAAAAGCACATTTATGGGCCATTTTGGACATTCTATCTCCAAACTATTAAAAATTATAACTTTGTTCATGAGCATGCTAATATATCCTTAAAGTAGTTGAGGGGGAAAGCAGCTTATCAAAACCATTAGAATGATCCCAGTTTAAAAAACAATGGACACAGGGGTGCTTGGGTGACTCAGTGGGTTAAAGCCTCTGCCTTCGGCTCAGGTCATGATCTCAGGGTCCTGGGATCGAGCCCCACATCAGGCTCTCTGCTCAGCAGCGAGCCTGCTTCCCCCTCTCCCTCTGCCTGCCTCTCTGCCTACTTGTGATCTCTCCCTCTGTCAAATAAATAAATAAAATCTTAAAAAAAAAAAACAAAAAACAATGCACACGGACACTTGTTTTTGTCTGCATGTGAATGCACAGAGAAAAGTCCACAATGCAAGGGTCGGCTTGTTCTCACTGTGTGGTGAAAAGAAATGATTGCAGGTTGGGTAGTGATGAGGCATGGCCGTCTCCTTTGGTCATGGGCCTTAGCCGTCAACACATTACTGGATGTCATTTTTGCTACTGAACACTCACTCCTGAAGGCGAGGACTCTGCCATCCAGTTCTCCTAACATCTTACCTGTCTCAAAAGGCCTGGGAATGTGGGCATAATTACGGCTTTTGGAAATTTATATTTTAAAATCTTCCATGTCTAAATGCCAGAGGTCAAAATGGGATCTCAAATGGGACCAAAATGAGACCATGAATTTCCCATTATTACTTCAGTCACATGCACAACCTGAGCCAATAGGTGCCTTCCCTTTGCAAGGAAAGGGAAGAAGCCACCGTCTGTGGGCGCTCTTATTACAGTGTTATGAAAGAATTGCAGTCACTTAAAAAAGCCAAAGAAAATGTATATTAACTAGAGCCAAGGAACTCTTCCAAACAATTTATTTTACCAAATGAAGTTGAAATGCAACTTGCAGAGCCAAGCAGTGAGTGTGAACGCCCTGATGGCGCTACTTCACTTTAGCTATCAAGCCAAGATTTAGACAATGGAATAACACTGGAATAATGCTATTGCAGAATAATTTTTGAAATCATTAAGGAGACCAAAATCTAGAGGGGAAAGGAAACTGTAGAAAGACTGCATTATTTATAAAAAAAAAAAAAAAAAAAGAAAGAAAGAAAAAGACTGCATTATTTATAAAGTTAAACGATTTCCTGGAATGCATCCGCAATGGATGTTACGGAGCAGGGAGACCTTGACTTCTGTGATCAAGACCCTCAAATCTGCCCCAAGTGCGTGATCTAGCAGCTAGGTAGCTCCAGCCCACGCTGTTGATATGAATTGCAAAATGTGCAATAGTGTACATGCTAAAGTTCGTACTGCTTGTATCACTGTCCTCAAAACAAATACGAACTGTTACTTACAAAAACTCAATGAAATGTTTCTAATGGCATTGTTGCCCAATTATATTATGCAATTGCTCAGTTTCATCTTTGTGTTTTATTACTGCTCAGTAGTTACATAGGAGTGCAATGTGTATATCTTTACCTGTTTTTCTTTCATCCTTGCAACTCTTGGGTAAACTTCTAACGTATTTACTACCTCAAGTTGGCCTCACGAGCATGAGACTACAATTCATAGACACAAACTGTCTCCTTACGGATCTTCTTCCCTACTTAGATGCTGCCTGAACCTGCTTCCCATTCAGCCATTACAGCTAAACAAACCTTGTCTCCTTCTAGATCTGCTTCTTGTTCTCCTTGTCAGATAATTCTCCTCAATGCCCAATTTGATTTACCCTTTGTCCTGAATTAAAAACAACTCTTTAAAATGAGAGTGAATAAGAGAAGTACCCCACATGCAACAGGACAGGAAGAATAAGTCCTGATCCTTGAAATTAATACATTGTGTAAGGAATTACTGATAATTATCCCATCAATCAATGAAACCAAGAAACATCAGTGAGTCTTTTGTTGTTCTCCTATAGCAGAAACCGTGTCTATGATGAATGAGTCTACAAATATGAATTAGTATCAATCCTGAATGAATAAAACACTTGAAGGAAAAAAACCGACCCATTCAAAACTTATTTTGCCCAAAGCTGAATTTATCATGTTGAAATAAAAAACAATCAACAAGCCCTTACTAACTACTGAGTCAAATAAGACATTTTAAAAATATGATAGACTAATTAGAAATTAATGACGGTTATATTTATAAAATGTGGCCTGCATAATTTCTGACTTGGGAAAATACTGCTTTTTTGTGGTCTAATATATTATTCATTCTTTAAATGTATTCAGTGAACAATGACAGAGTCATTCTTGATATGTAGGATAAAAACTTCATATGCATGTCTTAAAACAGCTTACACAATTTAGTAAATTTTTAGTCACTTAGTAAAACTCTAGTGATTTACTAAGCTTTCAAATCCTCTATTTTCTTTACTACCATTAGACTTAGATACTGAGAAATATTTTAAAGTCTCCTAATGCTATTTCATTTCTGTTAATTTCCCATTGAACTACTAAGATCTTTTGCTTTATGTATTAAAATTAATGCAATTACTTTTAGCACATATAGTTTCATAGAACTCATATTGACAAAATGAGGATTTATCATTTAAGTTCTAATTTTTATTTATGTACTGTACAATATTTAAGAAAATAAAGTCATAAAAATAATGCAACAAATATATGAAAAGCAAAAGATTGAGAGCACAGTTGATTTCATCTTTGTAATCCCTTCCGAGGACCACCTGTCTTCCTTCCTCCCAAATTGAAACCTTTATACTACTTCTTAAGTTTGCATTTCTCATAAATTTTTATATACTCATATACTTTTTTTTTTAGCTCTGAATCCAAAAATAATATACTGTTGCAGTATTTCATTCAATAGAATCTTATGCAGCAATGAAAATAAATGGTCTTTGGTAAGACCTTTCAAGCTGTATGATTATCAAAAAATATTTAGGAAAAATAAGCAAATACATAAAAATATATGCAGTATGAAACCATTTATATCATGTTTGGTTTTTTTGTTTTTTGGGGTTTTTTTTAAAGATTTTATTTATTTGACAGAGAGAAACACAGCGAGAGAGGGAACACAAGCAGAGGGAATGGTAGCGGGATAAGCAGGCTTCCTGCAGAGCAGAGAGCCCAATGCGGGGCTCGATCCCAGGTTCCCGGGATCTGACCTGGGCGGAAGGCAGACGCTTAACGACTGAGCCACCCAGGCGCCCCTACATCATGTTTTAAAGTAATAATTATACATTATTGAAATAAAACCATTCATTTCCCCCCATTTTAGTCTTTCTGCTATGAATTGTTGCTTATCTTTAAATACTTAACACTGATGATTGCTTTATTTTGTTTCCCTGTTCATGATTTACAAGTGACCATTCTTGTAAAGTATGTTTATTTACGCCGCACATTTGTCTCATATCCAATGTGAAAGAAGCAAATAATTTCACACTCAGAGTTGGAGATTTTAACATGGGAGTCAGCAAGCTTTTTTTCTAAAGTTACAGAGAGTAAATATTGTAGGCTTTCAGCATATTCTTTGGGGGATGTGTTGGGGGGCGGCGCGCGCACGTGTGTGTGTTTTACTTTTAGGAAAGTAAAAAAATTCCTAACAGCCTTCAGGTCAGCAATTGATAAGACAGTCAGACAAAAGAATCAGCAAAGACAGAATGGTTGAACAACACTATCCATAACCTAGAGTAAATTGATATTTATAGAGCACTACCCCCAACAAAAGCAGAATACATATTCTTTGTAAGTATATAAACTACATTTACCAGCATGCAACATATAATCAGTCATATAAATAATCTAAAATTTAAGAGATTGGAATCATGTGCGTATGCTCTCTAGCCACAATAGGATTAAATTAAAACTCAGTAACAATAAAATATACAGGGAAATTATAAATGTTTAGAAACTAATCACTATCAAATAATCAATAGGCCAAATAAGAAATCCCAAGGGCTGTCATTCAGTCATTAAATCAAATAATCAAAAAATACAAAAAAGTCAAAATTTGTCAGATGCAAACAAAATAGTACTTCGAAATTAAATACTGGTGCTAGAAAAGAAGAACTACAATGTTCTGAGTTGTCACCTTAAGAAATTAGAAAAAGAACAAATTAAACCCAATGTAAGCAAAAAAGGAAATAGAAACAGAGAAAGAAGAAGAAAGCAGTGAAGTAGAACATGAAAAAACAAGAGAGAAAATAAATAAAACCAATGAAGGTCTTCCTCTTTAAAAAGATAAATAAAATTTTAAAAAATAAAAATAAAAAGACAAAATTGATAAGCCTCTCACAAGACTGATTTTGGGGGGAAAAAGAGAAGATATAAGTTATCATTGTCAGAAGTGGACCAGAAGACATCACTACAGATTGTACAAACTTTACAAAGATAATTATTATGAATAACAATTATGTCAATAAGTTCAAAAACTTTTTAAAATAAGTTCAAAAATTTGATAAATTAGATAAAATAATTAAAAAGTGCAAGTTTCCAAATGGATATAAAAACAAATGGAAAATCAATTAAAGTTATTAAATTTTCACAAAGAAATCTCCAGGACCAAATATATTCACTGGTGAATTCAATTAAATGTTTGAGGAAGAAATTTTAAAAATTCTTTATAAACTCAGAAAATAGAGAATTAGAGAATATTTTCTAATTCATATTACAAGGAAAGCATTATAAGAACACTACAAACTAATACTTTTCATGAACACAAATGCAAAAGTATCCTTAAAATTTTATAAATGATAAAGGATTGGATGTCTATTCCCACCACTCCATTCAAAATAGCATGGGCAGTCCTAGCCAGAACAATTAGGCAGGAAAAAAGAAATTAAAAATACCCACTTCAGAAAGGAAAGAGTAAAATTACCTCTATTTTCAGATGACATGATCTTACATAGAAAAGTTTAGAGATTGGGAAAAAAAAAAAAACTTTGGAGCTAATAAATTAATTCAGCAAAGCTGTGAGATACAGAATTAATATAAAAAATCAGCTATGTTTTTATATCTTAACAATGAATTGCCCTAAAAGGAAATTAACAAAACAATCCCACTTACAATAGCATTAAAATGAATGAAATACTTAAAAATAAACTTAACCATCCTGTGTTCTTGGATTGGGAGAATTAATGTTGTTAAAAATCCCTAAGTACTCTACCAATTCAATGCAATCTCTATCCAAAAATCCCAATGGCATTTTTTTATAGAAATAGAAAAAATCCTAAAATTCATATGGAGCCATAAAAGACCTCAAATAGCCACACAGCTTTAAGTGAGAATAAAGCAGGAGGCATTATACTTTCTGATTTTCAAACATATTACAAAGCTATGGTAAACAAAACTGTATGATGCTCACATAAAAACAGATATATCAATCAATGTGACACAATAGAGAACCCAGAAACAAATCCACATGTATATGGTCAAGTGATCCTTGAAAATGCTATGAGACTACACAATGGGGAAAGGATAGTCTCTTCAACAAATGGTGTTGGGAAAACTGGATATCCACAGAGAAAGGAAGGAAGGGAAGAATGAAGGAAGGAAGGAAGGGAGGGAGGGACGGAGGGAGGGAGGAAGGAAAGAAAGAGAAATTAAATTGGACCTTATTTCACACCACATAAAAATCAACTCAAAATGAATTCAAGACTTAAATGTAAGAGCTGAATTCCTAGTAAAAGTAAGACCTTAACTTCTAGAAGAAAACATAGGGAAGAACTTCTGGACATTGGCACAAGTGACAAAAGCTAAAATAGACATGTGGAATTACAGCAAACTAAAAAGCTTCTGCATAGCAACAGAAACCATCAACAAAATCAAAAGGTGATCTACGTAATTGAAGAAAATATTTTCAGACTATATATCTGATAGTTAATATTCAAGTATATAACGAACTCCTACAACTCAATAGCAAAAAACCACCCAATTTGAACATGGGCAAAAGACGTAAATAGACATTACTCCAAAAAAGACATACAAACAGCTGACAGGTGTATGAAAAAGTGCTCAGCATCAAAGACTGTCAGGGAAATGCAAAGCAAAACCACAGTGAAATATCACCTCACACCTGTTAGAATGTGGCTATTCTCAAAAAGAAAATGAAAGAAAAGATAAAAAATGTTGGCAAGGATGTGGAGAAAAGGGAATCGTTGTGCACTGTTTCTGGGAATGTGAATTGGTACAGCTCCAAACATTAAAAAAGGAACCATCATATGATCTAGCAATCCTACTTCTGGGTATTAGCCAAAGGAATGGAAGTCGGGATCTCCAATGCATATCTGCACTCCCACATTTACTACAAAATCATTCACTATAGCCAAGACATGGACACAAACTAAATGCTCATTGAGGGATGAATGCAT
Source organism: Procyon lotor (assembly GCA_028646535.1). Taxonomy (NCBI): domain Eukaryota; kingdom Metazoa; phylum Chordata; class Mammalia; order Carnivora; family Procyonidae; genus Procyon; species Procyon lotor. The sequence goes on from CM053616.1 coordinate 70,816,418, forward strand.
AAAGAAAATGTGATGGATACATGTAATGGAGTATTACTCAGCCTTCAAAAAGAAAGAGATCCTGCTATTTGTAAGAATACGAATGAACCTAGAAGATATTATGGGAAGGGAAATAAGTCAGACACAGTAAGGCAAATATCATATAATATCACTTATATTATGAATAAAATAGTAAAAATCATAGAAGCAGAGAGTGGATTGGTAATTCCCAGTTGGCAATTCCAGTTGCCAATTGGAAATGGAAAAGTATTAGCCAAAGAGTACAAAGTTGCAGTCATATGAGATGAAAAAGTCCTAGAGGTCTACTGTACAGCATATTGCCTATACTTAGCAATACTGTCCTATATACTTAACAAATGGCTGAGAGGGTAAATTTTATGTAACATTGTTAGTACAAAAAATAATAATAAATAATAGGGTGGGAGGAAATTTTACTGAGATTTTTCTTCCATTTTGCCCAATTCCCCAGATAAATGTTACACGCTACGCTCACCCACGCCTAACATAAATCTCACATGAACACTAGATAAATGTGAAGTTTTTCAAATTCCTTCTAATTTTTAGATAAGGAGAAAGGAATTTTTATGCCTTAAACTCCCACCATTTTCTCTGGCAAATTAAAGAATCCTTGAGTTTTTACCAATCCGGGAACTTTCAATGTATAGACTCAAGAGCACTATAGTATGACCATCACTGGTGTGGCGAACCTGGAGAAAAGCATGACCGCCGTCTCTGGCGTGGTTGGTTAGCCGTCACCATTCGGACTAGATATGCACGACCTCAGCCCATAACTGCAGTCTTTCATTCAACAATTTGGAGCCATTTGCACACTAAGTGAACAATTCACCAGGATAAGGGAAGAGTGATGCTCAAGCCTTAATATGTGTTTCTTGACTTTTCCAGGACGGAGTCAAGCCATGGTGTTACTTTAAGTGATTGAAATTTTGCCAGCATGGAGTTTCAATCTTCTCAGGTGAAATGTTCTAAATGTGAAAAATGCAAAGACCTGCCATATTTCTATGTTTAAAACGTATTGTGAACCTCCAAATTGCTCGTACCTTTTTGTTCCCCAAATACTTTTATTTTATTTTTTCAGTGTTCCAAGATTCATTGTTCATGTACCACACCCAATGCTCCACGCAGTATGTGCCCTCCTCAATACCCACCACCAGGCTTGCCCAACCCCGCACCCCCACTCCTCCAAAATCGTCAGTCTGTTGCTCAGAGTCCACAGTCTCTCATGGTTCATCTCCCTCTCTGATTTCCCCCAATTCACCCCGCCCTTCCCTCTCACAGTGTCCTCCATGTTTTCCCTTATGTTCCACACATAAGTGAGACCATTGATGATTGGTTCTCTCTGCTTGACTTATTTCACTCAGCATAATCTCTTCCAAGTCACGTCCATGCTGATGCAAAAGTTGGGTATTCATCCTTTCTTTTTTTTTTTTTTTTTTTTTAAAGATTTTATTTATTTGACAGAGAGAAATACAGCGAGAGAGGGAACACAGGCAGAGGGAATATTAGCGGGAGAAGCAGGCTTCCTGCAGAGCAAGGAGCCCGATGTGGGGCTCGATCCCAGGCCCCTGGGATCATGACCTGAGCCGAAGGCAGACGCTTAACGACTGAGCCACCCAGGTGCCCCGGGTATTCATCCTTTCTGATGGAGACATAATATTCCATTGTATATATGTACCATATCTTCTTTATCCATTCATCTGTTGAAGGGTATCTTGGTTCTTTCCACAGTTTGGGGATTGTGGCCATTGCTGCTATGAACATTGGGGTACATGTGGTCCTTCTTTGCACTGCATCTGCATTTTTGCTCGTACCTTTGATGAGACTTACCTTGTATAGTACCCAGAAGTCAACAAGTGTCCATGAATGTTTGTGACTTGAGTCAGTAAGATTGTTCTTAGAAGTAATTTTTATACTTCTCTGCTTGCTACAAGCAGTAAAAATTTAGTGCATGATCACATTAAGGTAGGCATATCTGTGGAGGAAAAATGTGCATTGGGGGAGAGCTGAGAAACATTTTTCCAAATGGACAGATCTTTTCAGTACACTGTATGACTCACTCTGGAATTACTGAGTCCAAATATAGATGACTACTAAAATATCTAGAATCTCCCCAGCGGGGCTTGCTCAATTAAGCCTGAGCAGTTTCCCCAGAACAAATCCATATTGCATCTGCCCATCTCAGATCTGGCCAAAACCAGACCTGCCTCAATGGGATCAATGGTTAAGAACTCTAGGCCCTTCTAATCCATGGATAGTGGATGTCCAGTTATGGGGGAAGCCTTCTCTCTGTTAGAATCCTCTCTTCTTTCATCACACTTTAATGCTTCTATTAAGTTCAGCACATAACAAGGGTCTGAAAATTTCAGATGCTGAATGAATTAAAAATATAAGTGACTCTTTAACTAGGTTGTGGGTGACCCCCAGAAAGGTCCAAGAGAGGGAGAAAGGAAGTAATTCAATAAATAATTAGACTTTCTAATACACGGCTGAATCCCTTGTGTGCAGAATGTTATTTTTTATGCAATCTCTTGGCCTCACTGGCATAAGTTCTCAGGCATTTACTCTGTGAAATATTTGTTTGTTCAGAGTTTTTCATCACAAACAGGAAGGCAGAGATTTGCAGAGCTCTTTCCTATGCTTTATTTTCTTTGTGAGTAATTACTTAAAGCTTTTGAGATTACTAGAAAGATTTTAGGAAGATGACACAGATGGTATTTGTTAGTATTTATGCTTTAAGTTTTGATTATTTAAAACAGAGAAACAGAACTGAGCAGCCGGCCCAGCCATCCATACCATTCATAAGAACGAGCTGACTCACAAGAGAACCAGGCGAACACTACTTTTTCCTGGCAAACGCAAACAAGCAAAGAAACTCACAGAACATTAGGTGCAGCACTAAAAAGGGGAAAGAGAGCTGGAGGAGAAGGTAGAGGTGGAAGGAGAGTTTTTGCATGTGTTATCCATTACCGGGCTGAGCCACAGCCAAATCCCCAACAGGAATGAAAAATTAAACTTTTAACCAATTAATCATGGCCCGGTTTTTGAGAAGGTCGGTCTTTTCGAGCAGAAGAGTTCTCAAAGCACCCCCTTCTCCTGGTCCCTTGAGAACAGCAGGCCTCTCCAGCCACCAAATGACTTTCCCCTCAACCGAGCAACTAGTAGAGAAAGGCTCATGGGGAGGGCTTTCACTCTTTCTCTGCTAGCTGGTAGCTCTGTAAAAGCATTCATCCTCCAGAAGCATGGTCCAGGCGTTCTCCGTCATAAAAATAAAGCAGAGTAGAGCTGTTAGAAAGAAAATTCGTGTGTCCCTTTCAAAGAATGAAGGTATGATTTGACAGCCGGGCCCGCGCTCCCAGCACAGTGGCTAGGCTACTGTTGAGAAATACAGAGAGCTAACTTGCCAAATACCATCACGCAGCTCTGTTTGAGTTCCCCCACCCAGGCCAGGGAAGAGGCTTTACTTGTCAGCAAAGCCCTGGAGGCTAGAAGGCCTGCTCTCAGTCCGTCTCCCATTCCGTGGGCCCACCAGCCACGCTTAAGGCCTCGGCTCGCACTCCAACAACTGCTTCACAGCTGTGGCTTAGCCATGGGGCCTTGCAGATCCAGTTAGCAGTGTACGGACGAAGAGAGAGAAGGTGAAGAGGAACAAACCACCACAGTCTGCGTGCTTAAAACAACAGAAATTTCCTCTCTCATAGGTTTTTTTTTAAGGATTTTTTTGAAAATTTATTTGACAGAGAGAGATCACAAATAGGCAGAGAGGCAGGCAGATAGAGAGAGGAGGAAGCAGGCTCCCCGCTGAGCAGAGAGCCCGATGCAGGGCTCGATCCCAGGACCCTGAGATCATGGCCTGAGCTGAAGGCAGAGGCTTTAACCCCCTGAGCCACCCAGGTGCCCCATCTCTCATGGTTCTGAAGGTGA
>CM053616.1:70820856-70838076 GCA_028646535.1 Procyon lotor
TGAGAAGCTCAAGAGGAGATTGCATCGCTTTCCCCATCCAGCTTCGGGAGCTGCTAACCTTCCTTGCCTTGTGGTGGCATCAACCCCCCTCTGCGTCCACCATCACCTTGCCTCCTCCTCTTCCGAGTGCCTGGAATCTCTATCTCTTACTTACAAGGACACATGTGATTGGATTTGGGCCCTCCGATGATTCTGGATAATCTCTTAATGTCAAGACCTTCAATTTGAAATTTTGCCCGTTAGGTGACATTTACTGGTTGCAGAATTAGGACATGATGTTTCTGTGTGGCCATGACTCAGCCTACTGCAGAGGGTAAGAAGAGCCTCCTTTATTTAATTCAATCTTCTTTTATTATACCTGATGTCTACATGTGCTGAGGTTGCCATAACAAAATACCATAGGCTGGGTGACTTATGCAACAAAAATTTCTTTTCTCACAGTTCTGGAGGCTGGAAGTTTAAGATCGAAGGTGCCAGCCATGCGGGGTCCTGGTGAAGTCTATCTTCCTGGCTAACAGATGGCCATCTTCCCACTATGTCCGTGCATGGCCTCTTAATTTAGTGTCTTTGAGGATAAAGAACAAGGTCTCTGGTGTCTCTTTTTATAAGGGCACTAGCCCCATTGTGAGGGCCCCTCCTCATGACCTCACTTAATCCTGAGTACCTTCCAAAGACTCCATATTCAAATACCATCACACTAGGGATTAGGGCTTCAACCTGAGATTTGTAAGGACACAGACATTCAGTCCGAATCACCTATGTGCTCAGTCTTGGGCTAAAAATGCACACCTACAAATTTCAAGAAGGAAAAGAATCCAGAACCCCAGAATCATCCTAGAGTCTCTGAATACCGGCTCCATCAAAGATGGAACTAGTTGGGCGCTTGGGTGGCTCAGTCCTTGAGCATCTGCCTTTGGCTCAGGTCATGATCCCAGGGTCCTGGGATCGAGGCCCACATTCAGCACCCTGTTTGGCGGGAAGCCTGCTTCTCCCTCTCCCTCTCTCGCTCCCCCTGCTTGCGCACCCTCTCTCTGTGTGTCTTTCTCTGTCAAATAAATAAATAAGTAAATCTTAAAAAGAGAAAAAGATGAAACTAGCTGAGTGAAGAACAGAACATTTTTTCCTTCCAGAGTGAAAACGGCATTCAGGCTCTTGGGAACTTGGGTGGAGATAGAATAAACACTTTACAGGGCAAAAGCTTATGTCCTCAGATTTTTTTTTTCACCCTCAGACCTGCTAGTATCTCATTCTCTTTCAGCTAATGGCACAAACATAATGAAAAAGTGCAAATATATTTTAAATTACCTTGTTTTAATAACATCTAGGTCGTACTAACCCTTGAGACCCAGAGGTTTCATAACCTTCACAAGATTCCAGACCATATGTTACACATTTCTCTTTGCAAATTTACATTCTGGATCTACATCTACATCTGGGCCCAATCCGAAAACATCATGTAATCATTCCGCAGCGCAATAAATTTTATGACAAGCTAAAGAATGCAAAACCATAATCTAACATTAAAGCATATATTTTTCACTGCTAAATAGTTTAGCCGCTTATCCTCAGAGATCAGTAATGCGGCCACTGAATCCAACTTCCCTTCATGTGTGCTGAACAAGGAGATTCAGAAATATCGATCCTTCTTACATTTTTCTGTGGTCTATGAAAAGAAGAAATCACAAACATTTATATCAGGCAGTGCTCAGAAAGACAGGCTGCAGAGCACATATGAGAACATCCTAAATGAGAGAGAGAATGAGACGAGGTGAGAGAGACTGAGGCAGAGAGACAAAAAGATGAATACGCTGGAAGGACTTGGACCAAATGAGAAAGACTATTCTGGAGCCAGCTGGCCCTGTAGTTGAACCTTTAAACTGTAAAAAGTATTTCATACTATTTATAGAGAAATTTCCCCATGGATATTGCCCAAATCTTCTTGTGCTCATTGAGACCATCTTCTGTTTTGAAGGAAATAAAAGCAGTGTATAATTTAAAAATAAGCAATAAACGACAGAGGCTAAAATCTCTAAAGCTCTTTGTTTCCTCTGAGAGTAGAACTATACGTTAAATATATCACATTTTGCTTGGGATAAACACACCATCAACCAACCTCTTTTCCTTTCATATACATGGCGTCTTTCCCTTGTTGGTAAATTGGTTGTTTATTGCTGAGTGCTATGAAAACAAACTCTTCTTTTTGGATGTGTTTTTTTTTCCTTCCTTCCTGCCTTCCTCCTTTTCTTCCTTCCTTCTATTCTTTCAAGAGCACAGAGGACTATCATGAGTATGAAGTATAACAAAATTTATAAACCAATTCATAATGCTGCGACTCATAGACAAATGGCCTGTTAGAATACACAGAAAGAGTAGGCTTTTTTTTCTTTTTTAAGAAAAACCACGTGAATCTGCTGCTAGGATTTCTATAGCATGACCTTAAATGTTCTCTTAGGGGGTGTTGAGGAAATATTCTGAAATGCATATTTATAACGAAGCCTACATATATGTGGTTTGACAGTCAGGAACGTATTGCACTAAGGGTAGCTTCCAACCTAAGAACAGGTTGCACTCCCATTGATTGGTCCTAAGTTGATTGTTTGCCATTAAGACTCTTCCTCCAGGTAACCGCATAGTGGGGGGACTACCTGGCCAGAAACCCATTTTACCCAAACTGCCATTGAAATGACTCCTCTAGCTGTGGCTTCGGCAATGATGGGCATCTAGAAAAGTCTATCTCTGCTACCTAGTGGTTCATAAATCAAGGATTTGTGAACTGAGGTTGTCCAAGCTCCCTCTTTGTTGACAAGCGTATTCTTTAGTTGAAGAAAGCCCTGAGGTTTTCATAAATGCCAAGTTCTTTCAGAACAACAAGATGGGTAAGAAAACACTATTTCAAGAAGGATCATATCTTTCAAAAATATTTTTTTAGAAATGGTTTCAACTCATTGCATTTTTAATTACATCACTTAAAAACGAAAAACAGTTGTATTCTCAAAATAGCAACTATTAAATAAGTTCATGAGCCAAATTATATCTGAAGAATACATTGGATTTTCTAATGGTGGAAATTCAGAGACCCTTATGTGAACAAAGCTTTTAGAATTGACAGAGTATTTGCGAATACCCATCTATGTTGGATAGAAACACTTTAAAGGCAAACGTTTACCATTGAATTAGCAGCAAATTGGCACCAGGCCTCTGTTGTCAGCCTGCCTGTGCTGTGGTTTTATGATTACTATTGCCTGTATCATCAATTTGTATTTACTATATTCCACTCTTAAGTGAAAACACAGTTTACTGCATAAACCACAAAAGCCTCTTGGTATCCTTCTCAGTCAGGCATTAATAATGCATCCTGATGTCCCGTTCGTAAATGCAAGAGCATTTACAAACTTCACATTAACCACTGAGGCCTCCACAGGGCCTGGTGCCCTCTTACAGCCATCAGAGGTAGGAGAGGTAGATCATCCCTGGCCTTGGCCCAACACCTGCCTCCCCTTGGGTAACAAACCCCCAACACTTCCCAGTTTCCCCATCTGTTCCACTGGGACCCCAACTTTGGGTCTAATCAATTAACCTCTTTCAAAGAAGGGAGAATTATTTTAAAATTTGATTGACTGAATTACAGCCATGGAAAAGTCAGGGCTGACAAGTAAAACACCCTAGACACTCACCAAAGGTTAACATATTCAGAGCAAATGAGGTAAAGCTTTTTCCATGGAGCATCTTTGTTATTTCAAGATAATCCTAATCATTTTCTCCACAATAACTGATTTTTAGGAAAATTCTTCTGTTTAGGCTCAACCGAGGTAATTTTAGGAAAAGAGAACCAGTGTCCTATGTATACTTGTAACTCTTGCTCTTGTCAAAGAGGAAGACCCCTACCTTGGCACAGAATACACCAGAGGACCTCCTTGCCTTATTCCCACCCTCATCTCTATTCTTCCAGTTATTGTGGCCCTTTATTCATTATCATTTTGATCCTATACGTTATCCTTTTCCTTCCTTCTTTCCCTCCCTTCCTCTCTTCTTTCCTTCTTTCTTCCCAACCTTCCTCCTCCTCCTCCCCTTCCTCCTTCTTCCTCTTCTTCTCTCTCTTTCTCTCTCTCTCCCCCTCCCTCCTAATTAAGGATTTGGACTCTGACCCGCCTTGGTTGGATATCCTTGGTTGGATAGCAGCTCTGTTCTTTACCAGCTGTGTGACTCCAACAAATGTATCTTGACTTTCAGCAACATCAACAGAAGACCTGGAAATAACACTTGTCTTGCAAAATTTTTGTGAGAAATAAATGAAATTAAATATGTAAAAGTATTTAGCACAGCCTGGAATATAAAAATATGGTCCTTATCTTTCAACTTTTTTCTTTAATTTAATGTTATTTTTTTGACTTCTGTTTCTCTTTCTTTCTTCCTCTGTGTCTGGTATTTCTCTTACACTTGACTGTCCAATTTGACTTGATCTGAGACATTTAATACCATTTATGATTAATATTTAACAACATAACCTCTAATAATTTTCTGATTCACATGAGAATTGCTCTTTCCTACAGTAATCCAGGTGTCAATGCATGATAAGAGCATCATAGAATAAAGTGATAGTGAAAAAAATTCACACTTCATATTTCTACCATTCACTTCAGAAACAGGCCTGCCCTCTTCAATGTCCAGACTAGCTGTATTTAATTTAATCCCTTTAAAAAATCAGATGAATAAGAAATCCATGTTACCTTGCACATTCACTTAAAAAGTCCATAAATTGAGGTATAATAGGTAATCCAGTTAGCTATGAGTTTCTGCCATATTTCTTGGGACTCAAATAGTTAAACTCCACACAGGCAAAGATATTAGGTTTTTAGTGGAATTACCTAAATCTCATGGTTTAGGTAATTACTCATCATATGGGAATGATTTTTATGACTACTAAGATAATATAAGCAAAATGGAACAGGCACTTAATAGCAAAAGAAGAGCCTTCTCTTTCAGTGATCTTGTTCAGCTATCAGTAAGCATGTGTTACCCCTACTAATTTATAGAATCTTAACATGGGGAAGAAACCTGGAAGTCATCTACCAGTTCAAAACAGAAGTTTTCCTTGTCCCCTTTCCAATATACTACAAGGGAAACCTCCAAGAAAATAGATATTTAGTTGGCTTGTCTTTTCTCTAGACAATGAAATGCCTATATGATAAAAAGTAAATCCAAGACCATCTCAATAAACTGAATGCATATGAAAGGGCGAATAAGCTTCATCATGAGCAAGTTTAAGTTTTAAGAGTATAATTCTCTGAAGGGATTATATAAGAAACATGTAGTTGGCTTCTATTTTATATAGAACATGTTTTAGACAGTGTGGAAGTTTATAAACCAGTCGAGGTTATATACAAAAAATATTTGCCAGAAAAATTTTTGTAAGCTAAAGTGTAAGTGATATCAGAAAGGTACAGATAACGTCTTGGGTGTGTAGAGCAGAGAAAATATGCTACCTTCTGAAAGGATAGGTTTAAATTGTTAAGAAAATTTAAAAAGCATTGAAGTCATGTCTTCCCTAGATACATTAATTTAATGAATTGTAACATATCAAAATTCCAAGAAATGTAGTGAATCATTGGAATCTATTACAGACCACACACATAGTACTTGTCAAGTAAACCTTTGTTCCATGAATCCATGAGGGAAACTTTTAAAATAAAATGGAAGGCATTCTGCTAAATGTGCATCTTCACCTGAAATACAGTGGGATCCTGAGATCCAGAAAAAAGCAACCCAAACAATTACAGAGATGGTCAGATTTTCATATGAGGATAAATTAACAATATCAAAACCATTGGGGCATGTGAGTGGTTCAGTTAGTTAAGCATATGACTCTTGGTTTCAGTTCAGGTCATGATCTCAGGGTCATGAGAGAGACCCCACATCAGGCTCCCTGCTCATTGGAATCTGCTTCTTTCCCTTTCTCTTTGTCCCTCCCCCCACTTGTTCTCGCTCTCCCCCCCCCCCGCCGCGTCTAAAATAAATAAGTAAATCTTAAAAAAAAAACAAAAAAACCTTTACAGCAGATCCCAGCACAACTTTAATTCATATAGAATAGTAAGCATCTAAAGTTCATGTCACTGAAGCTCCTTAAATTTTGAAAAAAAACATGAAGTGAACATAGATTAAATCATCAAATTGGATTGAGGAAGATTGCGTTCACTTTGTTAGCTTTACTTGCAACTAAAACGTTGACAGCATCAACCAAGAGTCTATGGGTCTAACTGGATCTTTCCTGAGTGTCCACTCTTCTAGATCCTCAGCCCAGATACAGATATGCACTAAAAGTTATTTGATTTGCATAAAGTCTTAGTTTGGGTTCTCTCAGGAGTGGACCTGGAGACAAGAATTTAAGTACTAGTTTACTGAGGAGATGAAGACAACATCACTGTGGGAGTAAGAGTTGAGACGAGGCAGTGAAGGCACTCAAGGCAGTCAACAAATGGCGCATTATCAAACCAGCTACCAACTGAGGGCCCCGGGGGGGATTCTGGGAGCCGGTGAATCTGGGAGCCCCGTATCTCAGCCAAGGGTTGGACTCACTGGAGTAACTATCTGCCAACTCTTGTCATTGGTTGAAGACCACTCCCCAGACAGTCTTAACTTCCCAAGTAATTTCTTTGCTGCTTCTGCCTGGGACAGCCAAGACTTTGATGGCCAAAGAAAGCCCTTAGATAAAGAAAGGCAGAGGTAGGCAGTAAGTTGGACAGCAGAATGAAGTGGTATGAGCAGGGTGGCATTTGTGGGTATGGCCGCATCTGCCACTCATAGAGGGCGTATCTTGACCTTGATAACCACCTTAAAAGCCATCCTAATCTCAGAGACAATGGAGAAGCCAGCTCCAGAGTATTACCCTTGGTCATGCCATCTTATGTTAGAGTTTTAGGAGGAAGCTGACTCTTTCACCGTACCTGTCTGCTTCCTCTTCTCCCCACTCAAGGAAAAGAAACACACAAACAGACCCTACAGCCAAAACTAAAACCAATTCAGTCTCAGAGAAGTCATCACAGAAGTGAGCTCTGCCACGCAATGGTATTCTGGTAACGATCTCCCTAAAAAACTACAGAGAGAAAGAAAACGGAATATTGCTCCTGCCGCACTCTGCCAACTTTAAGCAGGCAACTTCAGTCCTTACTTAAGTACTTTAAGTACTTATAAAGTTTATTTTAAAGTTTATGCCAGGCTGAAAACACTGCTGGTAGTTCTAAGGAGTTCTAAAATAAATTAATATATCTGAAGCCTCTAATGGCTTTCTGTTGACTGTCTAGAGATTTAAAGGGAAAAGTTCCCCACTAACATTAAGCAGTTGTCAGCATCCTCTGTCTGACCATAATGCAAACACAGCCAGCTTTTCCAAAGCATCAAGTCCATGACAAACACCACTGTCAGACCAGCAGCCACGTTACTAAGCTGTCAGTAGGAAAATGACCCTTCTATTCACATTTCTTACAACGATGGCAATAGTATCATCGCTTAAAATTTACTCTTCTGCACTCTTACAAAAACAATGAAGCCTGAGTTACTAATCTAAAGGAGTAATAGTTTCCATATAGTCTTGGGATTTCTGAAAAACATGCTATTTACGGAGCTATAACTTATTGAAACTCTCGAAAAAATTAAATTCTCCACATTCTACCTATGTCTACCTCAGGGACCTCTGCAAGTCTGGTGTTCCAGAAACACCGCTTGGTCCACAGGGACACACACAATTGGAAACTCTTTAAAAAGATACAATAAATAAACCAAATTGGCTTACTCTTATGTAAGTTTAGGCAGGTGTTGTAATGTCTATATTTTGCTAGTTCGTCCCTTAATTCATTCAACAAATATTGACCCACCTACTGTTGAACGCCAGACTCTGTACTAAACGTTAGGTAATCAGTGGTGAGCAAAGCTGACAGTGTCTCCTTTTTTATTACCTACGACGCATACAGCAGCAGAATTATGCTTAGAGAAATCAAAACAAAGAAAACTGCCAGAATGCTGTCATCCCTATTTGTTTGATTTTGTGACCCCATAACCTTCAGCGGCTCCTCATTGTTCTTATGATAAAAACAAAGTCCTTTACACGGTGTGGAGCATGTGTAAAAATTTACTTTAAGTTTTGAGAAGATATTCCATTGAAGAGGTGATGTATACAGTGGAAATCTTTTTTTTTTTTTCATTTCTTTATTCCACAACTTTGCAAACATAGCGAAAGAGTGCCCTACCTGGTTTTATAGAAGAATAGAGACTTTATTGAAATACAAAAATCTGTTCTAACCATTATTTGTCAAAAATATTCAAACGTAAAAAAAAAAAAACCTAAAAAAGCTGGAGGAATCTAAAACTGTTTCAGAAAAAAGTCACGTCTTCAGTATTCCTACAACCTTGTCCCTGTCATCTGACAAATAATGGTTAGAATAGATTTTTGTAGGGGCACCTGAGTGGCTCAGGCATTAAGCATCTGCCTTCGGCTCGGGTCATGATCCCAGCGTCCTGGGATCGAGCCCCGCATCGGGTTCCCTGCTCGGCAGGAAGCTTGCTTCTCCCACTACCATTCCTTCTGCTTGTGTTCCCTCTCTCACTATGTTTCTCTCTGTCAAATAAAAAAAAAAAATCTTTAAAAGAATAGATTTTTGTATTTACAAGCAGAAATATTATGAGAGATTTTGTCAATCATGTGTTTCTCGTAAGTCTTTTAGATGTTCCTTTTTCCTGAAGATACCTAGGCTTATTTACTTGTAAGCCTAAACCAGACACCAGTGGATTAAAAAAAAAAAAAAAAAAGAAGTTCTCAGTTTGCTTCAGCCAATTAAGGATAATTTATTCATGGAGAACCCAGAGAAAAAAAATTCACCCATTCAACGAAGTATTTATTAAGTGTTTATCATGTGCCAAAGTGCTGTTTCAAGCACTTCAAATTGAATGTGAATAGAAAAGTCCCAGAGCTCATGAGGCTCTTATGTAGAGTCAGGAGGGCTAATTCTAGCCCACAGTCCATGCGCAAACTGGCGAAGTGAACCAGGGTAGGACATATTGCACTTGGGGACTTCAGGTTCCTCGTGTGAAAAGTGAAGAAGCTCTCAGCTCTAAACTTCTATTGTTTGCACTAGGGATAATGCCAAATAGAAAATGGCTCATGAGGATGACATTGGTAATAAGAAACATTTTCCCATTTAAGAGGATGAATCTTTGCAAGCCCACTCACGTTCTCTTTCTAATCCCTTAATATAAAAATAAATGATTTATTGTCCCAAGGATCTAATGTAGATGGATTCTAAGCTGGCTTTAAACACATTAATCTTGAGGCACCTGGGTGGCTCAGTCAGTTAAGCGCCAACTCTTGATTTCGGCTCAGATGATGATCTCAGGGTCCTGGGATCAAACCCCCTTCAGCGGGCTCTCATCTCCCTCTCCCTCTATCCTTCTCACCACTCACGCCCTCATTCTCTAAGATAAATAAATCAGTCAAAATAAATAAATAAATAATAAACACATTAATCTTAAATTCTAAGCAACCGATTTATAGATTGAATCTACTTCAGAATTATTTTCATGGCCCAAATATGGTAAACTAAATGAAGTGTAATATTTACTACGTAAAATAATTCAAATCCCCAAAATACTGGAAATGTTGAAATCACATCATCATTATCAAAGCAAGATACTATGTACTCACTAGAATGTAAGTTACAAGAGGCAGAGATTTGCATCTGTTTCAATCACTCCCTTAGCCCCAACAACTTAAAAACTACCTACATACAGTAAATACTTCATATGTGCTGGTGGTGGTGGGGGGGGGTGTTGTTTGTTGTTGTTTATTCTCAGTAAGATCAGCCAAGCTCAACCCAGCTCAGGAGAACTGGTCTGCTGACCCATAGATTCATGAGCAATAATAAATGGTTATAGTTTTAAGCCACTGTGTCTGGGAACACTCATTACACAGCATTATCGTGGCCATAGATGACTGATACAAGTGGTTTATAGAGTCACACGGAGGGCTAAAGAAGTCGACTCTGGGGCCACATCACAGACCAGATTCCCTGATGTCAAAAAATTGTACAATCAGGGGCGCCTGGGTGGCTCAGTCGTTAAGCGTCTGCCTTCGGCCCAGGTCAGATCCCAGGGTCCTGGGATCGAGCCCCACATCGGGCTCCCTGCTTGGCGGGAAGCCTGCTTCTCCCGCTACCATTCCCTCTGCTTGTGTTCCCTCTCTTGCTGTGTTTCTCTCTGTCAAATAAATAAAATCTTTAAAAAAAAAAAAAATTGTACAATCAGAAGACCCCTTGCTGAGCTGACAAGCTACAGTTAAAAACCCTGCTTCTAGAACCCTCTCACTTCTGCTGTGACCAGGAATCTCATGAGAAAGTTGCCAACTCAGGACCATGTTACTGCTGCTACTGTTATGATTAATATCATCAGAATAGAAACCCATATTTCACTTTTATTCCATATAATTCAGTCACGCTGCTGATTCTTACCAGCGGAATATAAGTTACATGTGAACTTCAGCTGCAAAGGACTCTAGGATCAGAGGGATATTTTTAAATAAAAATTAACTTTATTTTTTATTATTTATTTTTTAACTGAGATTAATTCACATATTATAGTTTTGGGTGTACAACATAATGATTAATATTTATGTATATTATAAAGTGATCACCATGATAAGTGTAGTTAATATCCATCACCACACATAGTTACAGACTTTTTTCTTGTAATGAGAAATTTTAAGATCTGCTCTCTTGGCAACTTTCAAATATACTTTGCAGTATTACTAATCACAGTTTCATACTGCACTATAGTATTACTAACTATACTATAAAAATTAATTGATTGAATATTTTAAAATATATTTAAAGTATTTTAAGGTATTTTTATACCTACATGTACTTGAATTAACTGCTAATGAACATAAGTTAGCTGGTAAATCCAAATTATAGGCGACAGATGGTAATTCAAAGGTATGTAAAGAACTGGATGTTTAAAGGGGTTATCAAAGAGTATCCTTCTCTTCCAATCTAAGTAGAAAGAGGTCATCTAAAGGAGCCAGATGTTTCTAAAAGGAAAGAGAAAGTTGGGGGAAATATCTTAATAGCTACAAACTGTAAATTTCTCCAAACCTAAAGGAAAGAGACCTAGGAAAAATCACTGAGATTAATATGCTATCTTTTCATGCTTCTCGACAAAAGGGTTTGAATGGGTTTATATCTTCAGTACTTACCATAATGCTTAGCAGGTTGTATGGGACTAAATGCACATATGATTATGGGTTGGCTGCAGAACTGACTGAAGGAATAAGAGAAACACATTCAATCAATCAATCTGAATGCTGGAGCTATCTTCAGTTATTTGATTATACCAGCATATAAGAAAAGTTGCTTCACAAGTACAGTTAGAGGAAGGAGAGATTTATTGCTCAGAAAAGTGCAGGAGTGGGGCGCCTGAGTGGCTCAGTCGTTAAGCGGCTGCCTTCGGCTCAGGTCATGATCCCAGGGTCCTGGGATCGAGCCCCGCGTCGGGCTCCTTGCTCAGCAGGAAGCCTGCTTCTCCCACTACCACTCCCTCTGCTTGTGTTCCCTCTCTCGCTGTTTCTCTCTGTCAAATAAATAAAATATTAAAAAAAAAAAAAAGAAAGAAAAGTGCAGGAGTGAGTGGGAGATCTAAGACTAGGTGCTCAGTGGAAAAGGGTGAGAAGAACAACTATTGCTGGAAGGCTAAGGATTTTTGAAGGAAAGGAATGCAATGAACTCCAAACCCATCAGAATGATAGTTAAACCTTATTTAATATCTATTATTCATCCACATTTTTTAAATATTACTGTAGTTATTCTTAATGGAAACTAAGAGAGAGATTAAAAGTAAGGTGTAGAACCAATACCCCAAAGACAGAAGCAAAGTCCCCATAGTATATCCTGAGAATACAGGCCCAGTGCATACACAAAAATCTGAACGGCTACTTAAACAATCACGTGGCATAGAGTGGAAGTTCAAGTCAATCTACTTAAAATTTCAAATGCCCGGGAGACACAAATTCATATGCATGTGCATGGGTTTGTTTCATATTTTCATTTATAGGAAAATTTTCTCTTTCATACTGTTGTGCTGAGGTGTAGATATTCTGTTCTTCCTGACTTACTGCCCTTGAGATGTTGTCTTAGGTCCATTCAGCACCCAATTTCTCGTTGGCTTTTGTTTTGCATACTGTTAGACACATACCCTTCTTCGGATCACTTCTGGTACTTCTGACTTCTTACAGGTTCTTCGCTAAGCTCTATCCTCAACTGCATTTATATCAGAGCCCAACAAACAGCAAGTAAATGCAGAAACCTCAATCATCCTCCCAAAATGTGGTATGATACTGTGTGCAAAGACCAAAGATAACATTCTAGAAGAAGCGAGGAAATATAATATGAACAAACATATTACAGTATTGGAAATGTGGCATTGGATTAAATAATACATCTTGGAATCTCTAAAAAAAAAAATTGAATCATAGGCCCAATATTCACCCTCTTTATTAAGAGTTTGTACACATGCTTCAGCAAATATTTTATTGCACATTAGATGGGAAATGCCAAATTAGAGATTGGAAAAGGTGCAAGTTGAAATAAAAGGGACTTACTTGTAATATGCGCCAAATTTTGGGATACATATACTACATTTTGGTCCAAATAATCGCTATGCATACAAAACCTAGCCATTGGATTTTATTATAAGAATCTCTCAAGTATTTAAAATATTTACTGGGAAATCCAATTGTGTGAGTCAAGGGGGCTAGCAAACCATAGAAAACTGTCTTTAAATACATCCACACTTACATACAAATAAACCCAAATAAATAAGTAGGTAGATACATAATAAATAAATAAAACCACAAAATTGTAAATGATTGACAGAAATCACTGCAGACAACTAGAGTGTTATAAGAATAAAGATGTAGTTCTCACTCTGGGGCTGAGTTGATTATTTCTAGAATAGATGTGGGTATCTGGAGCTTCTAAGGATTAGTTGGAAGGTTTTTGAAGGGATATATGTTCTCAAGAGAGACTTTATGATGGAAATCAGTATGAGGGAAGAAAGAAACAAAACAAAAGAAAGACTCATTACAAATTTTTACATAAAGGAAAAAGAAAGCCCAGGTAGGGTTTCTTTCATAACTTCATGATCTAAGCTACATTGTGTGTCCTTTACTCATCTCTTTTAGCAAATAGCTATTCATTTTCTTTATTCTCCCTCTCTTTACCACGCCCCTGACTCATAGTGAACTTGGTCAAGATCTGAACAGACACCTCACCAAAGGAGATATACAGGTGGCAAATGAGTAGATGAAAGGATGTTCAATATCATTTGCAATTAGGAAAATGTAAGTTGAACAAGAGATACCACCACACACCTACTAGCGTGGCCAAAATCTAAAACAGTGACAATGCTAGAGGTTGGGAGGAGAGATAGAGCCACAGGAATTCTCATCCATTGCTGGTAGAGATGCAAAATAGCATAGCCATTCTGAAAGAGAGTTTGACAATTTCCTATGAAACTAAATATTGCCTTATCTAGCAATCTCGTCTACCCAAAAGCAGGCATGTGAATGTTGATACTTTTATTTATCATCACCAAAAAGTAAATGCAGGGGCGCCTGGGTGGTTCAGTGGGTTAAGGCCTCTGCCTTTGGATCAGGTCATGATCTCAGGGTCCTGGGATCGAGCCCCACATCGGGCCC
The DNA here is from genome assembly GCA_028646535.1 of Procyon lotor. Taxonomy (NCBI): domain Eukaryota; kingdom Metazoa; phylum Chordata; class Mammalia; order Carnivora; family Procyonidae; genus Procyon; species Procyon lotor. The sequence goes on from CM053616.1 coordinate 70,834,592, forward strand.
TCTGCTCAGTAGGGAGCCTGCTTCCCCCTCTCTTTGCCTGCCTTTCTGCCTACTTGTGATCTCTCTCTGTAAAATAAATAAATAAAATCTTAAAAAAAAAAAAAGAACACAAAAGCTTCTTCAAGTTTCACCTATTATTTAGATAGAGCCATTGGGGACTTTTCATCCCTACCTCTTTTTTTTTTTTTAATTTAACAAAGGAGTCCCAAGGGCTCAAAGACAAACTGGACTTGCCTAGTAAGTGAGGCCACAGCAGGAAGAAAGGTCAGAAACCTTCAACTTCATACCATTTCAAGGAAATTATTGAAGACCACAAAAATGTAAGTGTTTGTAAAACACATGGGTTCATAGACTCTTTCAGTCTGTTGAGATTACATATTCTCTTTGAGTCAACATAATCACTACACATATCTATAATCATCATTTGACCCTAGTAAAATTATGATTGTCATGTTATCAATTGATCAGAAAATGTGGTAACATCTCCAGAAAATTATTACTTAGTAATCAAAACATGTTAAGAGAAGTGAAGCAATGTGGAGAAGGGTGAGCTATCCTAGAAAAAAAGAAAACCACCTTTAAATATCTCATCAATTTCCACTGGGTGTTTTGTTGAAAGCGGTTGTAAATTTACAGCAGGTTGCTAATGTCAGCAGCCCGCCCAGTAGGTGTGGGATGAACCCTTATTCAGTGGTTTAAGAGCTGAGTGTAACAATGTAGCTTTTTTCTTGTATCAAAAAATTTTTAGTGAATATATTTAACATTGTGTAAATTTAAGGTATACATATTATGTTGATACATTTATATGTTGTAATATGATTGCAGTTGTAGTGATATTTATCATATTCCATAATTACAGTACAACATTGTCCTCATTCATTATTCTGTGCATTAGATCTCCAGCTTCTTTGCTGCTCCTTACAAATTTGTATCCCTAAACACCATCAATCTTATCTTTCCACACTCATCCCCTGGGAACTACCATTTTACTCTGCTTTTCATGAGTTTGACATTTTTAGATTATATGTGTAAGTGCTATCACACATATACAATGGAATATTATTCAGTCATGAATGTAGCTTTGTTTTATATAAAGTTGAGCTTCCCAAAGGGCAGCAGGTATAGGGGCCCAAGAATCCTCTCGGCTGGCTGTGCACAGAAGTCCTCCTTTATCCATGGTTTTGCTATCTGTGGTTTCAATTACCAACAGTGATCCGCCTCTGGAAACACACGGCCCTTTTTCTGGTGGATAGAGAGAAGGTCAATAGCAGCCTAATGCTGTGACACATGCCCACGTCATTGCCCTCACTTCATCCCACCATGCACGCATTTTCTCATCTCACAGCTCCACGAGAAGGGTGACTACAACACAATATTAGAGAGAGAGGGGCCACATTCACATAACTTTTATTACAATATATTATTATTATTGTTCTGTTATTACGAATTATTGTTGTGCATCTCTTACTGTGCCTAATTTATAAATTAAACTTTATCACAGGTATGTATGTATAGGAAACATCAGTATACATAAGGTTTGGTACTATCCATGGCTTCAGGCATCCACGGCCGGTCTTGAAACTTATCCCCCGTGGTAAGAGGGGAACAACTTCATCAGTTTCACCTCTAACTTTTCACGGTCCAGATTCATCTGGCGTCTTCTGGGCAGGCTGACAGGGCCACAGAGTGTCTGCTCCCACTCCAACCCCTCAGCCTTTGCTCAGGGAGCCACCTGCATGCCTGTTTCTTCGACACTCCGTGTGGTTTGCTATGACCATGGGGTATTTCAGACACCCCTTTTAATTACCAGTTTGTTTCATTTTTCTATGCCCCTCTCTTGAGATGAGCCATGCCGGTAGAAGTGGTGCTTGTTTTCTGAGGTGTGTGCACATACACGCTGGCATATTTCTTGTAAAGCTCCATGGGAGGGTAAGCTACTTCTTTGTCAATGGAGAATAGAACTTTAAAACTAGAAGGAATCTAAGAGATGACCTAACTATGATAGTGAGAAAACTGAGGCCCAGAGAAGTGAAGCTACTAATCCCAAGTCGATGAAAGCTACTCCGAGGGCTGGAGCTCCACACATTCCTTTGCAGACCACGGTTACTACTTCTCCCAGTTTCTTCTGAATTCCCTCGTTGCCTTCTCCTTCTCTGTCTCCATTGTGGCTTCCACGGCAGCCCTACCTTGTCAACATCCACGTTTTCACACAGGTCCTATAAGCTCATGTCTTCCTTTATAGATCTTAGATATATAGTTCTTTATATCCTCCTCCATTTATTTAGGTCTTTGATTTCTCTTAGTTTTCAATGAACAAGATGTGTGGTTTTCACCTATCATTAGTTACATTTAGTCAAATAAATTTTACATTCCTTTTGTAATAAAATTGCTTGGTAAATAGAGTTTTTTTTTCCTCTGATATATGTGATTGAATTTTTAACCTTAACTTTGTATTTCGTGACCTGCCACAAAATTACTTTTTTAAACTTTTCTTTAGATTTGCTGCCCACACAATCATGTTGCAAAGTTCATTTTATTTATTCCAAATCTGTAGTCCTTTTACTTTTTTTTTCTTTTCTTATAGGACTTCCAGTGCAATGTCCAAAGAACACTGTGTCTTGTTCCTGATCTTACGTGCGAAGTATTCAGTTTTTCACCATTAAATATGTTACTTATAAATTTATCATACCTGCCTTTCATCAGGTTGAGGAAGTTGCTTTTTATTACTACTTTGCTGAGAGATTTTATTGCTTGTGTTGAATTCTACCACATGCTTTTTTTGACCCCCTTGAGAAAAATAATATTTTTTCTTTTTTATTCTAATGTAAAAGAGAATATAAAAGAGAATATGTTGAAATATATTGGTTGATTTTTAGAATTAAAACAACTTTGCATTACTGAGATAAAACAACATTTTTCATAATTTATTATTTTTTATATATTTTACCATTTGATTTCAACATAATTTGTTAAGGATTTTTACATAAATTCTCATGAGGGATATTTTTATCTAACTTCTAGTCTTGTGATTCTTTTGGTCTGGTATGAGGGTACACTCACCTTATAAAATGGGCTGAAAAAAGGGAACAAAAGTGAAAATGAACTTTTGGGACTTCATCAAGTAGTCATTTCCTCTGCACAGCAGAGGAAACAGTCAACAAAACAAACAGGCAAACCATGGAATGGGAGAAGATATTCACAAATGACACTATAGACAAAGGTTTATATCTAAGATCTATAAAGAACTCCTCAAACTCAACACTCAAAAAAGAGATAATCACGTCAAAAAATGGGCAGAAGACATGAACAGATACTTCTCCAAAGAAGACATACAAATGACTAACAGACACATGAAAAAATGTTCATCATCATTAGCCATCAGGGAGATTCAAATCAAAACCACACTGAGATACCACCTTACACCAGTTAGAATGGCCAAAATCAACAAGACAGGAAACAACAGGTGTTGGAGAGGATGTGGAGAA
>CM053616.1:70838176-70883863 GCA_028646535.1 Procyon lotor
GGAAAACAGTGTGGAGATTCCTCAAGAAATTAAAAATAGAGCTACCCTATGACCCAGCAGTCACACTACTGGGTATTTACCCCAAAGATGCAGATGCCGTACAAAGAAGGGCCACATGTACCCCAATGTTCATAGCAGCAATGGCCACAATCACCAAACTGTGGACAGAGCCAAGATGCCCTTCAAAGATGAATGGATATGGTCCATTCTTCCAAAGAAGATATGGTCCATATATACAGTGGAATATTATGCCTGCATCAGAAAGGATGGATACCCAACTTTTGTATCAACATGGACGGGACTGGAAGAGATTATGCTGAGTGAAATAAGTCAAGCAGAGAGAGTCAATTATCATATGATTTGACTTACATATGGAGCATAAGGAAAAACATGGAGAACATTGTGAGAAGGAAAAGAAGGAAAAGAAAATTAGGGGAAATCGGAGGGGGAAATGAACCATGAGAGACTGTGGACTCTGAGTAAAAAACTGAAGGTTTTGGAGGGGAGGAGGTTGGGGGGTTGGGCGAGCCTGGTGGTGGGTATTGAGGAGGGCACATATTGCATGGAGCACTGGGTGTGGTGCATGAACAATGAATCTTGGAACACTGATAAAATAAAATTAAAAATAAAATTAAAAATAAATAAATAAAATAAAATGGGCTGAAAAAGTTTACATTGCCTCAATGCTATGCAAGAGCATTTGGAGCTTTAATATTACTTCCTCCTAAAATGTGTGATGGAATTCACCAGTGACACCATATGAGTCTGGAGATTTCAAATTGGGAAGATTTTTAATTATGAATTCAATTTCTTTCACTTACAGAGGGTAATTCAGGTATCCATTTCTTCTTCAGTTAAGTATTGGTATGATTTTTTGAGAAATATGATCATTTCATTGAGGTTTTTATAATATCTCCCTCTTTCTTTTTCATATCTTAAAACGGAATTGATGTCCCTCCCTTCTTTTACTCTTGATATTAGAAATTTCTTGGGTTTAATGTGTTCTTCTTTTCTACCTTCTTAGAAAGTAGTGTGCAGACGAATTCTGCAGCCCTGCCCTCAATTTGGAAATAAGCGTTCACTGCAGGCCTCCAGGAAAATAGAAGTTGTTTCAGAAAAGATTTAGTTCACCCTTGGGCCCAACAACATCCTCATCATTTAAGGGAGACACGTATTGAAGCCTTTCCTTGGAAATCTCCAAGAAAAGGAAATTTATAAGCTCCCTTTGGAGACTGACTATAGTCTCAAAACTCTTAAAATCAGGTTATCAAAGGACTGTGGGACTGCCATTTCACAAGGAATAGAAAGGCCCACCTCCGCCAGGGGTCACCAAACATTTTCTATAAAGAGCCTGAGTCAATACTTTCGGTGTTACGAGCTATAGTCTATCACAGCTATTGAACTCTACCCTGGTATTGTGCACACTTCATGGTCAGGCTCTGCACTGAAAACTCAAAAGGAATAGGAAATGCATTCAATTAAATAATTGTGAAATGCCGGTCACCCAGGTTTCTGCACCTTAATGACCAACTGGTCAAGACCTCTTCCTTAAGTCCGCTACCTCTACCTATGCTATCCCCCAGGTGTTAGCCATCAACTGAATATGCACCCCAAGACAGGAGGGCATGATCAACTTTATAAAAGCACAGGGAGGGGTCTCCTCTTGCCTGACTTCTTATTGTCAAACATCATAAACCAGTCATGGACCCCACCAATGTTGTTGTACATGCTAAGCCATCATTTAGTGGGGATGCATTTTCTCATTCTGCTTTTACTTTATCCCACCTTAGGAGGGCCTGGTCTGGCACAATGAACAAGGCTCCGTTTGGCCCCAGCTGTGGGCAGGGAATGAACATCCATGGACAACAAAGGACAATCAAATCCTTTTAAGTGAGCACATAATCTGTCCAACATGTTACCTGAAAAGATGGACTTTGCTTAGAAGGGCCCATTAGGCAAACTTTTGCACCTTCAGAAGAAAGAAAAATACTATGGAAATTATGTTTGGCACCTAATGCCTAACTGAGAGAAAAAGATAAGTCTATTTCATAGAGAAAGATCCTAAAACAGATGCCAATCAAACAAATCAACGGTTCCAGATACCTGGGTTTAATAAATAATTTTGAGGTAGCCCACAGATAAACTACCATAGGAGAAAGAACTGAAAGTTTGGAATTTTAACAAAGAATCCTTACTTGACCTAAGGATTGAGCCAAACTAAATGAGAAGAACCAAGTGGCACATAAAGTATCTCCCACCCCTTCATGTGTGGATTCAGAATGAAGACAAGTTTTCTGGTTTACTCTTCTAGAAGGGAACCTTAGACTGAGCTCAGGGAAGTCAGGTCTTTTTCTTTTATCTATTACCTGATAGGAACTGGATTCTCAATAAATGAATGCATCTGGGGGCCAGGTTGTTTTGTTTTTTTTAAATTTTTAAATTTGAGGATAGTTGACACACAATGTCACATTAGTTCAGCCATAAAAAAAAAGGATGAGAACTTGCCATTTGCAACAACATAGATGGACCTAGAGGGTATTATGAGTGCATTTTTAATTTTTTTCTATTTCATGGCAATTTGAATGTTATTGTTGACTTGCTCAAATAAATCTTAATGAAATGCAAAATTAATCAATTTATGGTTTATCAGATGAAGGAAGCAATAAACATTCAAACCACAAACCACATAAGGATAAGCCTATGGTTACAAATTCTCAGATGTAATTCTTTTTTTGTGCTCAGACTGAAATAAACAAATTCGTTTGTCATTTCACTATGCCAAAGTGCAATTTTTTATTCACAATTTCATTGATGGTATTGTGTTCCAAAAATCTAAGACTCATATGGATCTCAGATCTAGCAATTAACTTTATTTCATATGACATAACCAAACTCTTGTTGCCGTGTGGTCATTAAAACCCAATTATTTTGGTTCTTAAAACCCATAACTCCTGCAAAGATAGCCACAAGGACAGCTTATCGTGTTTATTTTCCAGTTTCTTCTTGGTTTACTTTCAGGTCACACTATTTACTTAATATACCATTTTGATATCTAATAGAACCTTCAAATGTTATGTACCTAAAAATAGGTTTCCTGATTTTTTTCCCATCAATTCTCTTTTCCCCCAGACTCTTACATCCTAGTAAATGCATCATTATTCATCAAGTGTCTCCAGTCCTTTCAATTCTACATCCAAAATAAATCTTAAATGCGTACACCTGTCTCTCTCTACCTTCTCCCTAACATCAGCCTCTTCTCTCTCATCTGGGTAATTGCAATGCCTACAGCAAGTCTTTGCAAAGCCTATACTTCGCCAACATGCCTCCATAAGCAGCCCAACTAAGCTTTTTAAATAGAGATCACATTATGTCACTTCTCTGCTCAAAACAGTATAATGTTTTTTAAATCTTTATGCCCAATGTGGGGCTTGAACTTGACCCTGAAATCAAGAGTTGCTTGCTCTACCAACTGAGCAAGTATAACAGCTTTATACGATTAAATGATTATATTTATATGATTAAATGATTTTAGTGCAACACTCAAACTCTCACGCTGGGGCCACAAGTTCCACCATGATCAGTATCACACGCATCTGTCCAATCTCCTCGCATACATTGGCCACATTGGTCTTCACATACCTCTTCATTTATTCTTCCATCCATCTTGAATATTCCTTTACGTATTATCTGTGTCTTAGCTCAAACGTCAACATCCCAAAGAGATCTTCTCTGAAAAGTTTCTTTAACTCTTGTCCCATCCTCATGGTTAACCTCTATCACAACATGCCACCTCTTTCCCTCATATCAGCCACTGTTGTCTGAAAGGATCGTTTTAGGAATTTATATACTTGTTGTTTGTTCATCTACTAGAATATAAAATCAATGAGGGCCAAGATCTTCTAGTTTTACCAGTAAATTTTCAGATCTTGGTACAGCGTCTGCTTTTATAACAACCTAGAGGTTGTTCAATCAATGTGGCATGCTACAAGTCAGGAAAGAAAGAAGAAAAATACAAAGGCTCTGAGAAAAATTTGCCAGTCCAGGCAAAGTGATCCTGCTGAATAAAGAAAATCAGATATGACTGGAGGGGTACCAGAGGAGGTACAATCTTGCATCGATTTAAGCAACAGTCTGTTGCTATGCAAATTGAGTGTAAGTCTCTACAGAAGAAAGATATAGCTTCTGTGTGTCTATGAGAAAGATCTTTACTCCACCAGCATCAGAAGAATGTGCCCTATAAAGCTCCCTTAGGGGATGGGGGCGGGAAATTTCAGGAGAGGAATCTTTAGCTGGAAGGACAACAATAACAGTAACAACTAAAGCAGTTAAAATAATTATCTCAGAGTCCACAGCCTCTCATGGTTCATCTCCCCCACAAACTGAGGGTTTTGGAGGGGCGGGGGTGAGGGGTTGGGTGAGCCTAGTGGTGGATATTGAGGAGGGCACGTATTGCATGGATCACTGGGTGTGGTACATGAACAATCTTGTAACACTGAAAAAATAAAATAAACATATTTGGGGGAAAAATAATAATTATCTCATTTCTCAGTAGAGAAAAGGGGTATTTAACATAAGACATAAAAAGGAAAACCAATGAACAATAAACTCTGGTTGAGGCCAGCAATGTTTACATTAAACTAAATTACTGGAAAAGTGTTCAATAAAATTAGGAGAGAGCCAGAAGAAAAGTAAGAACGTAAGTACATTCTGAATGGGGAATAAGATCACCAATCATGAGCTACGGGCACTTACCTTTTCCATAGGATGGTTCTAACGAGAGCTCAGTAAACTGCAATCCTTCTGGGTGTCCACCTTAACTTCCTCTAATTCTTATTGCCAGCTTCCTGCGTGTGCACGCGTGTGTGCAAACGCGTGCCCGTGTGCACATACACACCCACACACATTCTTTCCCTCTTTAATACCATTTAATCTGTACCTCTCACTCCTTCTTTTCCCACTGTGCCTGGCTTACACGTCTTCGTTCTTCTCACCTGCATTATTGCAATAGCTTCTTAGCTGGCCTCCCTCACTGTAAGTCAGCCCCCACTGTGTTTCATAGTCTACTCTGCTACCAGAATAATCTTTCTAAAACACAAAACTGAAAAAAAAAACACCCCACAAAACTGATTGTCACTTCCCTGCTTGAAATCCTTTGTGTGGCTTTTTTCAGCTTATAGAAAATGTTTTAACTTCTTAATCCAGCACACATAACCGTTCTTGACCTGATAAGCCAGTGTCATTTCCCTCAATTTCTCCACATACACTCTCTACTTTGACCAAAAAAGCCATTTGAAATTCCCTGGATTAGTCAAGTTTTTGAAGCCTCTATGCTTTTCTATACACAGTACACTACTATATATATAATAGTGTATATACGTATACACTATTGTGTATATATACACTATATACACAAATATATATATACATATTTACATTACTAGAGTATAGATATATAGAAAATATAAATATATACATATATATTCTCTCCCTCTCTCTCTCTCTCCAGATGATAGATGATAGATAGATAGATAGATAGATAGATAGATAGATAGATAGATAGATAGATACTCTCTACATTAGTCACTATCTCTGGGCTGTCATTTCCCATCTCCTTCTTTAGATAAGTTAGGCTTCATTCATCCTCCAAAACTCAGCTCAAGCACCATTTCCTCCAGAATTTCCTCAGTACGGTTGACACACTGTTATGGTTTCTCATTCCGTTCTTTACACACCAGGATCATTGATTGTCTATGTCCTCCATAAGGTTATCCTTGGTGACAAAGATAACATTTTAATTCACTGCTTGGCCTTAGCTTCTGGATACATAATAGTTGCTAGATAAATGTTTGTTAGAGGGATAACTGAATGATTGAATGACAAGTGAATGCAATCCATGACAAAACTCTCATTAGTCTATCTGGTCACTGGGCTCTCCGTGATGCCAGAGATGCTGGTTATGGCCACAGTAACAAGTGACCAGAACTCTTAAATCATTTCCATTGGATAACCGCAATTAGGCATGAAGACATTATGGAGTAAGGGTAATAGCCCCCAGATGAGCAAAACTGGATCTGAGTCCTGATTCCCCATACACTCACCATGCATGAATCATCTCACTATGATTCTGTACACCAGTATCTTATCATCCATAATGCAGTGATGCTACCAATGGCTGCTTCCCTGACTGGTCATGTTATTTAAAAATAAAGCATTTAAAAAAAAGTTTTTAATCACTCTACAGGTTCTAAATAGCAAGCATTTCGGTTAAAGTTTGCCTTTCCACTACTTAAGAGCAGTAATAGAACTGGCACAGAGAATAACAAAATATAGTCCCACCCCTCCACTCTACTGTTTTTGTCTATTTAGTTCTGTGATTGGGACTCTTATAAGCAAGTCACTTCCTTGCACCCACAGCTTGAAAAAAATGTGATCTTCTGTGTTGGAGAATGAGGGTGCTTATGCCAAAACACTGACCACACAGCAGCAGTAGCAGAAACATCATCCAACACGGTGACTGAGAACACAAGACCCCAGCCCACAAGATCAGAAAACCTGTGGCACAGCCGGCTCTGATTTTAAAGGATGGAGAGATGCAGGGGTGCGAGGTGCACATAAGCTGCTGCTATAGTTGGAAGCAGTAAAGAGGTTTAATAGGTTGTTGACTTCCCACAGTTGGACATTTCTAGCTTGAAAGATTCCTGGGAGAGGCAACCTAGCCATGAATGTCTTTTTTATAATGTTCAACTCGAGCAGAGGTCAGCAAACTTTTCCTCTACAAGGCCAAACAAGTAAATATTTTGGGCTTTGCAGGGAAGGTGCTCTCTGTTGCAGTGACTTAACTCTAGGGCTTATGCAAAATGAGGGGTAGACGATATGTAAATAGATGGGCATGACTGTGTTCCAGTAAAACTTTATTTAGAGACACAGAAATTTGGATTTCATATCATTTTCCTGTGTCATGAAACACTATCTTCTTTGGATTTTTTACAAACCATTTGAAAATATAAAAATCATTCTTAGCTCACAGGCCATGTGATCGAGCAGATTTCGGCCCTGGGCCGTACGTAGTTCACCAGCTCCTGAGCTAGAGCTGGGTGCAGATTAAGGGCTATGGTGCAGACTTTCTAGTTAAGTTTTCTGCATGTCTTGAGGGCTATGGGGCAGGCTGGAGCTGGCTTGCTTTTCTCCTGAAGCTCTGGAATTCTAGCATGTTCCAGGAAAGTGTTAATCTTGGCAATCTGTGGTCTGAGCGCATCCCAGACCATGTCAGAATGAGGCCTTGGTCTTTGATTCAGTTGCCACCCAGGCAACCCCAAGCAAATTTGCCCCAGCAGTTCACTTACATCCCACCCCAAAGACTGTGAGTCAGCTAGAGGATGAGTGCTGCCTTCAGTCTACCAGCTGCTGACAAGATTCTAATTGGGAAGGGGTAAAGAGGATTTCCCTGGGTGGTGCTTCCCATGAGGCTATGATTGGGTAGTGGCAGGTGGCGGCAGTAGGGGTGTGGAGAGGACCCTCTTCCAGCCTGCCTTCTGGGACCAGGAGGACCTAGAGCCTAGGAAACACTGGAGGAAGCAGGTTAGAATACAAGGAGCATGGACCTGGGCAGTGTGCAGACCCAGGTTTGAAACTACCCTCACTGCGAACTCAGAGTAAGTAATGTCAACCCTGAACCTCCATTTCTCCAAGTCACAGGTGAGAATGATGATTCCTCCCAGGCTCCAATGGTGTCAGACCTGGTGGCAGCCCAGCTAATGACAGTCACTCAATCCCGCCACGCACGCATCTGTTAGGTGCCTCAGCCTGAACCACACACTGGTCTTGAGAACAAGACAGCATCTCTGTGTTCATGAGGTTTATAGTGTAGCAGAGAACACAGAGAATTAAGCAAATACTAACAATACAACAAGAACAGTGCTGCGATGAAAGAAAACCAGACAACCCTGAGAACAGATCCCAGGAAGTCCAACTGCTATCCAAAGTCAGAGAAGATTCCAGAAGCCCTCACTGTTTAAGCTGAAGGCTTGAAAACTGAGAATGAGGGGCAACAAAGAGGTAATGTAGCCACGGCCTCAGCAAATATTCTCAGCCCAGCATAGTTGGGAGCCCAGACTCAGTTTATGTGCCTTACGCAGGAAGAGTGCGCTCCTTAGAATACTAAAGTGAAGGCCAACCGTGCATGGACCCCTGGGAGATGACCCCACCTTTTTACCAACTTAGAACAAAAAGGTTGCAGGGGAAATACCTCTTTGCTCTCCTATGGCAGAGAGAGGGTTAACGTTTAAGTCTAACAAGGATCCATTTCCTTTAAGCTTCTAAAAAGTTTGCAGTTTAGGAATATCGATCTCTGTAGAGTAGAATGTTGGCCTTTAGTAAGCAATAAAAGAAAAGCATGAACAATCTCTTCTCTGCCAAAGAATTTTGTTTTATTATCTAAGCACCCTGCGCCTTTGAGAAGGCTGAAGCCTGTCAGTCATCAGTGCCTCCAGCAAGGTTAGTGAAATACTTGAGAAATAAGAAGCAACTAAAAATGCTTTGCATTGGCATTGGATAATTTTGATTTTCATTAAATGATTTCATTTCATTTCATTAAATGATTTCTAATATTAATGATACTCATGTTCTTGACTACAGTACCCAAATCAGAAACCTCCAGAATACAGTGTCTTTAAAAATAGTTAAAACTGGGATGCTTGGGTGGCTCAGTTGGTTAAGCCTCTGCCTTCAGTTCAGGTCATGATCTCAGGGTCCTGGGATCAAGTCCTGCATCAGGCTCCTTGCTCGGCAGAGAGCTTGCTTCTCTCTCTGCCTCTGCTTGCTACTCTGTCTGCTTGTGCTCTCTCTCTCTGACAAATAAATAAATAAAATCTTTAAGAAAAAAAATAGTTAAAACTACCCTATAGATGAGGTGCCTGAGTGGCTCAGTGGTTTAAGCCTCTGCTTTTGGCTCAGGTCATAACCTCAAGGTCCGGGGATTGAGCCCCACATCGGACTCTCTGCTCAGCGGGGAGCCTGCTTCCCCCTCTCCCTCTGCCTGCCTCTCTGCCTACTTATGATCTCTCTCTGTGTCAAATAAATAAGTAAAACCTTAAAAAAAAAAACCCTACCCTATAAACAATTCACATTATTTACTCTTCTCTTTGCCACACTGGCCCACCTCCCCGCTCAAGGAGTGCCCATGCATGCTACTTAATCATTCAGTTATGATTTCCTTTAGTAAACAAAGTGCCAAAGTGCGTCCCATTAGCTTTCTAACACTTGCGATCACATTCGTACTAAATCTTCAACCACCAGTTCACACTGGTTCTCCATAACCTAATTGTAGAAACTTAAGTACTGATCCTGAGTGATGATGAAACCATTTGGATGTTCCTTTCACAGAACGTAGAAGCACTTTCTTTTTATAAAGAATGCTAATAATAAATTAGGAGGAGATGCCTCCCAAGGTGGGGAGATGCCTAGGTGGCTGAATCAGTTAAACCTCTGCCTTTGGCTCAGGTCATGATCCCAGGATCCTGGGATCAAGTCCTGCATCAGGCTCCTTGCCCAGCAGGGAGTCTGCTTCTCCCTCTTCCCTTCCCCCTGCTCTCTCACTCTCCCTCTGACAAGCAAATAGATTTTAAAAAAAAAAAGAGTTTTTTTTTAAAAGAGTGCTAATAACATAAGGCCATTCAATAAAATAAGTATAAAATGAATGGAGCCTCCTAATGTGATCTCAGATTTACTCGCCTGATATCCTACTGCAAGCCCAGTTCTCATCTCTCAAGTCAGGAAAAGCATAGGTTGAAGGGACATTAGAAACTGTACCAAGAAAGAATGAATTAGAGAGGAACAGAACGATGGCTATCTTTCTTTTATAAATACAAAAAGATTTGTAAGCCCACTTTTTATTAAAATTCCATCTCTTCCCTTCACAAAAGGAAAGTGGGGTGAATCAGCAAAATGATTGTCTAGGATTCTGAACCATGTTCTGTGACAAATGTGTATTCTTAAGGTTATCAGCAAGGTGACTAAAAGAGCATTGAGTAGAGAAATGAGCGATGGTTTTCTGAGTGCAAGTCCTGCCTCTACAGTGTTGTGTCAACTTGGGCTAGTTGTTGATGTCTTTAGGTTTCCTTTTTTTTTTTTTTTTAACATCTTATGACCGTCGTAGCAAGTGTATAGCAAAAAATCCTCAATATGATATCAAAATATCCTCCTAATTACCCAAGGATGTCTCCCTGCTTGTCTTCTAAAATTTAGGTAAATATTACATCATCCTTTATGTAGGAAGGATTTTTTTTCAATACTCTTGTCCCATTGGTGTCAGATAAACAAACTTTGTTTCTACCTTAAGAGTGCTTCACAATATATGAAGCCTTTCTATGAAGCATTCTTCCCAAACCAATGAAATAGGTATTATATCACCAATGCTGTGGATTACTAAATGGTTTCCAAGATAATAATTTATTTGCTCAGTTAGTAAACAAACAAAGGCTCAAATTCCAGTGAAATTTCTCTTGTACCATGCCACCCAGACCACACGGTCTTGAATACTGAAGCTACATAAGAAGACTTCAAGTCAGGTAGAATGAATCTTCCAACTTTATTATTCTTCTAAAACATTATTTTACTTACTCTAATCCCTTTGCATTCCTGTATAAATTTTATTATTTTTCTTTTTTAAATTTAATTTTATTCTTTTCAGTGTTCCAAGTATAAATTTTAAAATAATTTCATCTATTTCTTCAAAAGTCTTGGCTTAATTTAAATAGGAAATGGATTAAATCCATATGTCAATTTGAAAAAGAATTGACATCTTTATTATGTTAAGTCTTCCGATTCATGAACATGACATGCCCCTATATCTCTTTTTAAATTCCTTTTATCAGTGGTTTGTGGTTTTCAGCATACAACTTCTACATATGTTTGTTAGATTTAAACCTAAGTATTTCCACTTTCTGAGAAGTTGTAAATGGTACTGTATTTTTAATCTCAGTGTCCTTGTGGTCACCACTAGTATATATATAAATGTGGTTGACTTTTGTATATTTATCTTTTATAGTGAAAACTTGCTGAACTCATTTATTAGTTCCAGGAGTTTTTGGTAGATTTTTTGGGATTTTCTACATAAATAATCATGTCAAATACAGAAAGGGAAAGTTTATTTCTTCCTTTTCATTATGCATGCCTTTTATTTCCTTTTCTGGTCTTATTGCATCGGCAAGAACTACCAGTACTGAATTGGATAAAAATGGTGGGAGTGGACATCCTTTCCTTATTCCTCTTATAGGAAAGCATTTAGTCTCTTAATATTAAGAATAATGTTATCTATAGGTCTTTTGTAGATTATTTTTTTTATCAAGTTGAAGAAGTTCCTGTATTTCTATTTTTCTGGAAATTTTTGTCATATGTAGGTAATGAATTTTGTCAAATACCTCTTCTGCATCAATTGATATGATCATGTGATGTTTCTTCTTTAGCCTATTAATACAGTGTTTTATATTGAATGGTTTTCATATATAGAACCAGCCTTGCATCCCTGGGAAAAAACTTGTCCATGTATAATTCTTTTCATATATTGCTGAAATCTATTTAATAACAGTTTGTTAAAGACATTTGCATCTACACTCATGAGGAATACTGGTGTGTAAATATTTTTGGTTTTGGTACTGTCTTAGTCTGGTTTTAGTACCATTGTAGTACCAGCTTCCTAAAATGAATAAGGAAGTGTTTCCTCCTTTCCCCTTTTCTGGAATATCCCTTTTATGTGAGTATTATAGCAGTTTGGAATTGGTTTTAGAATCAAGCCATTTAATTTATTCTTGTTATCCTTTTGATGTCCGTAGGATCTACAATGATAGTTCCTTTTTCATTACTGATATTGGCCAACTGTGTCTTCTCTCTTTTTTCCTTTGGCAGTCTTGGTACAAGTTTGTCAATTTTATTATGTTTTAAAAGAACCACCTTTTTGTTTTATTGATTTTTGCTATTGTTTTCTTGTTTTCAATTTCATTTATTTCTACTATTATCTTGATAATTTTCTTCCTTCTCCTTGCTTGCTTTTGCTCCGCTTTTTCTAGGTTCTTGAGACAAGGATTTAGATTATTGATTTGAGGCCTTTGCAGTTTTTAAGTAAGCATTCAGTGCTATAAATTTCCTTCTCAAGACTGCTTTAGCTGTGCCTTGAAATTTTTGATGTGTTGTATTTTTACTTTCATGGAATCAATATGTGTTTTTTTTATTTCCTTGATACTTTATCTTTGAATTATGGATTATCTGCAAGTGCATTGTTTAATTTGTCAGTATTTGGAGATTTTTCTATTATTTTTCTCAATGATTTCTGGATTGATTCCAATGTGATCAGAAGATATATTCTGCATGATTTCAATTCTTTTAAAGCTGTTGAAATTTGTTTTATGAAACAAGATATGGTCTATACTAGTATATGTTCCATGGATGTTTATAAATAATATATATTCTTCTGTTCTGATGTGGAATGTTCTATAAATGTCAATTAGATCCTGTTGGTTGATAACACTTTTGAGTTCTTCTATAACCTTGCTGGTTTTCTGTCTAGTTGCTGTAAATGTTGTTGAGAGAGGGGTGCTGAAGTCTCCAACTGTAAATGTGGATTGCCCTATTTCTCCTTTTAGGTAAATCATTTTTTGATTTACATATTTTGTAGCTCTGTTGCTTTGTGATACACATTTAGGATTGCTACCTTTTCTTGGTGGTTTGACCATTTTTTAATTATATGTTGCCCTTCCTAGTCTCTGGTCATTTACTTTGCTCTAAATTCTACTTTATCTGATAATAATGTAGCCATTCCTGCTCTCTTTTGAATAATGTTTGTGATAGATCTTCTCATTAACAATATTAACGATCCTCTGTCCCCCATGGGTATTCACAGAGCCTGAGTGGAAAACGACTTCAGTCCTCATCTGGTGGTAATGAAGTAGCACGACTTTCCTTCCTCTGTTGGAATGGTATTGGAGGAAGACAGCCAGGTTTAAATAAGATCCAGAGTTTCATAGGATAACACCCAAAATATCCAGGTATCAAAAGAAAATCATTCCTCATACTTAGAACCAGGAAAATCTCAACTTGAATGAAAAAATACAATCAATAGTCAGTAACACTGAGATAACACTGATGTTAGAGTTATCTGACAAAAGTTTCAAGCAGCCATCATAAAGATATTTCAGTGAACAATTACATATTTGAACTACAAACAGATAATAAGAAAGTCTCGGAAAAAAAGAGACAAATGGAAATTTTAGAACTAAAAAATATACAATTACCAAATTAAAACTGAAGTGATGGGCTGAATAACAGAATGAATATGATGGAGAAAAAAAAATCAGTAAATTTGAAGGGAGGTAAATTAGAAATTACCCAATTTCTAAATGGGTAATTAGAAATTACCTAATCTTGGGCACCTGGGTGGCTCAGTTGGTTAAGCATCTGCCTTCATTCAGCTCAGGTCATGGTCCCAGGGTCCTGGGATGGAGCCCTGCATTGGAGTCCCTGTTCTGCAGGGAGTCTGCTTCTCCTTCTGCCCCTCCCCCCTGCTCATGCTTACTCTCCCTTTCCTTCTCTCTCTTGCAAAAATTAATAAAATTAATATGGGGCGCCTGGGTGGCTCAGTCGTTAAGCGTCTGCCTTCAGCCCAGGTCAGATCCCAGGGTCCTGGGATCGAGCCCCGCATCGGGCTCCTTGCTCAGCAGGAAGCCTGCTTCTCCCGCTACCATTCCCTCTGCTTGTGTTCCCTCTCTCACTGTGTTTCTCTCTGTCAAATAAATAAAATCTTTAAAAAAAAAATTAATAAAATTAATAAATACAATCTTTTAAAAAAAGAAATTACCCAATCTGAACAACAAAGAAAAAATACGGGGCGGGGGAGAGCCTGAGGCACCTGTACAACTACAATATCAAACCTAATATTTGTGTCATTGCAGTCCCAGAAGGAGAGGACAAGGAAAGCAGGGCTAGAAATTTCCCAAAGTCAACAAAATACATATATCCACAGATTCTGGAACCTGAGAGAGTCCCCAAAATGGCCACCCAAAAGAAATCCCACCAAAACACATAGTCAAACCTCCAAAATTTAAAGACAAAAATCTTGAAAGCAGTAAGAGGGAAAAGACACTATAGGGGGAAAATAATCCAAATGACAGTGGACTTCTCATCACAAACCATGGAGAGCAGAGGAAGTAGCATGACATTTTGGAAGTACTAAAAGAAAACAAATGTTAACCCAGAATTCTCCATCCCATGAAAGATCCTTCAAGATTGAAGGAGAAATCTAGATGAAGGGGAAGTTCTCAGATGAAGGAAAAATAAAGAGAAGATGTCACCAGCAGTCCTACCTAAAGGAACAGCTAAATAATTCTCTAAAAAGTAAAGAAAAAATAAGAAGAGGAATCTGTGAACATCAGGAAGGAAGAAAGAACAATGGAAAAAGTAAAATTTGGGAAAATACATATAAATTTCTTTTCCTCTTGAGTTTTCTAAATTATATTTGGTAGTTAAAGAAAAATTTATAACATTATCTGAGGTATATCTAAACATATGTAGAAGAACTATTTATGACAATTATAAATTGTCTTAATGGATGATGGTAAAGAGATACAAAAGGAGGTACATTTTCCATTCTTGAATTGGCATACTGTTAACACCAGTAGACTGTTCTAAATTATATATATACAATATAGTGTCTTAGTATATAATTGTATATTCTATACAATATATAGTACTGTATAGCTGAACTATATAATATATTACAGTATATACATACACAATATAATATATGTATATACAATATAATATTCTAGTATTCTAGAACACCAGGAAAACTATACAGAGATAAACTTGAAAACACTATAGATAAATAAAAATAAAGGTCTAAATAAATGTTCAAATAACCCCCAGGAAGGAAAGGAAAAGAGAACAGAAATGAAAAACAGAGATGACAAATGAGTGATAAAAAACAAAAGGACAGACTTAAGTTCTAACATATCAATAATTACATTAAATGTAATTACATTCATGTAAGTGGTTTATATATACCAATTAAAAGACAGGAATTGACAAAATGGATTTAAAAAACATGGACATCAAAGAGGGCACGTGATGGAATGAGCCCTAGGTGTTGTATAAGACTGTTGAATCACTGGCATCTACTTCTGAAACTAGTAATATATTATATATTAATCAATTGAATTTAAATTAAAAACTAGAAATTTTAAAAAATGGCCAAACATATGCCATCTACAGGCACTTCAAATATAATGGTGTAGGTAGGTTGAAAGTCTCATATGCCTCATTACTCCTAGACAGGGACAAAAGTCCTGAGTATCAGCACGACTTCCCACAAAGCCTCTGCTAACACCCCTCTGAGTTTCCACTAGGCCTCCTCTGACACCGTCCTCATTTCCACCAGATAAGGAGGAAATACAAGTTTCCCTCACGGCCTCCACTCGCCCTGGGGCTGACCAGCAGGGCTGAAAAGTCCAAACTCTCTACCCTATCTCCTCTGACACCACCCCTGTGTGGGGTTGGGGCTCCTCACTGCAGCCTGGCAAGAGTGCAAGTCTAAGTTCCCCCTTCAACCAGTGCCGGGGAGGGTGGACCACCCAGTTTGGTTCTGGGGCATTTGGTTGCAGTACAGCAATTATTCTTTAAAAATTTTCTGGCTTACTAGGTTGTCCCGTTCCTGAGTCTTTCTTTGATTAGAGACAGTGGGCTTTGGTGGGGTTTTTGTTGTATGTGCCCATTGGTATTTCCAGGTTGCTGACTTCTTCAGCTCCAACTCTGGAATGTATAAAGCAAAAAGAAAATTGAGGGGAACCACCATCATGCTATTTATTAGGTCCCCCCACACCCTTAGTGAGTCAGCTTTCTTTCCTACCTTTCAGAGACTTATATTTGCTTTATATAAAATGTGCAGGATTTTTTTGTTGTACTTGGTGAGAGGAATAAGGGAAACTAAATCTACTCTGTCTTCCCAGAAGTTCCAACAATTAGCTATTTAGGAAACTTATCTGCCATTATTTTTCTGAAATATTTAAGAACCTTTCAGATATGCCAATTCCTCTAATTGAAGCAAATGTTTCAGCAAGGCAATCAGTAAAGAAGATGAAGCAGCCATCCAGTGTCATCCCATTGGGAGGAACAAACAAAACCAAAAGAAGGTAAACAATAACAAAGAAAACCCTAAAGGAGCAAATCAAGATGGAGTTGATGGATAAGGGGAAATATATCTACTCCCACCCACTCAGAGTCAGTCTAGATGAAAAATGAGTGTGAGATAAAGGATGGACATAAGCAAACAACAGCCGCATCAGGTAAACATGAGGTGATTCAGATACAGGATGTAAGTTGCTATTAATAAGAATAAATACCAGGGGCGCCTGGGTGGCTCAGTGGGTTAAAGCCTCTGCCTTCACTCAGGTCATGATCTCCCAGGGATCTCCTGGGATCGAGCCCCGCATCGGGCTCTCTGCTCAGCAGGGAGCCTTCTTCCCCCTCTCTCTCTGCCTGCCTCTCTGCGTGCTTGTGATCGATCTCTCTCTCTCTCTCTCTCAAATAAATAAATAAAATCTTAAAAAAAAAAAAAAGAATGAATACTGGCCATTATCTTTTTAGTAACTATATATGGAAGCCAATAAGCCTTAACTTTTTGGAAGGAAGGGAGAGAGGGAGGAAGGAATGTTTTCCTCTCTGCCATCTGTAATACAAACCTACTCACAGATAAGATTGTGCCTCAGCCGGTTATAATGCCCTTAGTGATGTACCAATGAATAAGATGGTATTTTCACCTCTGTTACCCGCTTTCTTACTGCTTAGGACTTTAAATATGACTGTTTGTGGCTTTACAGTACACTCTGCTTTACTCGCTCTAAGTAATGCTTGGGTTCAACAGTAAGGGGCTTCTCTCCTGTAACTTCTTCCCCTCGGAACTTGGAAAGCAGACAGTCTCTGAGAGTGAAACTTTACATGAACACTTAATGGGTTAGAACTGAGTTGTGGCAATTGACCATCAAGAGACAGAACGACTCTCAGGCCAGCAGTACCTGACCAGAACCAAAAAGATACTAGCCTCTCTAAAGAAATGTGCTGAGAACAAAGGGGATGATCAGTATTGCAGGCAAAGGAAAAGGCAGGTGAGGGGAAAGTTCTGACACTGTGTCTCCTGCCCTCTGCCAGGGAAGAGATACCCAACCCCGGGTAGCAGAAACCTATTCTTGGGGTAGAATGCTCCATTATGAAGAGTGAAAGCACAGGTCGATGCCTCCTGCCTCCTGCTAAGGAGACTCTTAGCCTCCTGCTAAGAGTCTATATCCTGCAAGCAGCCTCGGATTCTCATTTGGCTCCCGTGTTGCTTTGTCTACAAAGAGAAAATAAGCTGGGCAACAGATCTAATATTTACTCTGCTTCAAATTCTTATTGCAAAGTTAGAAAATAATATTTTGGTTTTTAATCATACGTCAGTCTTGCAGCCCAAATACTTCCGGGGACACTGACAATCACCTTCTGAGCCCAAAAACCAAGGCCCAGAGGAGGCTAAACTGCCTCCTGCACTCTTGGGGAGACCTGCCTGGGAGACAGTCAGCCTTCCTCATGGGATACCTTCTGGTCTCATTGCTTGTTTTATTCAAATCGCAACCTACAACCTCCACCTCCCTTCAGATCCCCCAGTGCCTTATCTTTTCATTAAGGTAGACCCTCTGATGCACCATCCTTTTAAAATACCACATCCAGTCGCCAGACTAGACTTTCGCTCAGTGTCAGAGGTTGGGTCTGAGTTCCAAACCTGCCCCAATCAGGTCAGCAACTTCAGTTCTGGGCGCTGGTCCATGGGTACCAGGCCCATCACCATGGTTCCCTGGACCACCCTTGGCTATGTCTTGAGAAACAGAACTGGCCAAGAAGCAGCAAACATAATTGAATACTTTTAACATGTACAGTCTCTCCAAATATTATAAATCATTATTATTGGAGACTTTGGGTCTGAGGCCTATGAAAAAAACGTGAAAGTATTCAATACTGTCTCAATAGTTAAGTGCATAATGGAACTGCATAGGCAAGGAATGTTTATCAATATAATTATGAACATGACCCACGAATCACGTGAAACAAGTCATAAATCATAACCTTCCTGTAAGTCTTGTCAAGGTATCAAAACACAACTCAAGATAAGAATGTCTTTCTTCTAAAGCTAAATCAACAAATGCTGTTTCACCCATGAACTCAGCCTCCAAACAGGGAGCTGTTTGAGCACACGGAGACACAAGTAGTCTTGTTCTGTGAGTAGCCAACTTTTTGGGGTCATCTATGGAACCACATTTAAAAAACGTGTGATGGGGGACCCCGTGGAGTGAGAGTACTTCCTCCAGACCTCAGCATTACCCTACTTTTCTTCTTCCCACTTGTAAGGGATGGGACATCCCTCAGGTCCTCAGCCACTGGCTATAACACCCTCAGACCTGTACAAAACCCAGATAGATCTGAGGAGCTCAAATAGTCAGCAATAGCAAAGGGCAAATGACCCTCAACTTCTTCAGCAACTGTGGCCATGTTATACCTGCCTGCAAGAGGAACTGAATTCATCCACACATCCTTGGAAGTATTTCTTCCTACATTTTCCAAATAGGTTCAAAGATAATGTGTGGCAATAACATATTTACATAGATAATTAGATTAAGTGAGAAATACGTTCCAGCTCTCAAATGTTATTCCTTTTCTGCACTCACAGATATAGTAACATGACACGCCCTGAGGTAGGTATTTCCACTTGGATAGACAAAAACATTTTCCCAGTCTTTGGCTGACCATTGTAGAAAAACTGACCAACTCTCTAGACTTTTGTTATTTTTCTTATAAACTCAAATATAATTTCCTTAAAGCAGCACTTCCCAATCTGCGTTTCAGATACTATGAGGTGCTAGGAAAAGGATCTCGTAGTCAAAGAAGTTTGGAAATGTCGCATATGATGTCTAATGCTTACAGACACAAAAGAAACATTAGTATTTTAGAATTTTAAAGGTTCTGGGGAGTCTAGCAATTAAGAGCCAACTGAATATTACTTAACCAGATTTTTTATTGGTTTATGTGTGTGTGCATATGTATGTATGAAATATCTCTTGTCAAAAACTTCTTTCAAGTATGATTTGCATACAATCATATGTACTCATTTATATGCCACAGTTTAATGAATTTTGACAAATGTATTCACCAATGTACCATCATCACAATAAAAAATAAAGAATACTTCCATCACTCCAAATTTTTCTGATTATTCTTTCCATAAATCTATAACCCATGCCCAGTGATGAGAAAAACATCACATAAGCCCAAATTGAGGGACATTGCACAAAATACCTGGCCAACCCTCCTCAAAACGGTCAAATCAAGAAAAACAAGAAAAAAAATGATAAGCTGTCCCAGATTTCAGGATAGGAAAGGAACATCACAACTAAATGTAGGGCCCTGTTTTGGATTCTGGAGCAATAAAAAGGCATTAATAGCAAAAGTAGTACAATCTGAATAAAGACTAGAGTTTAGTTAATAGTAGAGGACTGATGTTGATTTCTTAGTTTTACTAAATGGACCACAGAAACAAAGCAAGATAACATCAAGGAAAAATGAAACTGGATGATGAACTAAGGAACTCTCTGTACCCATCCAATATCTGACAGCTTCAGTAGGCCAGGAGTTCCAACACAACTAAACTGATCTCCTGCTTGGGGTACCATAACCTGTAATCAAGGTGTCAGTCAAGCTGCATTTCTTTCTAGAACAAGGAGTCTTATTCCAAGGTCACATGAATGTTGGAAGAATCACAGTTCCTTGCAATTACAGGAATGAACTTTTCTGTTGGCTATCAGCTGGAGGTCATTCTCAGCTACCAGAGACTGCCCACAGCTCCTTGCCAAGTAGCTCTACCACACATGGCAGCTCACTTCTTAGAGGCCAGCAGGAGAATCTTCCTCCAGTTTGTTAAAATGGAGTTTTATAGAGATTGAGGAGGTCATGAGAATGACATCCCATCAGCTATTCTGTACCATCTAACTGAACCAAGGGAGTGACAGTCCATCAGTATTTTATTTATTAGAAGCAAGCCACAGTCCTGCTCACACTCAAGGAGGGGATTGCATAGGAATCACATGGAAGAGCCAAGATCAGGATTCCTTTAGTCTGTGCTTTGTATGGATTCCACTATCCCTTTTAAGGGAGAATCTTGGAGACAAAGAGACCCAAAAATAAATCTAATCGCAACCCTTAATGTGACAGAAGAAGAAACTGAGACCCAACAAAGTGAAGTGACCATTTCAAGCACATAAATGATCAAAAATAAAATAAGGGCTAGACCCCCAGGTACTATTAAAGGAAAAATTTCTGTATAAACTTTTTAATTTAGCTTTTAAAAATTTTATTCCACATTATATAAATTCATAGCTTTCATGGACATGATGCCTACATTTTCAGTCAGATAAACATTACCAAATGCCAACAGGGGACAAAGGCAAGCACAGAGGGCAGATAACCTGGTCTCAGCTGTTCACTGTGCTTTCCCATAGACTCCAAGCCCTTGTGCTTTCCTGGGACAGAATGGTGCTAGAAGCAGAGCTGTGAGGCTCTCCTCCAGGTGAGGGGAGCAGGTCAGCACCTTGTTGGGTCCTTTAAGATTTAGAGTTGAATCTCAACCACTGACTAGAGATAAAACACAGAACTGTGGCACCAGGCATGCCCATGGCCTGGGTATAAGCAGTTTGAAGGCAGAAATCTGATGAAAACCTAGGACACAGGAGGGGAGAGTGTTTGCTTTTCTGTGAGGGCCTCATGAACAACAATGGCCACAAGTTCCCCTCCTCGGGAATGAGAGGGCAAGGTGAAGCCACCTTCCATGTCCTCTCCCCAACCACCATGATAATCAGACTTCAGAGAGAAACACAGCACCTCCAGCAGAGGCTGGTGTTGCTTATACCAAGCCACTGCACTTCCCTGCACCCAACAGGGGCATCTTTACCACAGCAGGTCTGACTGTGAGCCAGGGCAGTGGGCCTCTCCCTCAGAAGACCAACACAGGCCCCCTGCATGTGTCAAGTCTACTGATCATTGAGTGCTCCAAAACATCAGCTTCCCCTTTGGTGGAAATAGAATCAGAAATTCTTTTTTTTTTTTTTTTGTTTTTTTAATCAGGCTTATAGTTTTTTGTTAATTTGTTGATTTATTTGTTTCCTTTTCTTGTTTTTAGAATCAGACTTAAAAAAAAAAAAAAGAGGCTTAGATTAACAAGCAAATCAAAACACACCTAGTTAAAAGTCCAGACACTCCCCACTGAAAGCAAGGAGGAACTCTGCAGAGAACTTACCTGTGGGGAAGAGCAACCAAAACATAACAGTAGAGAACACAGCATACACCAGAAACACTTCCTGAAGCACTGGACCCTGGACAGTGTGACCCTTCTTAATATAGTATTACTCTCAAGAGCAGGAAACATAAGCTTTCATAACACACAAAAGACAGAAACCTAAACATAATGACAAGATGGAGGAATTGTCCCCTAAAGAAAGATCAAGAATAAATCACAGCCAGAGAATAAATGAAATATAAGAAATATAAGCTTAAAAGAAATATAAGCAATATATCTGCATGAGAATTTAGAAAAACAGTCCTAAGAATACAAGCTGGGCTTGAAAGAAGCATGGGAGACACCAGAGAAACCCTTGTGCAGAAATGAAAGACCTAAAAACTAGTCAAGCCAAAATTTAAAAATGATATAACTGAAATGCAAAATTGGCTGGACGTAATCACAATGAAGATGAAAGAAGCAAAGAAGATGATAGGTGATATAGAAGATAAGATTATGGAAAATGGTAAAGCTAAAAAGAAGAGGGAAAGAAAACTATTAAATCAGGGATATAGACTTAAGGAACTCAGCAATCCCACAATGCACAATAATATCCATATCATAGAAGTCCCAGAAGAAAGGTGTATTTGAACAAATTATAGCTGAGAACTTCCTTAATCTGGGGAAGGAAATAGGCATTCAAGTTCAAAAGGCATAGAGAAGGCCCTCAAATTTAACAAAAAGAGGTCAACACCAATACATATCATAGTGAAACTTGTAAAATACAAAGATAAAGAGAGAATTCTGAAAGCAGCTAGGGACAAAAGGCCCTTAATCTACAATAGACACATAAGATCAGCAGCAAATCTGTCCATAGAAACTTCAGGCCAGAAGAAAGTGGAATGATATATTCAACATGCTAAATGGAAAAAATATGCAGCCAAGAATCTTATATACAGCAAGGTTGTATTTCAGAATAGGAGAGATAAAGAGCTTCCAAGGCAAGCAAAAACTAAAGGACTTCATGAACACTAAACCAGCTCTGCAAGAAATATTAAAGGGGACTCTTTGAGTAGAAAAGAGAGACCAAAAGCAACAAAGACTAGAAAGGAACAGAGACAATCTACAGGACCAGTGACTTTACAGGTAATACAATGGCACCAAATTCATACCTATCAATAATTACTCTGAATGTAAATGGACTAAATGCTCCAATCAAAAGATATAGGGTATCAGAATGAATAAAAAATAAGACCTATTAATATGCTGCTTAAAAGAATTGCATTTTAGACCCAAAGATACTTCCAGATTGAATGTGAGGGAGTGGAAAACTACCCGTCATGCTAATGGACATCAAAAGAAAACTGGAGTAGCTATACTTATATCAGACAAACTAGATTTTAAACAAAAGACTATAATAAGAGATGAAGAAGGGCACTATATTATAATAAAGGGGTCTACACAACAAGAAGATCTAACAATTTTAAATATTTATACCCCAACTCAGAAGCAGCCAAATATATAAATCAATTAATAACAAACTTAAAGAAACTCATTAATATTAATACAGTAATAGTAGATTTTAACACCCCAATCACAGCAATGGACACCTCATCTAAACAGAATATCATCAAGTAAACAATGGCTTTGAATGATGCACTAGACCAGATGGACTTAAGAAATATATTCAAGGCATTTCATCCCAAAGCAGCAGAATATCCATTCTTTTTGAATGCACATGGAACATTCTCCAGAATAGATCACATACTGGGTCAGAAGTCAGGCCTCAATCAGTACATAAAGATTGAGATCATAGAAGGCATATTTTTCAGCCCACAATGTTCTGAAACTTGAAGTCAACCACAAGAAAAAAATTGGAAAAACCACAAATACATGGAGATTAAAGAACATCCTACTAAAGAATGAATGGGTTAACTAGGAAATTAAAGAAAAAATTTAAAAATATATGGAAGCAAATGAAAATGAAAATGCAACAGTCTAAAACCAGCAGAAGAAGAGAAATAATTACAGCTAGAGCAGAAATAAATGATATA
The DNA here is from genome assembly GCA_028646535.1 of Procyon lotor. Classification (NCBI taxonomy): domain Eukaryota; kingdom Metazoa; phylum Chordata; class Mammalia; order Carnivora; family Procyonidae; genus Procyon; species Procyon lotor. The sequence goes on from CM053616.1 coordinate 70,861,568, forward strand.
GAAATTTAAAGACAGAACAGATTAACGAAACTAGGAGCTGGTTTTTTGAAAGAATTAACAAAATTGATAAAGCCCCAGGCAGATGTATCAAAAAGAAAAGAGAAAGGACCCAAATAAATAAAATCATGAATGAAAGAGGAGAGATCACAACCAAAACCAAAGAAATACAAACAATTTTAAGAGACTATCATGTGCAATAGTATGTCAACAAATTGGGCAATCAGGAAGAAATGGATAAATTCCTAGAAACATAAACTACCAAAACTGAAACTGAAAGAAATAGGAAATTTGAACAGACCCATTACCAGTAAAGAAATTGAAGCAGTAATCAAAAATTTCCCAACAAACAAAAGTCCCCCATGGCTTCCCAGGGGAATTCTACCAAACATTTAAAGAAGAGTTAATACCTATTTTTCTCAAATTGTTCCAAAAAAATAGGAATTCTGAAAACTTCCAAACTCATTCTATAAGGCCAGCATTGCCTTGATTCCAAAACCAGACAAAGACCCCACCAAAAGAGAATTACAGGCCAATATCCCTGATGAACATGGATGCAAAAATCCTAACAAAATACTAGCAAAATCAAATCCAACAGTACATTAAGAGAATCATTCACCATGATCAAATAGGATTTATTCCTGGGCTGCAGGAGTGGTTCAAGATTCAAAAATCAATCAACATGATACACCACATTAATAAAAGAATGGATAAGAACCATATGATCCTCTCAATAGATGCAGAAAAAGCATTGGAGAAAATATAGCATCCTTTCTTGATAAAAACCCTCAAGAAAGTAAGGATAGAAAGAACATACTTCAACATCATAAAGGCCATATACAAAATACTCACAGCTAATATCATGTTCAATGGGGATAAAATGAGAACTTTTCTCCCAAGGTCAGGAACATGACAGGGATGTTCACTCTCACCACTGTTGTTCAACATAGTACTAGAAGTCCTAGCCTCAGCAATCAGACAACAAAAAGAAATATAAGACACCCAAATCAGCATGGAAGAACTAAAACTTTCACTTTTTACAGATGACATGATACTCTGTGAAGATAACCCAAGACATTCCATCAAAAAATTGCTAGAACTGATACATTAATTCAGCAAAGTCACAGGATATAAAATTAATGTACAAGAATCTGTTGCATTTCTATATGCCAATAATGAAGCAGCAGAAAAAGAAATCAAGGAATTGAACTCATTTATAATTACACCAAAAATTGTAAGATACCTAATAATAAACCTCTTAGTTAAAGAGGTAAAAGACCTGTACACTGAAAATTATAAAACACTTACAAAAGAAATAGAAGAAGACACACACAAAAATGGAAAAACATTCTGGGATTGGAAGTACAAATCTTATACTATACTGTACTACCCAAAGCAATCTACACATTCAATGCAATTCTGATCAAAGCAACACGAGCATTTTTCACAGAACTAGAAAAAAAAATCCTAAAATGTGTGTGGAACCAGAAAAGTCCCGAATAGCAAAATAATGTTGAAAAGAAAAACAAAATGGGAGGCATCACAATCCCAGACAAGCTGTATTTCAAAGCTGTTATCATCAAGGCATGATGACTCTGGCACAAAAACAGACACATAGATCAGTGAACAGAATAGAGAACTCAGAAATAGACCCACAACTATATGGTCAATAGATATTCAATAAAGCAGGAAGGAATATCCAATGGAAAAAAGACATTCTCTTCAACAAAGCCTGTTGGGGAAACTGGATAGCTACATGCAGAAGAATGAAACTGGACCACTTTCTTATACCATACACAAAAATAAATTCAAAATGAATGAAAGACCTAAATTTAACATAGAAAATCGTCAAAATCCTAGAGGAGAAAACAGGCAACAACCTCTTTGATATCAGCTGTGCCAACTTCTTGCTAGACACATTTCCAGAGATAAGGGAAGCAAAAACAAAAATGAACTATTGGGATCTCATCAAGATAAAAAGGCTCTGCAAAGTGAAGGAAATAATCCACAAAATTAAAAGGCAACTTATGGAATGGGAGAAGATATTTGCAAATGACAAATTGGATAAAGGGCTAGTATCCAGAATCTATAAAAACTCATCAAAATCAACACCCAAAAAATAAATACTCCAGTTAAGAAATGGGCAGAAGATATGAACAGACATTTATCCAAAGAAGACCTACAAATGGCTAAAAAGACAGGAAAAAATGCTCAACATCACTCAGCATCAAGAAAATACAAGTCAAAACCACAGTCAGAATGGCTAAAATTAACAACTCAGGAAACAACAGATGTTGTGAGGATGCAGAGAAAGGTGAATGCTTTTGCACTGTTGGTGGTAATGCAAACCTGTGCAGCCACTCTGGAAAACAGTATGGAGGTTCCTGAAAAACTTAAAAATAGAACTACCTACAACCCAGCAATTGCACTAACAGGTATTTATCCAAAGAATACAAAAATGCTGATTCAAAGAGGTGCATGCACTCCAATGTTTATAGAAGCACTATCAGCAATAGCCAAATTATAGAAAGAGCCTAAACGTCCATTGACAGATGAATGGAAAAATAGCTGTGTATATATATATGAATATTACTCAGCCATAAAAAAGAATGAAATCTTGCCATTTGCAATAATGTGGATGGAACTAGAGGTTATTAGGCTAAGTGAAATAAGTCATTTAGAGAAAGATAAATATATTATTTCACTCATATGTGGAATTTAAAAACAAAACAGATGAAAATAGAGGAAAGGAAGGAAAAATAAAATAAGATAAAAACAGAGAGAGGCAAACTTTAAGAGGCTCTTAACTATAGAGAACAAACTGAGAGTTGCTGGAGGGGAGTTGGGTAGGGGATTGAGCTAAATGGGTGATGGGCCTTGAGGAGGGCACTTGTAATGAACACTGGGTGTTATATGTAAGTGATGAATCACTAAACTCTACTCCCGAAACTAATACTGCACTGGATGTTAACCAACTTGATTTTAAATAAATACGGAAAATGTAAATGAACCCTGAGCGGGTAGGAGATTTTTTTTTAAAAAAGTATTCTTACAAAAAAAAAAGTACTCTTACATACTTCCCAGAAAGCATAGAATTGAAAAACAAAACACAATGTATTAGAATTTTTCCATGACACTCATAAAGGAATGAAGAGAAGTTGGGTAAACTGTGGAAATGTTTCAGTTTAGTCCATAAAACATCAACACAGCTGAAAACACAAAGCAGCTAAGCAGGTTCATTCCTTCTCCTCAGTTCTTTCTGTCACCATGAAGACCATGTGGGCAACCTTGTCATGGTTGTTGGCAGGACATGAGCACTGACAGAATCCAGAGGAGCCATATCTCATGTTCCCAGGAACTACACTGGGATGATAGACACCATAGCCAGCTCATCTTCAAAATCACATGAACACTGCACGCAGAGAAAAAGTGCATAGAGAAAAAACTGCAAGTAACATCATTGTCCTAAAATCATCTATGAACTGTGATTGAAACCAAAGGAGCCTTAGAATTTTTGACTGTCAGGAGTCTTAGCAATTATCAAATGAAGACATTCACATTTTCCGGTGAAACATTTAACTGTATTTGAAAACACCATTTACATTGGGAATTATAATATAACTTGTATTTTTCATTCATACATATGTTATTCAAAAATAACTTTTTATGGATGTGATGGGGGAGGAGCAAGATGGTGGAGGAATAGGAGACTGAGATATCATCAGATCCCAGAAGTTCAGCTAGAGAGTTATCAAACCATTCTGAACATCTACAAACTCAACAGGAGATAAAAGAGAAGAAGAGCAGCAATTCTAGGAACAGAAAATCGACCACTTTCCCGAAGGTAGGACATGTGGAGAAGTGAATCCGAAGCAATGGGAAGAGAGACTGCAAGGGGAGGGGCCGGTTCCTGGCAAGCAGTAGAGCAGCAGGGCACAAAATCGGAACTTTTAGTCTGCTGCACTGAGGGACGTCACTTTAGAGGCTAAGTGGGAGGTGGAGCCCTCATGGGGACAGTGTGGTCTCAGGACCCACTAAGAGACCAGGGTCACAAAAAGACTAGGGGTGTCTGAGTGTGGCAGAGCTCCCAGGTATCAGAGTGGGGAAGCCAATGGTAGAGACAGCTGAGAAGTGGGGTCTCTGCTCAGGATTACCTGAACCATGATCTGAGGCACAGTCAGGCCACTGCTCTTCAAGCAGGGACCCTACAAGGGACAGATCCTGGGAGACTCACTGTCCTTCTCCAGGAGGAGCGGTGTGGGTGCAAACTGCAGGAATCTGCTTGGTTTGAAGACTCCAAACAGGGCCGTGTGCCAGAAACAAAATGCTTGGTCACATGCTGGGTGAGCTTGGAGTGCAGCCAGAGACAAGGGAGATGGGAGGGATTGACTGCTTTTCTCCGAGGGCGCACTGAGGAGCAGGGCCCTGAGCGTGTGGCTCCTTGGGGCAGAGACTGGGAGGCCACCATTTTCATTCCTGGCCTCCAGGGCTGTATAGAAAGCGCTCAGGGAACAAAAGCTCCTGAGAGTGAACCAGAGCAGATTGCTCGGCCTGGCCCCTGGCAAGGGCAGCGCAATTCTGCCTCGGGCAAAGACATTCGAGAATCACTGCAACGAGCCCCTCCCCCAGAAGATCAACAAGAACATACAGCCAAGACCAAGTTCACCAATCAATGAGAACTGTGGAACTCTAGAGATAGGGGAAAGCAACACATAGAATTCATGGCTTTTTCCCCACGATCCTCTAGTCTTTCAAAGTTAAATTTTTTTAATTTTATTTTTTTCTTATTCTTTTTTTACTTTTTTCTCTTTCTTATTTTAACATTTTTTAACTATTTTATCCTATCAATACCTTTTTAAAAATCTTTTCAAAATGACATCATCATTAGCAATCAGGGAGATTAAAATCAAAACCACACTGAGATACCACCTTACACCAGTTAGAATGGCCAAAATCAACAAGACAGGAAACAACAGGTGTTGGAGAGGATGTGGAGAAAGGGGAACCCTCTTCCACTATTGGTGGGAATGCAAGTTGGTGCAGCCACTCTGGAAAACAGTGTGGAGATTCCTCAAGAAATTAAAAATAGAGCTATCCCATGACCCAGCAGTCGCACTACTGGGTATTTACCCCAAAGATGCAGATGCAGTACAAAGAAAGACTACAGGTAACCCAATGTTCATAGCAGCAATGGCCATAATCGCCAAACTGTGGAAAGAACCAAGATGCCCTTCAATAGACAAATGGATAAAGAAGATATGGTCCATATATACAATGGAGTATTATGCCTGCATCAGAAAGGATGAATACCCAACTTTTGTATCAACATAGACAGACTGGAAGAGATTATGCTGAGTGAAATATGTCAAGCAGAATCAATTTTTATATGGTTTCACTCATGTGTGGAGCATAAGGAAAAACATGGAGAATATTAGGAGAAGGAAAGGAAGGGTGAATTGGGGGAAATTGGAGGGGGAGACGAAACATGAGTGACTGTGGACTCTGAGAAACAAACTGAGGGTTTTGGAGGGGAGGGGGTAGGTGGATGGGTGAGCCTGGTGGTGGATATTGAAGAGGTCACATATTGCATGGAGCACTTGGTGTGGTGCATGAACAATGAATCTTGGAACACTGAAAAAATAAAATAAAATTTTTAAAAAAAAAAATCTTTTTTAAATTTTCATTGTTAGAGTCATATTTTATCCCCTCACTGTATTTAACCTTATTTTTTATATACATATAGATTTTTTTTTCTTTAAAATTTTGGGATACAATTCCTTCTAATAGATCAAAATATCCCCTAAATCTAGCACATGGCTTTGTTGTAGTCTCCAGCCTAATTGCATTATTTCCTTTTCTTTTTCTTTTTTCAACCAATTTCTTATCTTATCAATTCCTTTTTTAGAATCTTCTTAAATTTTCATCTTTACAATCATATTCCATTCCTTCATTGTCTTTACCCTTATTTTTGTATATATATAAGTTTTTCTTTCTTTAAAATTTTGGGAGGTAGTTTCTTCTAACAGACCAAAATATACCCAAAATCAAGTGTGGGGCTCTGTTCTATTCACCAGCCTAATATATTTTTTCTTTTTTCTTCTTCTTCTCCCCTCCCCACTTTTTTCTCCCCCTGGTTTTGGGTCTCTTCTGATTTGGTTAGTGTATATTTTTCTGGAGTTGTTGCTACCCTTTCAGTGTTTTGTTCTCTCATTCATCTATTCTTATCTGGATAAAATGACAAGGCAGAGAAACTTACCACAAAAAAAAAAGAACAAGAGGCAGTACCAACAGCTAGGGACCTAATCAATATGGATATTAGTAATATATCAGAACTATTAGATAGATAATAGTCAGAATCTGAATGATGATTATCAAGGTACTAGCTGTGATTGAAAAAAGCATGGAGATATTAGAGAGTCCCTTTCTGGAGAAATAAAATCCCCTTTAGGAGAAATAAAAAAAACTAAAATCTAACCAAGTTGAAATAAAAGAAGCTATTTAGATTCAATAAAAAATGGAGGCTCTTACTGCTAGGAAAATGAGGCACAAGAAAGAACTAGTGATATAGAAGACCAAATGACAGAGAATAAAGAAGCTGAACAAAAGAGAGACAAACAAATACCGGACCAGGAGAGGAGAATTCGAGAGATAAGTGATACCGTAAGATAAAACAATATTAGAATAATTGGGATCCCAGAAGAAGAAGAAGAAGGAAGAGAGAGGGGGGCAGAAGGTATAATGGAGTAAATTATAGTTCGAATATCCCTAATTTGGCAAAAGGAACCAGCATCAAAATCTAGGAGCACAGAGAACCCCCCTCAAAATCAATAAAAATAGGTCTACACCCCATCATCTAATAGTAAAACTGACAAATATTAGTGACAAAGAGAAAATCCTGAAAGCAGCTTGGGACAAGAAGTCTCTAAAATACTATGGTAGAAATACTAGATTGGCAGCAGACCTATCCACACAGACCTGGCAGTCCAGAAAGGACTGGCTGGATATATTCAGAGCACTAAATGAGAAAAATATGCAGCCAAGAATACTATATCCAACTAGGCTGTCATTGAAAATAGAAGGAGAGATTAAAAAAACCTTCCAGGACAAACAAAAACTAGAAGAATTTGCAAACACCAAACTAGGTATTTCCCTACAGGAAATATTGAAAGGGGTCCTCTAAGCAAAGAGAGACCCTAAAAGTAACATAGACAAGAAAGGAACAGAGACAGTATACAGTTAACAGTCACCTTACAGGCAATACAATGGCACTAAATTCATATCTGTCAATAGTTATCCTGAATGTAAATGGGCTAAATGCACCAATCAAAAGACACAGTGTATCAAAATAGATAAAAACAAAAAAACCCAAGACCCATTGATATGCTGTCTACAAGAAACTCATTTTAGACCCAAAGACACCTCCAGATTTAAAGTGAGGGGGTGGAAAAAACTTTACCATGCTAATGGACATCAAAAGAAAGCTGGGATGGCAATCCTTATATCAGATAAATTAGATTTTAAGCCAAAGACCATAAGAGATGAGGAAGGACACTATATCATACTTAAAGGGTCTGTCCAGAAAGAAAACCTAACAGTTATAAATAACTATGCCCCTAACATGGGAGCAGCCAATTATATAAACCAATTAATAAAATCAAAGAAACACATGAACAACAATACAATAATAGTAGGGGACTTTAACAGCCCCCCTCACTGAAATGGACAGATCATCTAAGCAGAAGATCAACAAGGAAATAAAGTCTTTAAATGACACACTGGACCAGATGGACATCACAGATATATTCAGAACATTCCATCCCAAAGCAACAGAATACACATTCTTCTCTAGGGCACATGAAACATTCTCTAATACAGATCACATCCTGGGTCACAAATCAGGTCTCAACCAGTATCAAAAGACTGGGGTCACTCCTTGTGTATTTTCAGACAGTGCTTTAAAACTAGAACTCAACCACAAAGGGAAAATTGGAAAGAACTCAAATACATGGAAGCTAAAGAGCATCCTACTAAAGAATGAAAGGGTCAAACAGGAAAAATTAAATAAGAATTAAAAAAATCATGGAAACAAATGAAAATGAAAACACAACTGGTTCAAAATCTTTGGGACACAGCAAAGGCAGTTCTGAGAAAGTATATAGCAATACAAGCCTTGCTCAAGAAACAAGAATGATCTCAAGTACACAACCTAACCCTACACCTAAAGGAGCTGGAGCAAGAACAGCAAAGAAAGCCTAAACTCAGCAGGAGAAGAGAAATAATAAAGATCAGAGTGGAAATCAATGAAATAGAACAGTAGAACAAATCAACAAAACTAGGAACTGGTTATTTGAAAGAATTAATAAGATTGATAAACCCTTGGCCAGACTTATCAAGAAGAAAAGAGAAAGGACCCAAATTAACAAAATCATGAATGAAATAGGAGAGATCACAACCAACACCAAAGAAATACAAACAATTATGGGAATATATTATGAGAAACTATACATCAGCAAATTTGACAATCTGGAAGAAATGGATGCATTCCTAGAGACACACAAACTACCAAAACTGAACCAGGAAGAAATAGAAAACCTGAACAGACCCATAACCAGGAAGCAGTCATCAAAAATCTCCCAACAAGAGCCCAGGGTCAGACAGCTTCCCAGGGGAATTCTACCAAACATTTAAAGAAGAATTAATACCTATTCTCCTGAAATTGTTCCAAAAAATAGAAATGGAAGGAAACCTTCCAAACTCATTTTATGAGGCCAGCATCACCTTGATCCAAAACCAAAGATCCCATCAAAAAGTAGAATTATAGACCAATATCCTTGATGAACATGGATGCAAAAATTCTCACCAAAATACTAGCCAATAGGATCCAACAGTACATTAAAAGTATTATTCACCACGACCAAGTGTGATTTATTCCTGGGCTGCAAGGATGGTTCAACATCCACAAATCAACCAATGTGATACAATACATTAAAAAAAGAAAGAACAAGAACCATATGATACTCTCAATAGATGCTGAAAAAGCATTTGACAAAGTACAACATCCTTTCTTGAGCAACTTGATCTTCACAGTGTAGGCATAGAGGGTATATATTGAGGTATATACCTCAATATCATCAAAGCCATCTATGAAAAATCCACAGCAAATATCATTCTCAATGGGGAACAATTGAGAGCTTTCCCCCTAAGATCAGGAACACAGCAGGGATGTCCACTATCTCCACTGCTATTCAACATAGTACTAGAAGTCCTAGCCTCAGCAATCAGACAACAAAAAGAAATAAAAGGCATCCAAATTGACAAAGAAGTCAAACTCTCACTTTTTGCAAATGATATGATACTTTATGTGGAAAACCCAAAGACTCCACACCAAAACTGCTAGAACTCATACAGGAATTCAGTAAATTGTCAGGATATAAAATCAATGCACAGAAATCAGTTGCATTTCTATACACCAACAACAAAACAGAAGAAAGAGAAATTAAGGAGTCGATCCCATTTACAACTGCATCCAAAACCATAAGATACCTAAGAATAGGAAGGAAGCAAAGAAGGAAGCAAAGAATCTGTACTCAGAAAACTATAAAGTACTCATGAAAGAAATTGAGGAAGACACAAAGAAATGGAAAAACATTCCATGCTCATGGATTGGAAGAACAAATACTGTGAAAATGTCTATGCTACACTAAAGCAATATACACATTTAATGCAATCTCTATCAAAATGCCATCAATTTTTTTCAAAGAAATGGAACAAATAATCCTCAAATTTATATGAAACCAGAAAAGACCCTGAATAGACAGAGGAATGTTGAAAAAGAAAACCAAAGTTGGTGGCATCACAATTCCAGACTTCAAGCTCTATTACAAAGCTGTAATCATCAAGACAGTATGGTACTGGCACAAAAACAGACACATAGATCAATGGAACAGAATAGAGAGCCCAGAAATGGACCCCCAACTCTATGGTCAATTACTCTTCAACAAAGCAGGAAATAATGTCCAATGGAAAAAAGATAATCTCTTCAATGAATGGTGTTGGAATAATTGGACAGCCTCATGCAAAAGAATTAAACTGGACCATTTCCTTACACTGCACACAAAAATAGACTCAAAATGGATGAAAGACTTCAATGTGAGATAGGAATCCATCAAAATCCTGGAGGAGAACACAGGCAGCAACCTCTTCAACCTCAGCTGCAACAACTTCTTCCTAGAAATATCACCAAAAGCAAGGGAAGCAAGGGCAAAAATGAACTATTGGGACTTCATCAAGATCAAAAGCTTTTGTGCAGCAAAGGAAACAGTCAACAAAACCAAAAGACAACTGACAGAATGGGAGAAGATATTCACAAATGACATAGCAGATAAAGGACTGCTATCCAAAATCTGTAAAGAACTTATCAAACTCAACACCCAAGGAACAAATAGTCCAATCAAGAAATTAAGAGGGCATGAACAGACATTTCTGCAAAGAAGACATCCAAATGGCCAACAGACAAATGAAAAGGTACTCGACATCACTTGGCATCAAAGAAATACAAATCAAAAACCACAGTGAGATACCACCTCACACCAGTCAGAATGGTTAAAATTAACAAGTCTGGAAATGACAGATGTTGGCAAGGATGCGGAGAAAGGAGAATTCTCCTACACTGTTGGTGGGAATGCAAGCTGGTGTAGCCACTCTGGCATATAGTATGGAGATTCCTCAAAAAGTTGAAAATAGAGCTACCCTATGACCCAGCAGTCGCACTACTGGGCATTGACCCTAAAGGTACAAATGTAGTAATCCGAAGAGACACGTGCACCAAATGTTTATAGTAGCAATGTCCACAATAGCCAAACTATGGAAAGAACCCAAATGTCCATCAACAGATGAATGGCTAAAGAAGATGTGGTATATATACACAATGGAATACTATGCAGCCATCAAGAGAAACAAAATCTTGCCATTTGCAATGATGTGGACAGAACTAGAGGGTATTATGTTAAGTGAAATAAGTCAATCAGAGAAAGATAAGTATCATATGATCTCTCTGATATAAAGAATTTGAGATGCAGAGTTGGGGGTCTTGGGGGTAAGGGGTGAAAATGAAACAAGATGGGATAGGGAGGGAGACAAACCATAAGAGACTCTCAATCTCACAAAACAAACTCAGGGTTGCTGGGGGGTAGGGGAGTAGGAATAGGGTGGCTGGGTTATGGGCATTGGGGAGGGTATGTCCTATGGTGTTGTGAAATGTATAAGCCTGATGATTCATAGACCTGTACCCCTGGGGCAAATAATACATTTAATGTTAAAAAAAATAAGTAAAAAAAAATAATAACTTTTTATTAAACTGTATTCCAATGCTAGTCCCTGTCTCTAAGATACATATCATGGGATACATATTGTGACATATCATGTCAACATATTTAAGATTATGCAATATTTTAGTCTTTTCCTAAACCCGCAATAGTCAAGCCTTTACTTTAAAAGCTGATCTAATATTGCTTGTGTATCTGAAATCAGACAGATGACTAGCAAGATAAAACAATGTTACTTTAAAAGCATAAATCTCTCTGGATCCAATTATTTGTGAGTGCTCCTTAGCTCCCTCAGGAAAGGGAAGAAACTGCTGACATCCTCAAGAAGAAACAGGCTAAGTACACATTACTGAGGACCCAGGCTGGCTTGTTCTTCTTTGCGCATAGTTTCCTTTAACACAACATAAGGTAAATAGAACACAGTCAATTCTTTTCATGCCTTCCCAAAATTCATCAAGAGAAATAGTGGAGTGCCTAGCACACTACATGCACACAAGCACATGCATAACCCCATGTCTCATAGAAGCTATCCAAATCCAAAGAAACACCTAAGATGAGGCCCCTTGGGGTGCCTGGGTGTCTCATAGGTTAAGCGTCCTACTCTTGGTTTTGGCTCAGCCCAAGTTCTCGGGGTCATGAGATAGAGCCCCATTGGGCTCCATGCTCAGCACTGAGTCTGCTTGACATTCTTTCCCTCCTCCCCCTCCCTCCCCTTGTAGTAATCTCCCTCCCTTCCTTCTCTTCCCCCATGCATCCTGTATCTCTCTCAAATAAACAAAATTTTTTAAAAATAAAATAAAATATAAAATAAGGCCAAATAAGTCCAGTTCTTAGAAAAATAGAAATTTCTATGTAGCTCCACTCTTCCAAAATAGGAAACAAACATCTGTTATCTGCTTCCTCATTTTCGACCAAATGCCTACAGGATTTATACAGATTTGTGTTTTAGGCATGGAAAAAAAGAAAATGTGACTAAAGTAAAATTTCCTATACCTATCTTTTTTATTTCTAGTTGGGTGACTCAAATGGGTTAACACATTTGATTCTATTCACCTCATGGGATGAAATTACCTCAAGGCCTTCAGCCACATAGCATCCCATTTCCTGCAATGGTAACGCTCTGCCAGGAGAGGTAGAGGGAGATTGCCCAGGCTTTTCAGAAAAATAGCATGGCTGCTGTGTATTCAGTCATGGCCTCCAGAAGATTCTCACCTTCTAAGAAAAAGTAGCTCAACTAACTGGAGGAGTTCTGTTCTCCATTCTACCTTCAACATGGATTTCATAGGCCATTATACACTGCTGTAGGAGAATTCTTTTTTCTAAAGTAGACCTTATGAGTAGAGAGTAATATGAAGACTTCAGAGAGAGCCAGTTACCTTGTGGTCTCACTTACGTGCTGAGCATAAAGAAAAACATGGAGGGTATTGTGAGAAGGAAGGGAAAGGTGAATGGGGGGAAACCAGCAGGGGAGATGAACCATGAGAGACTGTGGACTCTGAGCAACAAACTGAGGGTTTAGGAGGGATGGGGGTGGGGGGCTGGGCGAGCCTGGTGGTGGGTATTGAGGAGGGCACATATTGCATGGAGCACTGGGTGTGGTGCATGAACAATAAATCTTGTAACACTGAAAAAATAAAATAAACATTTTTGGGGGGGAAAAAAAGACTTCAGAGAACAGGTTCAGAAGGTAATCAAAATAAAAACTAAGTTCATTGCCATACTGAATTTCTTTCTTATTATTTAAGTTCAGAATTGGCTTCGACTTCTGGAAGTCTTCCATAAATACAGTGCTTTCCCTCTTGACTTGCTACTCTTGCCAACATTAAAATTTGTAATGTACTTTAGTCAGGGTTTAGGCAATTTGAAGGTGGGATAAAAAGCAGTAACAAAGCAAATTCATTTTAAAATTAAAATGTAGTGTTTTTCAGGTGACTTATAGTTTATTCTCAATTCTGTTAATGGCTTTTTTCGAAGTTGAATATCTTCAAAGCATCTGAGAAATTAGAGCATTATTTGGCATTTCGGTAACTTCACAAACACTGAAGAGAGCAGTTTAAATATCTCTAATGATACCTTTTGGGATACATTTTTGGAAGTATTTTTTTAGCCTCAGCTTCTTGGTCAGTGAACTAAATCTGACAATACCTAATGCTTTACAGTGGACAAGGAGAATTCTTTCTTTCTTCTTCTTCTTTTTTTTAAAGATTTTATTTATTTATTTGACAGAGAGAGATCACAAGTAGGCAGAGAGGCAGGCAGAGAGAGGGGGAAGCAGGCTCTCCACTGAGCAGAGAGCCCAATGCGGGGCTCGATCCCAGGACCCTGAGACCATGACCTTAGTCGAAGGCAGAGGCTTTAACCCACTGAGCCACCCAGGCGCCCCAAGGAGAACTCTTTCCATGTGTACATATAGATTGACCAATAGGATATCACCTGATCCTTGAGCCTCACCTACAGATCTACATAATAATTACTAGTGCCACTCACAGTAAAATGGTCAAGAAGAGAAGAATGTCTCTATACACACAAAAGTATTCCCTCATCAATCATAAACTGTCAACAAAATCATAGAGTCATAGGACTTTTAATCAATAAGTGATATTAAACATCATCCAGCAGAGCCCCCAAAGAGATCAGCCCATTTGTTTTCAGATAAAATAAATTAATTCTCCAGGTAACAATATAACATTATAATAACATGTAATAATGCAAAAAGAAATATAAAATATGTGATATATTTTATATAATGCTTTTTATTATTTATTATAATTTTTAATTTTACATAATAAATATTTTATATAATAAAAATGAAATTAGTCCAGTTAAAAATTCAATTGCATTATATAAAATTGTTCTAAAGGTAGCATAATAACTTTTCTCCTAAAACACATAGAAAATTATTTTAAAATAAATGAACAGAGTGTTTCACAGTTAGATTTGTACAGTATAATTGTTTAAATTATATTTTCCATTACACTGGCACTTTGAAAACTGTTGTGAGGCCATTAGTTGCCTCTGGCAGTCCAATCTTTGCTTTTACTGCAGCCCTAAAGGAAGTCGCCTTCGCAAAACCACGGACAGGGACTCTCGGAATGACTTCCACCTCGGATGGTGGAAGGACAGCTTTGGAGCCAGAATTGCAGAGGTGGGAAGGAAACAGTCAAGAGAACAAGAGGCAATTTTGCCAGAGCTGGTATTCAGCAAATTCACAGAAAGAAGCATATGTTATGTTCTTTCCTGATCCAATATTACTCACTTTTCTCACGCTATATCAGCAACTGAACACCTAACCTCTTAGTGTCCCACCTATAATCCATTATTTAAGGAGTCTATGCATAATCCATCACTTGTAGGTACCTTCTTGCTCACATTACTACTGCACGTGTAAGCAGTACTGAGCAAGGAATTACAATAAGGGACAGGAGAGAGAAAATTAGTCATCCTAAACTACGAAAAAGGACTTCGTGTATTTATTGGTTGACTGCGTGTGGGTGACCCTGGGCTGCAAAAAAAGAGAGCATTGGTTGAAAGACAACATTGCATAGTCAAAGTGTGTATGGGCAGACAGACTTGGGTTCACTTGGACTTTGTGAAAATTATTTAACCTCCATGTATTTCTGTTTTCTCATTGGTAAAATAGATACTTCATACTCTCCTGGTTGAGATGTTGTAAGGATTCCAGAAAATACTCGGAAAGACCTGGCCCTGCCCTTGAATCCCAGCAGATGTAATAAATGAATGGCAACAGCAGCAGTGGCCACAGGAAGAGAGACACTTCCTTAGAAATTCTTCTAACCACAAAAACAGAGATCCAGTACTTGCTTTTGAAGTCTATAAACAACTGGCTTCTCTAAGACAGGGTTTCCCCCAAAGGTATTCTGTGTCTGTTAGTTCCCTCCAGAGAGTAGATGGTTTTAGGAAGGAAAAAACATGGCTGGTGGACGCATCTGGTCATGTAAGTTTCGGGTATTGGGGGTTAACAAAGAACACTATTTTCTTACCAAAGATTTCTTGGGGATTTAATATGCCAACACACAATAAAATGCTCCAGCAGAGTAATATAAAGTGCAGCCCAAAGACTTATTCATCTGCAGGATTATTTTTAGTGATTTATGGAAAAAAATTTTTTGGAAATTGTTGCTGTAAAGATAAAAGTGATCACATTGCATGGAGCACTGGGTGTGGTGCATGAACAATGAATCTTGGAACACTGAAAAAATTAAATTAAATTAATTGAAAAAAACAAATAAACAAAAGGATACAAGTGATCACCAAAAAATCAATTTGACAATGTAAATGGAGAATAGTACAACAAATGTTAGCATGAAACACAATAGAATTCTTTGATAGTTTTGTTATTAATAACATCAACAGTTCTGCAAATCTCTTTCTGGCTTTTTATTTGTGTAATCTAAGTATATACATAAAGAGTCAAACATTTCTGGTCCTGAGGGAGCCATAGGCTATGCCAGTCCTTGTCTCAGAAACCATGGCTAACACACCCCCGGAGCTCAGTGACGTCAATTCAGCAGTTCATCAATCCAGCCACAGAAGCAGAGATCCGACCTCCGGGGAGGCCATTTGGGTGGGCCAGAGTGGTGTTGGGTCTGAGAAGAAATGAGCAAAATTCTCCCAGTTCTGTACAGAGCTTTGTCACCTAAACCCCAAACCAACATTGTGCATATCTACAGCTTTACAAAATCTTATGAAAGCCTATCTTTTTGTTTCTGTTCCTTGCTCATGTCTCCACTGGGAGAGGGAAAAAATGTCAAAGAGACCAAATGGGGAATGAATGTTGGGTTACCAATTCTAGAAACTATCCCATCTCACAGTTCGAGCCGAACCCAAGACTACCGAGTCATACAAATAAGTGCCCAGGTGAGTCACCAGCCCATGAATGCACAAACTGCCAAGCCCTGAATCCTACTTCCTCTTGCTGGATTTGAACAGATGGTATTCAAGAATATGAACAGAAAAAATTAGGGGAGATATGTGCAAAGTGGGATTCAGGGGCAAAAGCATCACCTTATTATTTAAGATACTGAAGAAGACATAGACCCAGCAACACCTCCACCTTAAAGTTTATCCTTAGGAATCTATTTCAACATTCTTTCAAGTTTCTACTCACTGAACACAAAAATGCCAGTATTCCTTGGAAGACTAATGAATAAAACTGTTTACACATCCCCCACTGAGCAAAGGCTCATCGGTGTCCACTAACCATACCCCATGCACTATTCTAGATGATGGCATTATTGCAGTAAATAAACCAGACAGAAATCCCTGCCCCCATAGAATTTATATTCTGTTGTGATTATGAACAACAGAAGAGTCTCTGATGTTAGCTTTGATGTTATAGCTCACTTAGAGCTGGGTTGGAATAACAGCTTGTTTAAGCACATCCAGCAGATAATAAACATTGCCCAGAGAGAACAGATCAAGACAGAGTCTTCAAAAGCATGAAATCTGAAGATCCTGGGCACTGAATCCATTAGGGGTGTGTGTGTGTGTGTGTGTGTGTGTGTGTGTGTGTGTGCGCGTGCATGTATCCTATTTGGAATGGATACTGAAAACATTCATGCAAAAAAAAAAAAAAATTGAGGCAAGTATGCCAACCTCAAGATTCACCCTAAGCCTGGCTCAAATAAAATGGTATGAGAAATAAAAATAAATTGATGCCCACAAAGTACTTTGCTAAAGCAACATTGCCATCTCTGTAGTAAGTCTGATGAGTTTCATTAACTATTTACATAGGCTTTGCTAATTGCAAAGGACACTTGGGGAATTCTAAGAGGGTGCATACTTTTAATGGGTGAATAGAAATTCTCAGTCTGACAGTACAGTTTCAAAATAAATTGAGGGAGGAAAAATGGTGTAATAAATATAGCAGGCCCTTTCAAAGTGTCTGCCTTGTTGAAAGGACAGCCTGTGAGCTCAAGGTCAGGGAGCACGCCAGATCCAAGTTCGGGAAATTAAGTTTATAACCAGGGGTATACAACTCTCATTTAGCCTGTGCTGCTTTCTATTTAAATAGAGTATCTTGCTGATTCTCGAAAAAACTTATGAGGGATTGTTGTCCCCATTTTAATGACATGATATTGAGGACCATGGAATACTATATCTTTCCTTCCCCCTGCCTCACATGTAGACTGAAAAGCAGTCAGAATGCAAAAGGAGAGAAGATTGAAATAGATGCAAAGAAAGTAATTTCTCAGGTGCCTAATGGTTTTGCAAATAGCACTGAGAGGCCACATGTTGTATTTTCCAAAGACAACCAAAACAATGTCTCCCGTTCCATGTTGCCATCTACTTCCCTATCAAGACACAGAGTCCATTTCCTCCCTCTTGAGTCTGGTGGGGCTTATGGCTCACTGGCGACCAACAGAATGCAGCAGCATCAGTGGCATGTGACTTCTGAAGCTAAGAGACAAGAGGTGGTACAGCTCCTGCCTTCCAGGCTGCATCACTTCTTTGGAGTCCTGAGCCACTACATGAGAAGTTTGACGACTCTGAGGCCACCATGTTGTGAGGAAGCCCAAGTCACAAGGAAAAGTCATGTAGATGTTCCACAACAGCCCCAGATAAGGCTCTGCTGACAACCAGCCCCAACCATAGGGATTGCTGCAGGTCTCCAACCTCCAGATGTCAATGCATTCTCAGCCTCTGAATCTTCCAGCTGAAGATTCTGGCATTGTGGAGTAGAGACAAGGTATCCCTATGTGGATTCCTCACCCACAGAATCCATGTGCATACAAAATGTTTATTTTATGTCACAAGTTTTAGGATTATTGGTTTACCAGCAGCAATAAGTGGAACCTTCCAGGAGATTCTACTGAATCTTATTTTAAACTTCCCTAGGTTTCAAGGATTTCCATCACTCGTTAAAACCCACTGAAATGTATAAGAAGACTAATATTGGGAATGGGTTTGCAGTGAAAATGTGGGACTGAGTCAGGATGGATGGGGTACAGCAAGAAATATGTTGCTTTGGGATGGAGAGCTGGCAATGCATAAATGATGGTAGCAATACGTCTTGTTTGTGAGGATTCAGACCTTCTATTTCATCAGTCAGTGAGGCTCTGGAGGAATTCATTGTTGAAACGCCAGAATATCAGATTGTGTGAGCGATTCCTCATGGCCTTCAGTAAAGCAAGAGGAAATGTGAACTCCAGCCTAGAGCTGCTCGGTGGAAACCAATGGCAGAGAGAGAGAATCGAGAGTACCCAGGAGACTATAGGGCTCCAGATCATAAAATCCATTATTAGCTGGACCAAACTGCAATGGCCGGATTCGCGTGTGTATGTGCGTGTGTGTGCACATGCGCGTGTATGCATGCATGTATGCAGATTATGTACTGATTGAGAAACTAAGGGTTGTTGGCAAGTGGAATGAGAATACACAGAAAGAGCCAGAAATTCTAGCAAATCCATCATAATGTACCTTTTCCCTCACCAAGCAAAACGATGTCTCCCTTTGCAATGCTCATTTGCCTGTAATGAAATATCTTGGTAATACTCCAGAGCAGATTTGAAGAGAAAGGTTCCCTGCAGCCCATGCCAGAACTCCAATCCATCATATCCCACTCATGCCCTGAGGTTGTTATGAGAAAATGTGGAAATAGATGGAGCCCTAGAATTCCCACAGGTATGACTTAGCCCTGGGAGTTCATGAGGGCAGGAGATTCACAAAGCATGTCTCAGCAATATTCCTGACATTAGTATTTAGCAAATATAGTTCTCAAAAATGGAACTAGCAGACAGCTAAGGTTTTACAAGAATGGTAGTGCAAGAAAGATCCCTCAAATTAACATCCACCAAGTACGCAAATGTTGGTAACATTCTGAAGATGGACTAAGGTCCCTGTCCCCCTCCTCCACAGAGAAATCCTTCCCTTCCTGATGCTTTGGAAGGATAAGAAGCAAGTAAAATTCTCCCAGAGGACAGACTCTGTGGCAGTCTTTTTTGCAGATGAACAAATTTACTTTTTTACCAAAAGAATTACCAGAACTAATTCTTTTGGTAAAAATTCTTTTATGTTTGAAAAAACATAAACAAGTGAATGTTTATGAGAGCTGTTGGTCTTTTGAGTATGAGCTTCTAGTCTCCTAAACAACATAAGGCACCGTCTTGGAGGGTAGTTCCCCTTTCATCCTGAGAACAGAAAAAGTTGATCAAGACAGAAATAGAAGGAAGATACCACCCAGAGATAAGAGGCTTTATGAGGAGTGGCTCCAGAATATTATCTCTAGATGAGTGATGGATTGAATTCGGTTTGTTTTCTCTTCGGGGGGCACTAAGTGGGTTTGTAGTTACACATGTGTCACATCAGATGGGATCCCTTTCAACGTGTGGGATGAAAGGTGTGCAGGACATTCAAGGAATGTGGAAGCATCTTAGGGTACGTTCCCTAGAAGCAGAAGCTGAGATGGAATATTCATGCAAGGCATGTATTAATGGAGCACTCTGGTGAGAAGGCTGTGGGGGCCTGAGGGGGGCCTACAGGCAAGGGTGGAGCAAGCTAAAGAAGGATGTGGTTTCGGCTGAAGTCAGCATTTCCTGAATCGCACTGAAATTACAGCTTTCCATGTCCTTCCCAGCCAACATGCCAGTCATGTGCAGGGCATCAGGAGGACCTTGAGGTCTTACAGGGCCACCCTGGGCCCTGACTCCCCTGTCTGCACCCATTTCTGAAACATATCCCATCCTGCAGGCTACCCCTCTTATGTGAAGACCGGCAGTACCTCCAGGGACATTGGCTTTCCTCTCCAGCCACCTTAGAGGACCAGCGATGGGAGATGTGGATATGACCATGTCACAAGATAAGTCAGGAACGAAGGAGGCAACTTAGTAAGAAAGTCAATGCATTTGGTTTATGATGAGACACATCAAGCCATGCAGTGCTTTACCTCTTGGACTATTTTTCCTGACTTTTTCTGGCAGCAAACCTCTGATACCCAATTTTGGCAAAAGGCAGCACCAGAGTGGAGTTGAAGTTACCGAGCAGGATGCGTGAGCCCACAGTGACTATAATTAGAAAGAAAATTCAAGGGGCCTGGAGAAAGAGAAGGGAACATTTCTGGGGGTCTTCTTTGGGCTAGGTACCCAAAGAGACACTTGAGATAACACAGATATTTTAAGGTTATGTATTACTGTGGACATTTTATGCAGAGAAATATAATGCTCAGAAAAGTGAAGTGACATGGGAAGCAATTTACAGCAGAAATTCAAGTCAGATTCTCTCTTATATGCCCTGTCCTGTGCCCGAGGCTGCCCTACATCAGGGTTGCAGGGAAGGGGTCAAGGCTAATGAGAGGGAGCTTTATATCTCAACTAGTCATGGTCATGATGGCAGTAACTGAAAACCAGAAGGAAGCCAGAGCAGAAAGCAGAAAAGTTCATCTCTGAGGACTCAGAGTAATAAAATCCTAGGATAAGATAGGTCTCCTGCAGACACATGGCCTGACGTCCCATATGGTTGAGGGCATGTCTTCTCAAGTTCCTGTGGACGTCCTTCAGCCTCTGCCTGAGGAAGGCCAGTTGGGATGGGAGGCAAGGCGGGAGGGGCAGAGAGGGGAACTTGCACATCTTCAGGTCAGAAGGTCCTTTCTTAGGCTGGAGGAAAATCTGTCTCCCTCCATCTGCTCATTGCTTCCTGTTCTTTTGTCTGAAGTGACACAATACACACTGAGTTCTGGCTGGTCACCAGCTCTCCTGTGAGTAGGGGTCCAGACTGGACACTCTCTTTTACTTCAATTAGTCCAGATATGACACACCTTCTGACCTTCAACATCCTGGTGGTCCAAGAGGTCTGTTCAAATATGTTGCAAATATCTTTAATCACACCTTACAATTATGGATCAAAAATAAACAGTATTTGGGGGCACCTGGGTGGCTCAGTCAGGTAAGCATCTGCCTTCAGCTGAGGTCATGGTCCCAGGGTCCTGGGATCTAGTTTCGCATCGGGGAGCCTGCTTCTCCCTTGCCACTTCCCCTGCTTGTGCACTCTCTCTCTCTCTCTTTGTCAAATAAATAAATAAAATCCTTAGAAGGAAAAGAAAAGAAAAGAAACATTATTTCCTTAAAGGGGACATTGGAGATTTGGGTTTTTTAATTTTCATTGTGGCCAATTTTAACTGTTAATTTCCTAAATCAACAAATACTCCCTTTAAAACTCAATTTCTTTCCTAATTTTTCCTACACTCAACCTGAATCCACCTCCCAAGTGCATTTCTCATCACATTATGTTAGCAAAGTGCACGGGAAATGCTTAATCTCTTTCTTTTAGTGCAAAATTGAGTCTTTTTGGATTAAATTGAAACACCATGTTTGTGGTTTTGTTTTCCTTTCTTTTATTTTTTTGTTGATGTAGAATTAATTATACATTAGTGTTATAATTATACATCAGTTTGTATATAACATATAAAGTGTTTTATTAGTTTCAGATATACATATTATGAGCCTGGTGGTGGGTATTGAGGAGGGACATATTGCGAGGAGCACTGGGTGTGGTACGTAAACAATGAATCTTGGAACACGGAAAAAATAAAATTAAATTAATTGAAAAAAACAAATAAACAAAAAACAATATTATGATCCAACAAATACTTAATCTCAAAGTACTTGTCACTGTCCTCCTCGATGGACGCCCACATCTCAATGTCCAAACCCTTCGATTTATGCTACGGCTTTTAAGACCCATCTCCCAGGTATTTGATAAGTCAGTAGAGAACTGGGCTGGTTCCAAAATCCTGCTCAAGTTAATCTGTAATAAAAAATGTTTTGATGCAGCAATTTCTGCAGTCATTACCTGTCTGGGCTCCCCAGCTGCAGCTCCAGACCATTAAGGAGAGGGAAGGAGCAGCAATTTTATGCCATTTACATGTCTCCCTTCCAGCAAAGTCTCTGAATCACCTTGTTGTGAAGCTGCAAAAGAATGAAATCACCCAAATGATGATTCATCTCTCTACCTTTAGCCT
>CM053616.1:70883963-70901841 GCA_028646535.1 Procyon lotor
GCAAATGGTGGGTATGCATCCTTTCTCATGGCTGAGTAATATTTCATTGTATATATAAACCACATCTTCTTTATCCATTCATCTATCAGTGGACATCTGGGCTCTTTCTGTAGTTTGGCTATTGTGGACATTGCTGCTATGAACATTAGGGTGCGTGTGCCCCTTCGGACCACTACATTTGTATCTTTGGGGTAAATACCTAGTAGTGTAATTCCTGTGTCAAAAAGTAGCTCTATTTTTAACTGCTTGGGGAACCCCATACCATTTTCCAGAGTGGCTATCCCAGTTTGCATTCCCACCAACAGTGTAAGAGGGTTCCCCTTGCTCCTCATCCTCACCAACATTTGCTGTTTCTTGACTTGTTATTTTTAGTCGTTCTGACTGTTGCAAGGTGGTATCTCCTGTGGTTTTGACTTATATTTCCCTGATGCCTAGGGAATGTGTCTGTTGGCCGATTGTGCGTCTTCTTTGGAGAAATGCCTGTTCATCTCTTCTGCCCATTTCTTGACTGGATTATTGGTTTTTTGGGTGTTGAGTTTGATAAGTTCTTTATAGATCTTGGATACTACCCCTCTATCTAATATATTATTTGCAAATATCCTCTCCAATTGCTTTAAACTCTCCCTTTCTTAATGTGATTTCAATCACTCATCTTTCAGAGACTATTTTATGGAACATCCCATAAGTTCCAACCCAATTTCATTCCTTTCAGTGGCTGTTCAATGTGCCTCCTAGGATTATAGCTTTCAGTCTCCTGTCTGTAGGAAGTGTTGACAATGTTTCCAAGACTTAATATTAATAATTACCTATAGATCTGAAATTGGTTAAATAATTTTATCACCTGACAGTGAAACTTTCAGTAGTGTAGTAAAATAAGGACAAGATAGAATTCAGAAGACTGTTTCCACTACTGCTCTAACTAGTTCTGTGACCTCTTCCAGCTCACTTCACTCCCTGGCCTCAGTTTCTTTATTTGTAGAGCAAAGAAAGCATCTATGATGTGCTTCCAAATCTAGTACTCTATAATCATAGGGTGACACCCTAGGCCTTCAATGTAAATGTTTCAAGCTCTCAGGGCTATTAAAGAAAAATAGCAAAGAATGGGAAATTTCTAAAGACACTACTTCTAGGGCACTGTGGTAGAACTTCTTCCTCAATAACATTTTTAAACAATCTCCAGGGTACAACATAGGCAAATTCTGCTTTGTGCTATTTGTATCCACAGCAACAACAGCAAGTCTCGCACATAGTAGGAGCTCAAACTCTTGATAAATGAGTAAATGATCTTTACACAAATGGATGCTTCCATTTCTGAACAGTATCCTACAAGAACTCTGCTTATCCAGAGGGAACACAAAAAATTCTATCCAATGAATAAGCCCATGTATCAGATATTTTACCATTATCTACTTACCAATCTGCTTGAAAAAAATAATATCCTTTTGGAAAATATTTCAATAGAGAAACAATAACTGAATATCTGACTGTGATCTAAATATTTTAACTAAGTCAACATGAAGTTCAAATCGTTGTTTTGCTGGTTAGAGTAATCTTTTAAAATTGTTTTGGAGAGAAAGTGCTTTCAAAATGCTTCCATAAACATTGGAGGGCTATGGGGACATCTCAGTCTGTCGAGTAACCAACTCTTAGTTTTGGCTCAGATCATGATCTCAGGGTCCTGGGATTGAGCCCCAGTTGGGCTCCTAGCTCAGTGGGGTGTCTGCTTCCTCCCTCTCTCTCTGCCCCTCCCTCTGTTCTCTCTCTCTCTCTCTTAAATAAATAAATCTTAAAAAAAAAAAAAATTGGAGGGCTATGACCACATGGGTTGTGTGCTGAATTCCAGTTCTTGTTCTTAGACTTATTCTCACAACAGTTTTGAAGGGATTTTGACCTTTGACATTCCAATGGGCTCTGCATGAATGTAGATGTGCATGGTTCTTTCATGCTGCAATCTAAGGATGCATCTGCATGCCTGTTAATGTTTCACCTCCAAGTTTATCTGCCAGTACTGGCCTTGGGAACAGGTGTGTGTAGTGCTGTGAGTGTGAGTTTTGCAGTCCCACACCTTCTTTTTGAGTCCTAGTTCACTGCTAGTTAGATAGATACATTCTCCCATTTTTTTTTTAAGATCTTATTTATTTATTTGACAGAGAGAGATCACAAGTAGGCAGAGAGGCAGGCAGAGAGAGAGGGAGAAGCAGGCTTTCTGTTGAGCAGAGAGCCACATGCGGGACTTGATCCCAGGACCCTGAGATCATTACCTAAGCCAAAGGTAGAGGCTTTAACCCAGTGAGCCATCCAGGTGCCCCACATTTTCCCATTTGTAAATTATGTATAGCAATACGTATTATTATGAGAGCTCATACAAATAAAATGTTTATCACAGTACCTAACATATAGTAAGCACTTATACGTATATGTTAGCACAAATTATTAGGATCATGGTAAAGCATATATGCTATTTTAGTTCTTTGGAATTATTTTTAATCTATAAAATAAGTTTAGATGATTATTGAGATCTCTGGTTTTGAAATTTTATGATTCTGTGCTATTTTAGAAGCTGATGGAGGTCACATTGAGTGGATTTTTGTGTCTAAGATGTAGTCATTTCCCCTGTGCTCTCAAATGTCCAGCTGGAAAGATCATGCAGGAGTTTCACCCAAGTTAGATGGATATTCCAAAACCTACGAGCCAAAAATACTATGGAGACAAATGTCTTTTACTTAAACACTGACCAAAGAAATTGTGACATATCAGTATACTTAAATACTAGAGAGAAGCCAAAGATGATCTGTTTTAAGCGTGAATTCTATCGCTACTTGGAAATGCATCTCTGAAGCATTACATGAAAAAAGCAAAATTTCAAGGAGTATGATAAGCTACTGTACCCAGAAGTTTATCATGTCCGGTTTAATTTGTGCATCTGTCCATATCTGCTCTTTGGTCTTCTATAGTATCAGGAGGGTCATACAGGCCCCTCCGGGTACTTCCATGCTCTGGATAGCATCAGTAGCAATGTCTTCAACCATACACCTGTAAGACACTGCTAAGATTTCAGATCCCTGAGGTCTAGACCCCTGAGGGTTAAAGACCTAGGCTACCCCACCAGTCAAACCACCCAGATCAGCTCAGGTGCCTGTTAATGGTGAGGAAATCTTGAATGACCAGTAAAGAGGAAAAATAATGAATATTAACTAGGATCCCAGGGCAGCTGCAGCAGTGAAGACGGTAGCTTGGCTTACAGACGCCCTTGCGATCTGCAAGAGACTAAAACTGACTGTCTTTGCTTTCTGGGAAAAAGTGAGGTCATCTCGCTCCTGGTTTTTTAGTTTGTAAAAAACAGAGATGCGCCAGGATGCTTAAATCAGTTCTCCAAATGTGGTATGCAAAAAGCAGTGCATTTTCTTATTGGATCAGTCCTCTGGACGATAGTCTTCCCATGTTAAAAAAAAATATATTAAAGACTTGTCAAAGAACTATGCTGTACACATGAAACTAATGTAACATCGTGTGTCAACTACACTTCAATAAAAAGAAAAAAGATCTATCCTCTTAGCAATAGTGTATAGTGCATTTGAAATTTGCTAACTATAGTCACCATTATATGTATAATGGTGACTGTAGTTAGCAAATATATATATGTTATATATAATATATAATAATTATACTATTATAATAAAATAATTATATTATAATTATAATATTTATATTATAAATTTATATTATAAATTATAAAAAATATTTTAAAAATATTTATATTATAAATTTAAATATTATAAATTAAATAATATAAATTTATATTATGAATTTATAATTTATTATATATTTATATATTCATATATAAATTTTATATTATAAAATATAATATAAATATAAAATAATATAATATATTATATTATAAAATATAATATAATATATTTATGATATATTATATTATATATAATAATATATTTATTAATATAATAAGAGACAGAATATATATATTATATTATATATATATATATATAATATAATATATTATATTATAATATTATATATTATAATTATAATATAATATATTATAATATAATATATTACATATAATAATATATTTATGATATATTATATTATAAAATATAATAAATAAAAATATAATATAAATATAAAAATATTTATATTATAAATTTATATTATAAATAAAATAAATTTATAAAATTATATTATAAATATATAAAAATATATTATATTATAAATAATATAAATATAATATTATAATTGTAATTATAATATTTTATATTATATTACATAATATAATATTACATAATGTAATTATAATATTTTAAAATTAAAAACTTTCTCAATTATAATATAAAATTTATATTATAGATTTATAATATAAATTTAAATTTATATTATATAAATATATAAAATTTATACAATATAAATTTAAATTTATATTATAAATAATTATAATAATTATTGTATTATAATAATATAATATATTACATAAATATATTTGTATATTTATGTATTAATATAATTTATAATATATATAATAGCTTGAAATGTGAAAATCAGGTACATTTTTGAGATAACGGAAAAATGAAAGACTCTCTCACTTGCTGCCTGCAGCTTTGGCTAGGTCTCTAGACCTCCAGGACTCCTGCCGAGGCTCTCACAATGTCAGGTTCTTTGATTTTGAGGAACACTGCCTTAGGTGTTGAGGCTTACGATCATGATGAAGGGGAAACATCTCAGAAGCTACATAGCCAGGCCTCATGGGGAAATGGAAGAAGACCCCCCATTGTCCACACACAGCATAATAATGTCATGGTGAACACCACTCAGGAGCAGAAGCCCATGGCTCTGCTCCTGACTCTAGCCTTCCCAAGACACAGTTTCTCTGGCTCAGGTCTTACCCCCTCTGAGTCGTCCACTTCTGTCTCTTATTATGCTGACCCTTGGTCTTCACTTGTCTTTCTGTTTCGCATTTAAAAAATACAAGATTATGTGCGCTGGTAGCTACTCAATCTAGAGCATTGTAACAGATGACATCCTTGTGCTGAAATACCTCATAAGCCAGAACTGCACCCAAGGCTTATTTGATGTTCAACTTTGCCCCATCAGTTTTGGGGCAGCATACCCGGCTTTCGTGGGTGTGTGTCTTTGTCTTGAGAAAAGACACTTAGCTTGCATCAGACTCTCAAAGGTACCCGTGACACAGAGAAAGGTAACCAGTGTTGTTCTAAATATTTTCTTTTTCCTGTACGTGGCTATGTATTAAATATATTTCAGTGGACCAACTTTTTTAAAACTTGAGATGTAATTGACATATAACATTATATAAGTTTCAGGTGTACAACATAATGATTTAATATTTATATATAATATGAAATAATCACCACAATAAGTCTGGTTAACATTTGTCACCATACATATTTACAAATTTTTCTCTTGTGATGAGAACTTTTAAGATTTACTGTCTTAGTAATTTTCAAATATGCAATACAGTGTTGTTAACTGTAGTCACATTACTGTACCTTACAGCCCCAGGACATATTTATTGTAACTGGAATATAATAACTGAAAGTTTGGAGCTTTTGACCCCTTCATCTATTTCACCCACCCCCAATTCCTGACCTCTGGCAACCACCAATTTGTTCTCTGTTATCTATGAGCTTGGTTTACTTGTTTGTTTGTTCTTCGGTTTTACATTCTACAGAGTGATGTCCTATGATATTTGTCTTTCTCAATCTGACTTATTTCACTTAGCATTAACACCCTCAATGTCCATCCATACTGTGGCAAATGGTGGGATTTCCTTCTTTTTATGGCTGAATAATATTCATTCCTGTGTGTGTGTGTGTGTGTGTGTGTGTGTGTGTGTGTGTGTTCGACATCTTCCTCCATTCATCCATTGATATAGATTGTGTCCATATGTGGCTATTATAAATAATGTTGCAGTGAACATGGGGTGCATATATCTTTTTGAATTAGTGTTTTTGTTTTCTTCAGATAAGAACCCAGAAGTAGAATTCCTGGGCCATATGCTATTTCTTTTTTTAACTTTTTGAGAAATCATAGTGGCTGCACCAATTTACATACCGTGGGGAACAATGGCTCCCTCTTCTCCATATCCTCGCCAATACTTGTTATTTCGTATCTTGTTAATAACAGCCATTCCATCAGTGTGGGGCAATGTCTCCTTGTGGTTTTGATTTGCATTTCCCTTATGACTAGTGATGTTGAGCATCTTTTCATTTACCTGTTGGCCATCTGTATGTCTTCTCTGAAAAAATATATATTCAGGTGATTGTGCATTTTTTAATCAGGTTGTTTTTTTTTTTTTACTATCACATTATATGATGTGATATATGATTTGTAAATATTTTCTCCCATGCAGTAGGTTGTCTTTTCATTTTGTTGAAAATTTCCTTTGCTGTGCAGAAGCTTTTAGTTGGTGGATCAACTTTTAACAGTTTTCATTGTTTCCCCAAATTTCAATATAAATTTTGAAAAAACTCAAATATTCCATTCGAACTAAATTTAATGTTTTTTCCATCATATCAACAGTCAGTTTAAACCACCATGTTTTTTTTAAATTATTCCACTGACACTATATAATACAAAGTGACTAAAACTGACTTTCTAATTATTTATCCCACTGAGACATAATTCCCAAAGTTCCTAGCCTTCCAGAATTCAGGGAGCTTTCAGTACACGAGAATATCTTTCTCTTTGTTGCAAAATTAGTTCCTTCTATTCCTTTTTTAAAAATTGAGTCCAAAATGCAACAATGGTAGGACTAAGTGGTTTTGATAGACTCACCAAAAGTCATAAACATTAATGACTTTCCGTTGAAGACAATTCCATCAATGCATTGTTTCCAAACATCTTCTAAATGCCCAGTGATCCCTCTAGTGGAATCTCTTATGAGACATAAAAACTACTGGCATAGAGGGTAATTGAATTTTACTTCTATCATGAACATTATCTAATGTTCCTTAGAGGTTTTATGAAACCAGGGAATCATCCGTTCCCAGTTGTGTTTATTCCTGAAAATCTGGGCCTTGGTGTTACACAGAGAGCATGATTACACATGGTCTCAAGAGTAAACATGATCTCACCCACCAGAGGGGGAGAACAAGGCTCACTTGCACATGCAAGGAAAATTAAAAGGCAAGCAGGAAGGCAAAATCTTATGATTTTAGAAAAATGTATAAAGAATTTGCTCATGCAGTGATGAAGATATTATAGCAAATACTTAACTAGCTTAATTGAGCAGACAAAATTAGATGTCCACCTTGATGAACCGAAGTATTGCAATTTTAAAACTTCAAATGACTTAGCAGGGAGAAAACAACCTAAAACGGCCCAGCTTTCAAGTGAAAAACTGAAACCCAGAGAAGCTGAGTAAATTACTCCCCAATATAGTGTAGAGCCAAGCAGGAGAATGGAACTTCTGCTCGTTGCCAGTCTGTCCCCATGGGAGAGAACTCCCACTGGTTCTTAAGGGCTCTAAGAATTATTTCATAACTTTATGCCTCTGATATGCAGGAGCTGACGCTCAGACAGTAAGTGGACCTGATAAAGGTGAGTTAGTTACAGTCAGCTAAAGAAAGATCAAAGATTAACATGCAGCTCTTTACTCTTTCTCTCCCCACTTAGACGTCTGACCTTTCTTCCCAACACTACTGTTTGTCCAAAGTGCTACGAATCTCTCCAAATTATTCACATGGCATATCTCCTTATGGAAATCGCCAGGCCACACACAGGTCAGTATTTATTTCTGATTTAAACTTATACTTAGTGCTCAAAGCTATTGCTATATTTTGTATTGGACAAAAAAGTGCCCTTGTACTTGGATTTTACTTTAATTTCTGAAGTTAATCTTCCTGAAGTTACCAAGAATCTCCATGATGTTAAGTCCAGTGGAATCTGATCAGTCCTCGTCTTATTTGACCATCTGTAGCACTTGGCACCTTTGAGTATTATTCTCTCCTTCTTGAAACACCACCTTCTTTTGGTTTCCAGGAAAACTATATTCTCTTGGTTTTCCTCTTACATTTTCCTCTCAATACTCTTTGCTGGCTCATCCTCCTCCACCCAGTCATTAAATGCTGCAATTTCTCAAAGTTCATTTACAGTTCATTCGTTTCATACTCTCTCAGTCCCCATCACTATACAATGACTCTTAAATTCCTAAGTCCAATTTCAATGGCTTTTCTGAGATTCAAATCAATATGATCAATTGCCTTCAGATGTCTCTCTTATGATATCAAGACTATTCAAGTTAATATTATATACGTCTAAATTCGTAATCTTTCCAAAAGAAAAAAAAAACTCATCCTCTTCTAGTGGTTCCAAAATGAGTGAATAAAACCACCATCTAACCATCCAGAGAAGCTCAAAATCTGGGAGTCGACCTCAGCCTTCTCTCTCTCTCTCCATAGGTAATCATCTCCAAGACAAAGAGGGGGTTCTCCTTCCTGGGTCTCAGCTCCACCCCCACCCCCACCTTCAACCCAAAAACCATGCCTACTAGCTGCCTGGGCTACCACCTTCCAGCTTGCCTCCACACTTGTAGCCTGCCTCCCTACATTTTTTCTTCACATGGTGGATAGAAAGTTCTTTGTCAAATGCAAATCTGCCTTATATCACCTCACCTGACCTCAGCCTCTTTTCAAAGCTGACCAGGCTTTTCCTGATTTGCCCTTACCAAAACCATTAGCTTCATTCCTACCATGTCCCCAAATATGTCCAAGCCCAGGGGTGTGTGCCCAAGGGCCAGCCACACCCCCGGGATGCCCAGCTGCATTCAGTTCTCCAAACATACTATCCTTTTCCCCATCCCTGCCACCAGCACTACCAACAAGCTTCAAAACATATTTTCCCTCTACCTATAATGCATTCCCCATCCTTTGACAAGTTAAATCCTATTTCTTTTTTTTTTTTTTAAGATTTTATTTATTTATTTAACACAGAGAGAGATCACAAGTAGGCAGAGAGGTGGGCAGAGAGAGGGTGAAGCAGGCTCCCTGCTGAGCAGAGAGCCCGATGTGGGGCTCGATCCCAGGACCCTGAGGTCATGACCAGAGCCGAAGGCAGAGGTTTAACCCACTGAGCCACCCAGGCGCCCCTAAATCCTATTTCTCCTTCAGTTCTCAGCTGAAACAAACTCCAACAAGAAAATCTTTCCTGAACCACCTTCTAGGTCAGGTTTATTCACTCGTCGTTGATGGCTCCCCTTGCCCTTCCTTGGCAGTGTCTGCCAAAGCTGTTCTTTTGTATTCATCCTGAGACCTCGAGCTCCAGGGAAGTGGGAACCATGCATGGTCTTATCATTTTCTGTACTGAATCCACAATGCCTAGCCCAAGCCCTGGCACAGAGCAAGCACTTCATAAATATTTGTTGAATAAATATCAGTCAGTGCTTTTACCCTTTTCTGGCAGACTTCCATGACACAAACTGGATTATTCAGGAATGGATAATTTGTTCTTGAGGTATCAGTCTAGCAGACTCTCTCTCCTACCCCTTCCTCCTCTTTCAACCAGCCTGACTTCACCAATGTCCCAAAATATTTCCATCTCTTCTGGCACAGACAACTTGTCTTCCAAATACGGACAAGAGGGACTGCTTATTCTGCCTACATATTGGTCACACTAGAAACATTTTTCTAGGAAGATGCTGAAACTCCCAACAAAAGTCAGTTTGTGGATTGAATCCATTCACATCATCCTAATGCCTCATGAGAATATATTAGTGAGAGTGAGCTGCACAGACAACTAACCTAAAAATATAGGTCACAGCTGTGCCCCAGGGCAGTCATAACCCAAAGCTACCCGCTCTCAACCTCACATGAGTCACCGCATGGTACTGGAAAGAACAGTCTTGACAGGGATTCAAATTCTTCAGCCAAATAACTAATAAAAGGATAAAAGGTCATATTTTCATATTTAGCCTCAGCAACAGGCAATAAATTTGTAAGTGTATTTTTGAATTAAGTTTCTACTCTTAAATTTTAAAAGATACTTAGTCACTTTAAAAAAAAAAAGATTTTAATTATAAAACCTAATAATTCTCTTTATCCTCTGAAAAGAGAAAAGTCAAAACACCAGTCTCCTGGCAAGTTATGCTTGCCAGGACAACAGGGAGAAGCCTACAAGCAACATGGATTTTCCAAAGGGGAGTAGGTCACTAGTCAACGTTCTTCATACATACAAAGGTGTGAATCATTTATTACTGGTTATGCAGATGCTTGTGTTTGGGCTGGATGACCTTTAAACACTTGACCTCAAGAAAAGAATATTTCATCTTTATCAGGTTAAAAATTTTTTAAAGAAGAAACATTTTTTTTAAAAAGGAAAACAGAAATTTCCAGATTGGAAGGGATCCAGATCTTTTAACTGCAGTGAAATCACTCATCCTAGGAGCTAACTTAGAAAGCATGCCATCCAGTGTCTTCCCTGTCTGACTTACTTAGCATAATGCCCTTAAGTTCCATCTATGGTGTTGCAAATGGCAGCATTTCCTTCTTTTATGGCCGAATAATATTCCATTGAGTATATATACCACATCTTCTTCGTCCATTCATGCATCGATGGACACTCGGGTTGTTTCTGTATCTTGGCTGTTGTGAATAATGCTGCAATGAACAGGAAACTCTGACCACCTGCATCAACATGGGTGAAACTTGAGAGCATTGGGTTGAATGAAATAAGTCTGGCAGAGAAAAAATAAACACTGTATTCATCTTTAAAAAGTCAAACTCATAAATACAGAGAGTAGAGTGGTGGTTGCCAAGGACTGGGGTGGAGGTGGTGAGGTGGGAGGAGATGCTGGTCAAAGGTATATACTTTCAGCTAGGCAAGATGAGTAAGATCTGGGAATCTAATGTACAGCATGGGGACTCTACTGAATAATATCTTGCTGCAAACTTGAAATTTGCTAAAAGGGCACGTATTGCATGGAGCACTGGGTGTGATGCATGAGCAATGAGACTTGGAACCCGGAAAAAATAAAATTAAATTTAAAAAAAGAGTAGATTCTAAATGTTCTCACTACAAAAAAAGTGGTAACTGTGGAGGTGATGAGTGAATTAACTAACTTCACTGTGTCATCATTTCACAGTATTTACCTATATCAAGTCATCATGTGATACACATCAGATTTATAAAATTGTATTTGCCTATTATCCCAATAAAGCTACGAAAAAAGAAAGCATGCTATACAATAATATAAAACAATAAATACCTTCGTTATCACCATTCCCACACATTCCCATGCTTAAAGTTTGTCTGTAAATGCAAACAACAAATTTAGAATCTTGCATTAACACAGATAAATCTTCATAGCTAAGAAAATAGTACTGCCAGACTTCCCTTCATCATTAGGATTTAATATTATATACTTCACTCTTTAGATAAGTTTATATCCACTTATAATTATAAATGGATATATATTATATATAATATATATGTGCTATATATATTGTATCTATAGATGAGCAAACCAACATGCAGAGAAATTGTTCATTTAGTGGTTTCCAAAGTATAAAGGACATAAAAGCTGAGTGGTGCTCAGGAGCATGGATTCAAAAGTCAGATTGCATGTGTCACACCCCTACTCCATCATCCACTGTGTGACCATGGCCAAGTTCAACGTTCCCTCTAAGCGTCAGCTCCCTCAGCTGCCTCAGCTAGAAAGTGGGGATGATAATGCATGTTACATTCTAAGTTCATATAATGAATACAAAGCACTTAAAACAGTATCTGCCACGTATTACATTTTCAAAAGATTTGGCTATGTTTAAAAGTCACCTGAACAGTTTGTTAAAAAATTACATTATCTGGGATCCTCCTCCAGAGATCCTGATTCACTGGGTCTAGGCAAGAACCCAGGAATTCACTTTCACAAGCACGGCAGGTGATTTAGACAACACTGCTGGTGTGGCCAGATACATATAATTCCAAGGTCCATGTGGCCTCACCGGGAAGAAATTCTTTAGTGCTTCCCCATTTTTGATTGGAATTCCCATGATTTTCTGAAGGTACCATGTGTTGCTTCAATCAAGCACCTTCCTAAGTATTGCATCTCATCTCTACCGACTTAAAAGAATTTCACTCTTTTGTCTTATAGAACCTCTTCTAAGTCACAATATTTTTCCTGATGCTGATCTTAACTTTCAATGTCTCATGGACCTTTTCATGATGGGTCATCAGGACCTTCATTCATGTGTATCAAGGATTTGACCCTTGTCCTCCCTAGACTAGCGCCCCCATCTCCCATGCAACCAGAGAGGTTTCGAGCACCCTGGGGAGCAAGTGTTAGCCCTCCATGTCAAACAGCTAGCTTATGACATTTGTTGATGTCATTATAAGGAGATAACTGAGCTGCCTCCTGAAACATGAGAATCTTATACCAAAACTATATTTTATATAATACACACCCAGTGCTTTCTGGAAAAATAAAGCACTTTATTTTCACCATATTGTTTTTGGAAAACGGACCTCAGAAACCAAAGGCAAAGACTCAACATTCCAATCCCACATCACTTTCCAAGATCTGGGGCAGTGAAATTACATTTGGTCGGGTTTTAGTTGCCCTCAGGAATGATGAAATCAGTGTAATATGGATGTTCTAAGAAGCAAACAAAAGCTACCAAACATTTTTTTTCCAGTATTTGAGTATGCAGGTTTTTTAATAACTACAAGATTTGACAACAGAAGAAGAAAACAAGAGCATTAGTCCATATTGTCAGTCAGATATTCACTTTGAATAGCCTCTTTGAAGCCCTCAGTGACTCACTTTGGAGACAAAGAAACACCTGGAAGATGTCATGGAATGGAAACCAACCCTCTAATGTCCTACAAGTGTGACAACTGGAAAATCAAAATTTATTAACCCTTTCTCTAATTTCAATTCTGCTTACATACTGGAAGACCAACACTCATTTCTATCAATAAAACATAGCCTAAAGGGTTCACAGTCTCTTGCTCAAAACAAAACCTGCTCAAGTACTTTGTGTTACTGAAATAGCATTGTGGGGTTTATCTTCTCTATCTCTTCAGCACATCCAGCCATTCTGTTCTAATCACTATTCTTCACAAAGGAAGAGGAAGTGGACAGCCTCCTCCAGCCAAAGCAGGGCTCCAGTTTGGGGACTGGATCTCCCCAGTTCTGTTGTCACCCCCCTAGGCAGAGGTCTGTCCCCATGACTGGTCCACTAGCGGAAAGCAATCATTTCTTCTTTAGGAGACAGTAGTATGTGTCTCCCTTGCCTTGAATTAACTAGCGGTCTAGGTTGTCCAATGCCCCCCTCCCCCCAGGACGGAGACTCATTCATCTCTGTATGTCCCCAGTGCCTGGCAGTGCTTGGTACACAATTTGTGTTCAGTTGAAACTAAATAAAAACACACTGGAAATGAGACTTGATTATTTTACAAAACTAAAACTACTCCATGTCTTCCTGGAACTGGTGCGCTTCAAATGGTAGAGTTCTTTTTTTAAAAATAAGATTTTTACTTTTGGTGCACCTGGGTGGCTCAGTTGTTAAGCATCTGCCTTCAGCTCAGGTCATGTTCCAAGGGTCCTGGGATCGAGCCCCGAGTCAGGCTCCCTGTTCAGTGGGAAGCCTGCTTCTCCCTCTTCTACTCCCCCTACTTATGTTCGCTCTCTCGCTGTGTCTCTCTCTGTCAAATAAATAAGCAAAATCTTAAAAAAAAAAAAAGATTTTTACTTTCTGCAGAAAGTACTTTTTATCTAACTGTAGAATTATTTTTAAATGATTAAAATATTTTGATAGAATATATGCATCAGCCCCAATAGTTCCACCAGTAGAGATGGTTATATTCAGCAATACATTCACAATATACCATTATGTACAAAATTGGAAAAGAACTAAGTTAATCTATAGGTACTAACATGGCAACAACATCTTTATATTATCTGAAGACAGCAAAATATAGAAATATAAGTAAGGTATTATCTCGCTTTCTAATTAAGGTAAATGAATCATGTGTTTGGATGGATAAAAAGAAATTTGCAGGGGACTTGCACAATTTTAATACCTTTTAAAACATCTACCCCCAGACACATAGATAGATCTGATCATGTCAATAAAAATAGAGAGAGAAAGAGAGACTTCTTGTTCTTATCCAAAAAGGATTCTTGGCAAAGACTATGGGTCTAGCCTGGAACCCGTTTTAGGTGAGAAGGAAAAAGGGAGAAAAAGAAGCCTTGAAGAAGGGTGTTTTGAAGTTAGCATGGAACATGGGAAGGAAGGCCGGAACAAGCCTTCTGCAGAGAAAACAGAAGCTGCGAGGGGAGCCAGGTCCTGGGAAGCCGACTTCTCCGGGAGAAAAAAAAAAAAAAAAAGTCCTATGGATGAGCAGTCTCTGGAGACAGGGATCAGCTGCCTTCTGGAAGGACCCCTCTACTGGCACAGCAGCTCTTTGCTCCCACCGTGGTCTTGTACACAGCGGTGGAAAGCGTGGCCAGCAGACACGCACAGGCATTGAGAGAGGCGCTCCAGGCTGAAGGAGCAGCAGAGCAAGGTGAGGAGGGTGGAGCTTCCGCAGGTGGGGCTCGCCGGAAGTGCCTGGTGTAGGGGAAGTCAAAAAGGCCGCGTGGGACCAGATGGCACAGATCCCGTGAATTTCAGGACCTGAGATTTCTCCACAATATATAAAGGGCAATTCCTAAGCAAAATTATTTCGTGACACTTAGCCATTTTTAGTCGATTGAATCACGAATCTAATCTAATCCAATAATTAATCTAATCTAATCATTATAACTTGCTACCAAAGATGCTGGCAAAGCGGTCAACAAAGAACTTCAAGATGCGGTTATTTCCTCTTTGTACTACGTTGCTGAGGCAACGTCTTCCATTCCACCTAGAGGGATGGTAGCTTAGGCTAACATCTCCACCAACCAGACGGGCTTTCAAAGAATGATGGCTGCAGGGACACGGAATTTGCAGACACTCTTGAGGACAGGCTCTTCCGGGGTCACAGCTAGCTCTCCAGCTACCCATAGACAGCCTGAACTCAAATCTTTCTGCAGACGTGTCTTTTAAAAGTTTTACTGGCATTATTGCTTTTTTACTTCTGGTAATTGCTTTAAAAGAACAAAGCTCTTTGTTTAAGGGGGGCCCAGGGATCTCATAATTGCCACGAGGCACATGAGAGGTTCCTAGACTTTCTAAACAGTTTCTCTTTTAACATTAAATATTAAGTTCCTAATGTTTGGCCAAAATGTAGATGCTCCCTAGGGGAGGAGAGGGGAGGCAATCAGGAAGATCATGGAGACTGGTAAGTGAAACCTCCTAGTTGCTTGTGGGAGATTCACAGAACAGAAAGCACAGCTCAGGCAGGCAGGGGGCTGAGCTGTGCCCACCTATCCTACAACCTTGAACTGGAGACACAATGTGTCCCCGTCTCCCAGCAGCGTCTGAGACTCGCTGACACTATTCCTACATCACAGCAAATTTGATTGACTTGTCCACCCGCTAGGAATCATGTTGAATCAATTCTTGAAGCAGTATTTCCCAAATCTTTAAGGGTACCAATCCATCTCGTGCAAATACCTCTCTAACCTTTCTTTTCCCTTCAGTGACTGATATCTCTTTTTTTTCCCCCCAGAACTTTCCACCTGTAACAAACAGTAATTTCAGCAACACTAAGTACCATGACTGGGACTTTAGAAATTCAAGGGACACTTCCGAATGAAGCCTGTTAGCACAAGGATACAGACTATTTATCCAATTGATTATAATCAGGAGTTGTTAGGTGAACCCATCTGCCTGAATGGACGATCCAGGCATGCAAAAGAGAAGACTTGGAGAAAACTTCAACCTGCCCTTTCCAGGCCTAAAACCAATTTTCACAATAATGTCTTATTTGCACAGAAAGTCTATGCCGTGATAAAAGATCATCTTGCTTATAATTTTATGATATAGATCTGAAATCTACAAACAGTGGGAATTTCTGCCTCTGGGTTAACTGGAAACAATGCATGGTAGTCCAGGAAGCTGAGCTTCCAAGATCTTTAGGAACAAGAGAAGAAAAACAACAACAATAAAACCTAGCTGTTCGTTCTGCCTGTCACTGTGTACTAACTAGTTCTGCACAGTTGAATAATTATACCTTACGCGGCTGAACAGTTTACAGAGTATTTAATTTTCATTTATGAATTAGGTATTTTCAGCAACATTAAAAGATGAGAAAACTGGGAGAAGTCATTACTCTGGCCTCTAGTTCTCAGAGCTTCACAGGGAGGCAGCACCTCTGGGCAGGGGCCATTCAGAGCCTTTCTCTAAAGAACCTAAAACGAACAACAGAAGTCTCAGCAGTGGCAATGGCAGTCGCAGAAAACTCCTGCCGGGTTCTACAGTCAGGAAACAGACATTTGCATTTTCAATTTGCACAACAGCCCTGACATAGGGACAGACCTTCCTTGACTTACATCCAAATAAACGCATCATGAATTGAAAGGCTCCTAAGTAGAAAATGCGTTTAATACACTTTAATCCATCGAACAGCTTAGTGCAGCATCGCCTACCTCAAACGTCTTCGCGACACTCACATTAGCCTACAGTTGGGCAAAATCATCTACCCTAAAGCCTATGTTATAATCAAGCGCTGGATATTGCACATAACTGACTGGCTACTGACCTGAAAGCGAGGAACACAATGGCTT
This sequence comes from Procyon lotor, assembly GCA_028646535.1. Classification (NCBI taxonomy): domain Eukaryota; kingdom Metazoa; phylum Chordata; class Mammalia; order Carnivora; family Procyonidae; genus Procyon; species Procyon lotor. The sequence continues at coordinate 70,900,642 of CM053616.1, forward strand.
CCAGCCGGTTGTGCACCACGGTCACGTGGCTGCCTGGGAGCAGAGGCTCGCTGCCGCCGCCCAGCCTCCGGACAGGTGCATACCATACATTGAACTCAAAATGTGAAGTTTGGTTGCTGCTGAATGATACCACCTTCACACCATCATAAAGTCACAGAATTTTAAGTTGAACCCTTGTCGATCGGCAACCGTCTGTACTCCCATGGCGTCATTTAAAAGGAGGAAATGGAAGCCTGTGTTGCTTCGGAGGAATCCATTTGAAGGCCTTTGTCACCTCACTCTCTTTCATCCCTCTATTCATGCCAGAAACAGTTTGAAGGGAAAAGTCTTACTCCACAATTCGAGGCAGAACTGAGTGGAGCAAAGTCGTATATTGACAGAAACTCTCCCACACAAGCATGTCTTGATGTGCTGTGCCTAAGGGTGGGAGGTAGCATCTCCACAGAAGGTAGGGGACAGAGAAGGGGATAGCGGGTCCACTCTCCAGCACCAAACGATGATATCACAGCAAGGTCCAGGGCTGGCTGTGTCGATCTCCAGTTTCCCTAGGTAATCACAAGCATCCACTGAGAGGGATTCAATTTGACAGGGTGGATAAAGCATTCGCTTAGAGAAATCAGAGACCCATCCAAATGTGTGGCAGTGAGGAAGACGGGGACAGAGGCAGCACCAATGTTCCCAGTGGGAAATTAGCATCTCTCTAAATATTCACAGTGCTTGAGTAGAAAAGGAGTTATAGGAACACTTACTTAGACATTTTACTCTTCTTTTTATTTTATTTTATTTATTTGTCAGAGAGAGGGAGAGCACAAGCAGGGGGAGCATCAGGCAGAGGGAGAAGCAGGCTCTGTGTTGAGCAGGGAACCCAATGCGGGGCTCGATTCCAGAACCCTGGGATCATGACCTAAGCCAAAGGCAGCCGCTTAACGGTTGAGCCACCCAGGCGCCCCTCAGCTCATTGTTTTAAAGGTCACAAAATTGAACCCAACTTAACCCAAAGAGGCTTAAACCCAACCCAAATGTTAAGTGATTAAGGGATACTCACACCAGGTGCTGCTCCCACCACCACACCAGAGTCCCTTTTCCCTCATTCACAAAGGGCTAATCCAAGTCTGAAGGGGACACTGAAAGTTTATCTTCACACAAATGCTCTGGTGACCGAGACACTGAACCATAGCCTTGGTAATGGGACTTTATTGT
>CM053616.1:70901941-70923261 GCA_028646535.1 Procyon lotor
AGATTAAGAGTCTCTTATGCTTTGTCTCCCTCCCCGGTCCCATCTTGTTTCATTTACTTCCCCTCCCTAAGCCCCACGACCCCCCGCCCTGCCTCCCAAATTCCTCATTTCAGTGAGACCATAGGATAATTGTCTTTCTCTGACCGACTTACCTCACTTAGCATAATACCCTCTAGTTCCATAGGAAATCCATTTATTTCTACTTTACCTTGTGATGTAGTAAATGAACTTTTGGCAGCAGGCTCTACTTTGCCTTGCTAATGTAAATTTTATTTATTTTTTTTAAGATTTTATTTATTTATTTGAGAGAGAGAAAGAGAGCCTGAAAGGGGAGATCAGAGGGAGAAGCAGGCTCCCCTTGGAGCTGGGAGCTTGATGTAGGACTCGATCCCGGGAGTCCGGGATCATGACCTGAGCCGAAGGCAGTCTCTTAAACAACTGAGCCACCCAGGAGCCCATTAATGCTAATTTTAAAATGAGTTTGTGTTCCTGAACATGCACCCGGGGCCAACTCCATGAATGCCTGTGAGACCGCCCTCCCAGCCAACACCGCTGAAGACCCCTCCCCTTCCCTGCACCACAAGGCACCTTCCTCTGTCTTTCCTTTCTCTGGGTTCCTCTCTGTCTATGGTTCTCTTCTAAAATGCTCCTGTGAGGCTAAATACACTGAGTAACTCACACCAAGATTATAGTTATTTTTTCAGATATTTTCCTCCTGACTGGAAGAAGCTGGGTAACCTGAGAAGAGTAGGAGCCAGATGGGATCACCTCATCAGAAAAGGAAAAACTGAGATGGGAAATCACTTTACAGTATTTCCAGGAGCTGGCCCTGGGACACTATCAACAGGTTGAAATGGACCCCATGCTCTCTGGCTGCATTCAAGGAAGACATCTGGGGCTAAATGCTCACCGTGGAAAATTCTCAGCAAGAAGTAACTGTTCCCAATAATAGAAAGTTGATAAAATTAAGTATTAAATATTTAATTAAAATTAAATAAAATTCAAATAAAATTAAATATGATCTATAATAGACTTCGTTAATTACGCCACAGTTACACTCTAGGAAAGTGAAGTAGTGACGTGGGTGTGGTCATTCTTAATTGGTGAAAAACATTTTTTCATTCCATGTCATCTCCCACAAGACTGCGTGACCTGTGGGATAATAAATGACTTTCATGTATTTTCTTCTTTCCCCCAGTTTTATTGAGATGTGATTGACATGTAACATTGCGTCAGTACAAGGTTTAAAATGTGTTTATTCGATACACTTACATATTACAATATGGTTACCACCACAGTGTTCATTATGTCTCGTAATTACCATTTTTTTGTAGTGAGAACATTTAAGATCTACTCTCTTGGCAACTTGAAGTATGTAATATAGTTATTGTTAGCTATAATCAGCACACTGTGCATTAGGTCCCCAGAACTAATCCATCTTTTCACTGGAAGTTTATACTCTTTGCCCAACATCTTCTCCTAATCAGACAAAATTTCAATTTTGGAATTTTAGAATTTCAAATTTAGAAATAGGAGCTGTAAAAAAAAAAAAAAGAGGAAAAAAGAAAGAAAGAGAGAGAGAGAAGGAAGGAAGGAAGGAAGGAAGGAAGGAAGGAAGGAAGGAAGGAAGGAAGGAAGGAAGGGAGAAATAGGAGCTGTAGAGGTTTATCCAAAGCAGGCAGAGAACAACTTTTAGGGACACTATAGCAAATAACGTGTGACCCTGAGAAGAGCAGTGTTTGATCTGATCCAGATGGCCCAGGACAACACAGCGAACCTTGGGATACAGAAAAGAGGTGGGAGGTATGGATGGTCACAGCACCTGACTGTCTGTGTGAGGCTGGGCAAATCAATTAATTCCAACGCCCTCCTCTGTGACTTTCCTGATAATCCGATATACCCAACCTCCCTTTCAGATTTGTTATGAAAACTCTAAAACTTCACTTATTTCATTCCCATTGGAAAAAGTCCCAAATGCCGGTGCAGATGTGTGCCCTACCGTCTGGGACTAAAAGGGAGGCAGTGTTAATTTATTCACCAAAAGAATGAAGATTCTTTCTGCCTGAGATACTTCTGGCCACGTCTCCAACTGACTTAGTCATCCTCCAGGCTCCTGCATCCCCTTCTCCAGAAAGCCTTCTCCGAAGCCCCAGCTGCGTTGCCTGTTTTCCTTCTCTGCGTCCAGGTCACACTGGCAATGCCGTAGAGGAATTGCTGGTGTGGGTGCCTATTTTCACCACTAGACTGTGCGCTCCATTAGAGCAACACCCTCCCTTCTGTAGCCCCTGTGCTCCCAGCATATCCCCTGGGACAGCTCTGGTCCAAACTAATACTGTCTTCCCCAAATTGCACAATAATCTCTTAAAGGAATACTCCACTTGTTTTCCTGATTCCTCTAATCCACCATCCACACTGTCATCACCATGATCTTAAAATTAAAACCTGATCATAGCTGCCAGGTGGCTTTTCACTGCCTTTGTGACATAGGGACACTGAGGATAGACTGTAAAGCCCTGCATGATCTCAAATTTGGTGACCCTCCTGTTCCCTAGTTTTTATGCTAAACTGACTTCAGGTGCTTCTAAAAAGCATAACCTGTTTCAAATGTTCCTTCTTCCAAGAGATAACTCCAGTTCGCCCCTTGAGCTGAGGTGAGGACCTTCCCTCCAGAAAGCCTTCTCTGCCCTTGAACTTTAACCTTCCACCAGCTAGATCAGATTCCATGTTGTATGTTCTCAGAGCACGTGTACCTTCTCTGGATCACTCTTCAAAACTGTAGTTAGGTAATTAATTGTGAGCCTACTCCATGAGAATGAGAACCCTAAGAAGGCAGAGCTATATTTTCATGGTCTTTTCACTGTGGGAGTTCCAGTAGACAGTAAGTACTCAAAGGTTATTGGACAAATGGTTAAATAAATAAAACATGAAATGTCTGGGAAGCAGTAGAAATTCTATAAATAATTCACAGATGGGTGGATGGATGGATGGATGGATGATTGAAGTGGTCACCTCACCCATCTCCTCGTTTCCACACTCATCCAAATTCCAGATTCAAGTCTCCATGTAACAGTCAGAGTAACTGTTTTAAATCATGATGTCAGATAACATGTCTTATCATATCATTCTTCTGCTCAAACTCTCTAAACTCATCCTCAAAAACACATGAAGTCCATTCAAAGGTCTGCCAAATTATACACAATCTAACCCCGCACTACTCTACTGAATTCATCCTCTACTTTTCTCCTTTTGTTCATTCCACTGCAACCTTTCTGGCTTCCTGAATGTTCTTCAGCATGCCTAAACACAGTCCTGCTCCAAGGAATGTCACTAGCTATTTCTTCTGCCTACAACATGTGTCTTCTCAAAAGTGACCTTATAAAAACCTCCAAATACTAACAACAACGATCTCTGAAGAAGCATAATAAGCAGGAACTTCCCATGAAAAGATAGAGTAATAAGGACTGAACTTACCCTCTTTCCTGAAACGACAACAAAAATAAATCAAGCAATATTTTTAAGACATTGAGCATCAGACAACAGATGCTGAAGTAGTTTTTTATAATGGCATTCCATTATGTTCAAGAATTAGTTAGGGGGTAGATTAAACATGTTAAGTAGAGACATGAAAGATACATTAAAAAGAAAGAGGAAGAGAAGGGGAAAGGGAAAAGACAGAGAAAGAGGAAGAAGGAAGAAGAGACCTAAATCAAGGAAACATAAAGAACAGTACTCAAGGCACATCATAATAAAATTGCCTAAACTAACAAAAGCAAAATCTTAGAAACATCCATAGAATGAAAGGACACAGTATAGATAAAAGAACAAAGAAATGAAAGCCCATTTGTTGTTGAAAACAACAAAAACCAGAAGACAGTGGAGCGAGATTTTTAAAATACTGAAAGACAGAAATTTCAATATAAAATTCTAAAATCAGGGAAAAGAGTTCCAAAACCAAAGGCAACATAAAAACTTTTCAGATGCGCAAAGGCTGAAAGAATTCATCACTGCACTCATCTGCATTATATGAAATGATTTTTTTATTTATTTACACAGAAAATGAAACCAGATGAAATCAAGGCCAACACAAAGAAATGAAAAGCACCAGAAATTGTAATCATGTAGCTAAACTTAAAAGACTTTTTCTTATTTAAATATCCTAAAAAGATTATTAATTATTTAAAAGCAAAAATAACAACATTCTATTGTGAAACTTATAACATATGTAAAAGTGAAACATATGAAAACAGTAACATAAAACCAGATGAGAAAAATAAAAGTACACTGTTAAAAAGTTCTTATATGATACATGAGAAACTATATTCTCATTTGAAGTTAAGGATGTATAGTATAATCCTAAAGCAAAAACTAAAATAACACAGGATGAAAATATATAAACAAATCAACAAAATACATTAAATGGAACTACAAAATATACTCAATTCAAGAGAAGACAGAAAACAGAGAGAAAAAGAAAAAACAGGACAATTTTTTTAAATAGCAAGATATTATGAGTGTAAAATATTAATAACTGTATTAAATGTAAATGATATAAATCCCAATTAAAAGACAGAACATTTTCAGGTTGGATTTTAAAAATCAAACCTTATCTATAGAATGGCTGTAAGAAACCCACTGTAAGACAGAAATATAGTAACAGTGAAAAATGAAAAAGCTATATCACTTATCAAAAAAAGAGCTGCAGTAGCTATATTAAGCTATATTAATATCAGACAAAGCAGGATTTTGGAACAAAAAACATTACCAAAGATAAAGATGGCTATTTCATTATGATGGAAAGGTCAAACATAAAAATCTTAAATGTTGATTCAAATAAGAACAGAGTTTTAAAACACAAGAAGCAAAAATTGAGATAACCTGCAGGAGAGATAGAAAATGTCACAATTATAGTCTGAGATTTGATCACATTTTTCTCAATAGGTAATTTTTTTTATTTTTTTCAGTGTTACAAGATTTATTGTTTTGCACCACACCCAGTGCTCCATGCAATATGTGCCCTCCTCAATACCCACCACCAGGCTCACTCAACCCCCACCCTCCTCCCCTCCAAAACCGTCAGTTTGTTGCTCATAGTCCACAGTCTCTCATGGTTCATCTCCCCCTCTGGTTTCCCCCCATTCACCCCTCCCTTCCTTCTCACAATGCCCTCCATGTTTTTCTTTACGCTCAGCATGTAAGTGAGACCACAAGGTAATTGGTTCTCTCTGCTTGACTTATTTCACTCCGCATAATCTCTTCCAGTCCCATCCATGTTGATACAAAAGTTGGATATTCGTCCTTTCTAATGGAGGAATATTCTATTGTATATATGTACCATATCTTCTTTATCCATTCATCTGTTGAAAGGCATCTTGGTTCTTTCCACAGTTTGGCAATTATAGCAATTGCTGCTATGAACATAGGTAATTTTAAAAGTAAGCAAAAGAGCAGTAAAGAATATAGAAGCCTTAATAAGACTATCAACCAGGGGCGCCTGGGTGGCTTAGTGGGTTAAAGCCTCTGCCTTCAGCTCAGGTCATGATCTCAGGGTCCTGGGATCGAGCACCACATCAGGCTCTCTGCTCAGTGGGGAGCCTGCTTCCCCCTCTTTCTCTGCCTGCCTCTCTGCCTGCTTGTGGTCTCTCTCTCTGTCAAATAAATAAATAAAATCTTTGAAAAAAAAACAACTATCAACCAACTCAATCTAATTGGCATTTATTGAACATTCTACCCAATAAGATAGCAAAACCCACATTCTTTTCAATTAAACATAGAATATTTACAGGATAGACCGCATCATTCTGGACTGTAAAAGAAAATGTCTTAATTAATTTAAAAGCTTACAGGTCATACAAAATATATTCTCTGACCACAGTATAAGCCAGAAATTAATAATAGAAAGATGTCTGGAAAAATCTCCAAATATTTAGAAACTAAGTAGCACACATCTAAATCAATCATGGACCCCACCCCCAAAAAAATAAAAAAGTAAATTAGGAAATATTTTAAACTAAAAGAAATTGAAAGCCCTACAAATCAAAATTTGAGGACTACAGCTAAAGTAGTTTATAGAGGGAAATTTGTAGCACTAAACACGTATATTAGAAAAGTAAAAAGTTTTCAATTTAATTAGCTCACTTTCCAGATTAAGAAATTTTTAAAAAGAAGAGAAAATTAAACGCAAAATAATCAGAATGAAGGAAGTAAGAAAGATGAGAGTTACAAATCATTGAAATAGTAAACAGTGAAATAAGAGATGCAATCAATACAACAAAAGCTGGTTCTCTAAGAAGATCAATAAAATTGACAAACCTCTAGCACTATTGATCTGAGAAATAAAGAGAAACAAAACAAGTGACCGATACTGAGAACGCCAGGACTTCAGAGTCTACAGATACCAAAAGAACAAAAACAAACATGATGAACAACTTTATGCTGATGAATTTGATGACTCACATGAAGTGGCCAAATTTGCTGAGAAACTAAACTCCCAAAATTCTCTGTAGAAGAAATAGATAATCTGGATAGCCCTTTACCTTCTTGATAAAATGAACTATACTTCAAAACCTTCCCATGCAGGCTACTAAACATCTAAAGAAGTAATTCCAATGAACACAAACTTTTCTAAGAAATGGAAGAGGAGGGAGAGCTTCCCAACTCATTTTTTTAAATATATATATTTTTTTTAATTTGAGAGAGGGTGAGAGAGAGAGCAGAGCAGGGGTAGGGGCAGAGAGAGAGAGGAAGCAGACTCCCCACTGAGCGGGGAGCTGGATGTGGGGCTCGATCCAGGACCTTGGGGTCATGACCTGAGCCAAAGGCAGGTCATCCATATAAGAGGGATAATATCTATCCCAGGAATTCGAGCAAGTCTCTCTAACATTCAAAATTAATGACTGTAATTCACCACATTAACATACTGAAATAGAAAAACCATACAATTATGCCAACAGATACAGAAAAGACATTTGAAAAAAACCAACTCTATTATTGATAAGAAGTTTTATCAAATAAGAAGTAGAGGGGAACCTTCTTAACCTGATAAAGAGCATGTGTAAAAAATGTACAGTTTAGGGCAGTATAATACAGAGGAAATACTCTGTATAACTCTATAATGATGGATACATGTCATTATACATTTGTCCAAACCCAAGGAATATACAACACCAAGATTAAGCCACAATATAAACTACGGACTTTTGGTGATTGTCAATGCAGTTTCGTCAGTTTTAATACATGTACCACTCTGGTGGAGGGTGTTGGTGATGCAAGAGATTGTACATGTGTGGGGCCAGGGATATATGGGAAATCTCTATACCTTCCTCTTAATTTTGCTGTGAACCTAAAATGGCTCTTAAAAAATAGTCTTTAAAAGAAAACCTACAGCAAACACATCCTTAAATATGATATTTAATTATAAAAAACTTTATGGTTGCTCACTAAGATCAGGAAAAGGCAAGAATGTCTATTCTCATCACTTCTGTTCAACTTCGTACTGGAATTTCTGACCTGGGAGGCAAGACAAAGAAGTGTAATTCATGTAGATTGAAAGGAAAAAATACATTCTTTATTAACAGACAGCGTGATTGTCTGTGTAGAAATCCCATGTAATTAAAAGAAAATACTACCTATGAGAACTAACAGGGGAGCTTAACAATATTGTTGAATATAAGATGTTCAGAATCAGTTGTATTTCTATGTGTTAGCAACAAGCAGTTAGAAATTTGATTTTAAAAATTGATACCATTTACAATAGCATCAGAAAACATAAAATGCTTCGGAATAAGTCTGACAAAAGATGTGAAAGATCTTTACACTCAACACTAGAACACATTGCTAAGAGGAAATCAAAGACTCAAATAAAGACACAGACCATCTTTATAGATCAAAAGACTCAGTATTGTTAAGGTAGCAATTCTCTGCAGACTGATCGATAGATTCCACACAATCCAAATCACAATTCCAATAGGCATTTCTTAGAAATTGGTAAGCTGATTTAAAAATTCGTATGGCAACACAAAGAACACAGAATAGCCCATTACAACGGAGACTCTGAACAAAAACAAATTTAGAGGACTTGCATTATCTGATGTCAAGACTTATCTTAAAGCCATAATGATCGAGATAATCTGGCATTGGTGTCTTGATGGGCATATAGACAATTGGAAGAGAATAAAGAGTCCCAGGGTAAGCCCATTCGTGTAAGTTTATTTTGCACCAAGTTACAAAGTGAAATTAATGGAGAAAGAATAAAGAACGGTGTTTTCAATAAACCATGACAGAACAATTGGACATTATTGTGAATTTTTAAAAATTACAACAATTAACTCACAATGGATCATACATTTAAATGTAAAACATTCAAACTCTAATGTTTCCATATGAAAACCTAAGATAAAACCTTTGTGATTTGGGACTAGACAAAGATTTCTTAGATAGCACACGAAACCCCTAGAAGAAAAGAATGATTAACTGGCCTCCAACAAATTTAAGGAAATTTTGCTCTTCAGAAGATGCTATTGGGAGAATGAAAAGGAAACACTAGCAAATTATATATCTGACAAAGGAGCTATACTCAGAATATTGAAAAAACTCTCAAAACTCTGTAAGAAAAAAAGTTTTCTTAAATGGCAAAAGATTTTAACAGAAAATTGACCAGAGAAATAGTGCAGAAGGCAAATGAGCACATAAAACGATGACCAACATCAATACTAATTTCATTAATTAAAACCTCAACAAGACAGCAAAACACACTTTTGAGAATGCCTAAAATTAAAAAGACTGACAATAACAAGGGTGGATGAGGATTTGAAGCAATTGGGATGCACTTAGTCTACTGGGAGAACGTTGCAGTCATTTTAGGAAAGAGTTTGGTGTTTCGTAAAAGCTAAACTCGTACCTACCGCATCACACAGGTATTTCATTCTTAAGTATTATCTGATGGAAATGAAGCATATGTCCACGCAAAAATATGTACATGAATGTTCGTAGCCATTTTATTTGTAATAGCCAAAATTGCATCTTACATATCCATGAAATGGCTAATGGGTTAACAATAGAATAGTACTTGGCAATTGAAAGGAATAAACTATCTGTACACTCAACAAGACGAATCTTAAAATAATTAAGCTGAGTGAAAGAAGCCATTCCCCACTCTAAAAAAGACCATGTCCTATGATTCCATTTATATCAATGCCTAGAAAATTCCAGCTTATGTAGAGTGACAAGAAGTACAGTAATAATTGCTGGTGGGGTGGCAGGGAGGGGCAGGCAGGACTGGTGACAAAGGGCAGGAGGACATTCTTAGGAGTGATGGATTTTCATTATCTTGATTCTTGATTGTGGTGATTGCTTTTTTTTTTAAGATCTTATTTATTTTTCAGAGAGAGAGACTGCGCACAAGCAGGGGAGCAGCAGGCAGAGGGAGAAGCAGGCTCCCCGCTGAGCAAGGAGCCCAATGCAGGGCTCAATCCCAACACCCCGGGATCATGATCTGAGCCAAAGGCAGACGCTTAACCAACTGAGCCACCCAGGTGTCCTGTAGTGATTGCTTCTTGAGCGTGTACTGTATATGCCAAAACCTCTCAACTGTCCATTTCAAGTATGTGTGGCTTATTGTGTGTCAATTACGCCTCGCTAAAGCTCTTTTTCTTATTAAAAAAAAAAAAAGTCAGTGAGGTCTTCTCTGATCTGACCCTGACCCTCTCACTTAAAATTGTAATATGACCAAAAAAAAAAAAAAATTGTAATATGACCGTCAAACCCCACCTCTCTCCCGCTTAATTTTTCTGCATAGATTTTATCACTTTCCCGTATAACGATAATTTACTTATCCTGTGTATTCTCTGTCTCTCCCCACCCATCCCACTTAAGTGTGGGCTTCCTGAGGGCAGAGGTCATTCTCTGGTTTCTCTAGTGACGTATCCCTCGCAACAAGAAGAGAATGTGAGTGAGTGAAGGAGTGAGGGAGTGGCTTCTTTGTCTCTCTGCCCTCCCTTGAACTCCCTCAGATTCTTTTTTGACCTAGAATGGGTCCTCTTGCCTAAAAACAGTGAGATGACAGGAAGAACCCAGGACACATAAATATTCTATTCATGGCTCTCCATTAATTGTGCTGGTCGTTCAGCCTTTCTGGGTTTCCATTTCCTCATCTACGAAAAGAGAAATTTTAACTACATGATCTCTAACATCTAAAATGTACTTCTCTCAAAAAGAGGTGGCTCAGTACGGTCCACTGAAATTGGGATGACTTAGTAAATTATGATACATAGATGTACTATAATACTATGTAGCAATTTTTGTAAGTGAAGTTGATTTATGTGAACTGATTTGAAAAAAAATCCGTGTCAGAAATTAAGTAAAAAAAAGAAAAAGAAATTAAGTAAAAAGAGATGTTGTCAAACCATATATACAGTCTGGTCCGATACGGTAAAAATACCGTAAAATTACATGTGTGCAGACGCGTGTAGTCGGATAGAGAGGCACAGGAGACAGTCCCGTGTCATGGAGTGGTTCTTCTGAGGGTCAGCAGGAGGGAAAGGGAAAGTTTCATTTCTTAATCCTTACACTTCAAAACAGGAAAAGTGAGGCATTATAAAAATCCTATTTTTTCTTTTTTGCATTTCTGATTTTTTTCTAACTTTTCCTTTTCCGTAAAACTCGTTCTTATTGTCCCCGACTTCAAATCTCTACTTCTATTAGGACCACTCTAGACCGTGGAACGTAGTTTCTCAGCCTGTATGTTTGCATTGCGGCTAACAGAGGAGAGGACCGGTGGAATCACCAGAAGCCCTAGGCGATCACAGCAAGTCCAAAGCCAGGCTTTGGTTGCAGAGATGTTCCAAATGTCCGCTGGGGCAAGTCCTTGGCAACACAGTTTTCCTTTATCGGTTTTTCCCTACCAAGAAATGAACCAGGCTTGTAAAACTCAATATATCCCAACCTTCCAGGGGCTGGCATAGAAACACTTTCTCCTAATGCATCGTTCAAAGCAGAGCACCCTCGCGATGGTTAGCGCGTTCCAGACGGCGGTTCGGGCTGATTTCATTCCACAAAGGAAGAACAGGTTTTGGAAACAGCCAAGTCCAAGTGTTTCAGGCTGTTGCATTTGGTTTCACTTAGATAATTCTTGGCACGATGCATCCTCCCTTTCTAGCTGACTGTTTTGTCTAAAGAAAATGAGAAGACAATATATCACACTCCTATAATTCCAGACAGGTCCGCCATGAAAAATGTAAGGCAACAATACCCCCTTTCATCACATTGGCTTGTTCTAGACCAAGTTATGTGACTACACCACCAGCTCCTAAGTTCTGAGGTCACCTGCCTCCTTTCCTGTTGATGGGTGTTCAAGTTTCACCTGTTCCCAGCTGCAGTTGCCACCAGATGGGAAACTGTGTGCAGGTAGAAAGGCACGCATCCAGAAGGCTTGCTTCATAGTTCATGTCTGCGCCAGGCTCACTGGTGAGTTGCACTTAGCGTGTTCCCTAAAGTGTGCTTACTCTGCAGGAAAGATAAGTTCCCTCGTGCTGTAGGATGGACCAAGATGCAGGATGGGGGGAAAGAGAAAGTCACTGAAAACAAGAAGAAAGGTCCAGATCTATAATCTGGAAGGCAAGGATTTTCCATTTTTTATGACCCATTGGTGGCTATCAATGTTCCAAGATCTACCCCAGACTGGAGAGCAACCCTGTTGTTATAGCAAGATAATCCAATTTTCAGACGTTAAGGGCAGCCGAAAGATATAACATTAACTCCAGCTGAATCCGACCTCTGAATGCGGTATGAGCAGGGACATTTCAAGTATTAGATCTTTGTTACACACATATGGCTTGTTAAGAAATGAAATTTTACCGAGGGACCAAAGCAAATGGCTTCATTAAAGGAATCCCCATTAATTATGGGGCCTTTCCAAAATTTCATACCACTAATGTTGATTTGAGGTGCCTTAAATATCACAATACAATTTGGACACAAAGCGCTTGAAATCTACTTTTCTAAGCAAGAAAATAAATCAGTATTATTTCTCCAATCTTCTACAGACTACACTTACCTTGATATCTCTGGATGGCTCCTTTTTGTAATACATCAGATCTTTTATTAGAAAATTAGAATAATTTTTCTTTTTTTTTTAAAGATTATTTATTTATTTGACAGAGAGAGAGATCACAAGTAGGCAGAGGCAGGCGGGGGCGGGGGTGGGGGGGCAGGAAGCAGGCTCTCCGCTGAGCAGAGAGCCTGATGCAGGGCTTGATCCCAGGACCCTGAGATCATGACCTGAGCCGAAGGCAGAGGCTTTAACCCACTGAACCACTCAGGTGCCCCTAGAATAATCTTTCAAGTTGGAAAAAAAAGTGATATTATGATATTATTAATTGTATCTATAAGGTTAGCTTGCCTGTGCCTTTTATAGTGCAGCGCCTAAGAGATCATATTATAAAAAGTGTTAGCTCTAAAAGACGAGTAAGACTATAGGGATTTTGATAATAAGACATCTGATATTTTACATCTGGGAAAAGTTTGTTGCACTGTTTTTCATCATGGGACCGGCACACACTTATTGAGCTCTTACTATGTACTTAGAGGGTACCAATGAGTTGTTATCGCCCTTGAGGGACAGTTCTGAAATGACTTCAATGTATCTGTTGTTCTACCTTTCCTCTAAAACATTTTGTGAACCCAAATACTGAGGAGCAAATAAAAAATACACTTATTACCTCTGCCTTTCCAGATGTGTTCTTCATTTTCTTTTATTCTTTTTTCCCACATCTCATCCACCAGGCACCTTCTACCTGTTGTGATCACCTAATTTATATCCTTAATCTTTTCTCCATCCTAACACTCCAATTTCCAACTCAATGGGGCTTTTTCTGCTGCAAAATATTGTATTACTGGGTTTTTTCTTTTTCTCTTTTCTTTTTTCTTTTCTTTTCTTTTTTTTTTTTTTTTGTCCTTAGAAGTTGGAAAACGGCATGGAAAAATGGTTCCTTCTCTACAGGAAAGTGATTACACATCCTTTGGCACCCAGTAAGAAGGTAACAGAGCTCCCCTTACCTAAGGAAGGGATTACCTTTCGTGAAGACAGCAAAGTCATTTATTCAAAATGTAGCAGCAATTTATTACCTCGCTGAGACATCTTCTAGGGGACTAAAAAGGCTCTCTAAAGAAAAATGACACCTAGAAAACTGTCTCAAGAGACAGAACTTTCAAAGAACAACTGAAGGACTTCTAAGGGGTGTTTTGGGCTTTGGTCAGCCCCAGAGTTACCGAACAGCATGGAGGAAACTACCGAGGCCTCAGTGATGTGTTCAATTAGCCCTAACGACCTGTAGGCAATGGGTTACACAGGAATTGTAAATGCTTCTGCCTCCTGAGGAAAGAGAGGTGAGGGAGCCCACACTACCTAGCACTGGAGGGCTGGGGTGGAGGATAAGGACTGAGCAGGGCAGAGACAGCCCGGGGACCCCAAAGACACCCATGGCCCAGCGACCAAGGTCTGAATCTTAACCTCCCTTAAATCCGCATGACTCCAGATGACTCACTAAGCCCCAATCGGGTTGCTGAGGTCTCTTCTTTCTCTAAAATCATGTCACTTGAATTGTGTTAGAGTCTGCTTCTGGTGTATCTTTCAATGGGTATGAAAATACCTGCATCTCTCCCAATGTGTACTGATGCCAAGGTTAGGGGTTTATAAATAGGCTGGGAAAATAGTAACAGAGAGAGTAAACTAAAATCATGGCTTCAGCCTCCACCTTAGAACGACAGTAACTAGAGGTCCATAAAACTATAAAACTTAGCTCAGCAGTTAAGCATCTGCCTTCGGCTCAGGTCATGATCCTAGGGTCCTGGGATCGAGCCCCACATCAGGCTCTCTGCTTCTCCTTCTCCCTCTGTCCCTCCTTCCGCTTGTGCTCACTCTCAAATAAATAAATAAAATCTTAAAAAGAAAAAAAACTTAGCCCTGGCCTTTACCGTTTGGGGGCAACATCAGAATGGCTCACTGGGAGATGTGAACAATCTCCAAAGCAGCCCAGAGGCCTCCTTCCCTAAAAGCGCTCACAGTCAGAAAGGGAAAGGGATGAACGCAGCCATGCCTTTGAGGAAGAATCCAATGAAATTAGCTCTTGGCACTGTGCTAAGCACTTTGGAGGAAGAAGGTCAGTAGGGCCTCCGGAGGGAACTTCAACTCTGTCAAAGGCAAAGAAGTTGACACAAAGGGAACAACTAAGTGCTAACCTGACTAGCAGTCTCGAGAGACATTAGTAAGGGATGGGATGAGCCAGGCCCTGAAGGATGTTCCAAACTGAAACACTGAGCGCTCGGGGAGGAGGAAACGCGTGGTATCAAGGCAGGGAGGGACACACCTCTCGAGGGATGGCAGAAAGCCATCTTGATGCCACCCAAGGATCTTAGAGGCCAATGACCATTAATGGTTACAGGGAAAAGGGGGAACTGAGCATAGAAGACTCTGGAAACTACCCGTGAGCCATGAAAAGTTTTGGGGTCAACCTACACGTGCTGATGTGGAACAATCTTCAAGACGGAGGGGTGAATGAAGAGCACAAAATGCAAACATTGACTGGATGCCTACCACATACCACTTCTTGAACAAGGAACACGTGTGTTTGCACGTGCAGAGGAATTTCTGAAAAACCCCAAGCAAACTATTAATTGTGGTTGCCTCAGAGGAGCAGTGCCGGGAGTCTGGGGCGGGAGCAGGAGACTTATTTTTTACCCCTTTGAAGGAACACAGTGGAGACAGAGAAAGGTAAAGAAGAGGTTGGAAATGAGTCCTCAGCAAAGGAGTTTGGATGAAAGCAGTAGGCCACTAACTTTCCTTCTCCACTTCTTCACCAGTGTTGAGGATTGGTAAGTCAAGTAGCGGGTTAGATAGGAAAGCTCTAGAAACAGATGAAAAAAATGCGATGAAAGAGGCACAAAAGAGCAAAATTTGGGTTAAGTGAGTAGGAGGATTGAAAAGAAACAAGTTCTCTTATTTCAATATAGAAGAAACGACCACTGTCTTCCATTAGTGGCCACTCATAGAAACTGCAATTTATCAAAAACAATAAGAGGGGATAACAGTAATATCGAAATCATTACCAAAAGAAATTTTATTTTTACCACTTTCTCAGTTTCATAGGCCACATTATTTAGAATGCAACAGAAGGAAAATAAAGAGTATGAAAATCATATCTACAGGGCAGATTTTCCTTCTTAGAAAAAAATACATGCACATACAAGTTATCCTCCAGGATTGGAAGCAGCAATTACCGTTCTCGAACACGACCCTCCGTGCATCTGAACAACCCTGGAAATCTCCATTTAATGACCACATGTAGAATGATTCAGCAGACCACCAAGGGCAGCTCTGTCTTATCAACCCCACGACAAACACTAATGTGCTCTTGGGTTTCGGTCAAGGCTGACGTCGCTGGGGCACGCGGGTTGCAGCAAAGATGTCGCAACAGGGATCTTACTGTGTGACCGACCACACATGAGCATTCAAGACAGCAAACCCTCATTGGTTTACAAGATTTGGCCCGCTGTTCTAAAGACTGCCACATCCAAGTTAAACCATGGGGTATATATCCTAAGGTGACCGGAGGTACTGCTGTGGTATTACAAGAGAGTCCCCAACCCGTGGCTGAGCCCTACGACTTCCTGGCTGGGTGCCAATGATTCTCTTCAAAGCTGGAGGCCAGCTGAGAGGAAAAGTGGCCTGTTGGGCCACTTGATTAAGTGTTAGTCAGAGAATTTTCCACTGAGCATACATTTTGCAGTGCAGCTAAGAAGGAGGAAAAAACCCAAATAATGTCTCACTTGCAAATAGTCTCTGGGGGAAAATGCCTATTATGGGAAGAAGCCCACACCCCAGAGGCTCATGAAAATGGACAAAATGTTAGTCTACAAATGTACAGGAGGAGTGGGCTCCTAAGCCCCTCCAGATGATGGCTTTCTTCCCCTGCCGCTGTGAGAGGGCAGCCTGCCTAAGACAGTCCTGCTATGGATGAGGACTTCGGAGGTTTCCAGGAGCAACAGGCAGTCCTAACAAAGGATTTGAGCAGGTTAAGCAGGTATCTGTTCTCTTTTATTCCTGGGTCTTGGTCCTTATTGTTAGAAGAGCGCTTTATCGGCCATTTTTCTACGGAGCTAATGGGGGTGGGATGATTTAGAGTAAGAGCAGTCAATTGTAGCCCATAGCGCCCACCCTCTATTTGCATAAATACCCTTTTCATTGGGAACACAGACACTCTCATTCATTTATATATTGTCCACAGCTGTTTTCCCAATACAACGTCCGAGTTGAATTGTGACAGGACCATATGGCCTGCCAAGCTTATGATAGTGCCTTTCCAGAAAAAGTCTGCCAACCTCTGGTTTAGAGGCTGGTAGCAGGGCTGGTAAGTTTCTATTTCACCAAATCCCACCCCTCCTGTCACAATCTCTACCTCAACTTTTATAGGTTGGAGGTGGCTCTCTGTCTGGAGAGCAAAAGAGTCCAGGAACAGCATATTGGGGAAAAAGTCCAAATTGTGCTCCTGTCACTTAGAAGGTTGGCTGGTTCCCTCCGAGCCATCCACCACATGGACAGGACTGTACTCTGCTATTGGAGACCAGCTGAAAGCCCATGGTTTGATGCAAAATGAGAATCCACCTCAGAAGCCTGGGGTGCTTCAGGCTTTTGGTGCTATAAATGTGGAGGTCCTTAGGGGGACAGATTCATATGGCCAGGCTCATAGAGCTGCAATGAGAAAGACCCAAAAAATGAGCTCTTATTTTGTTTCACCCATGTAAGAGTGGGGGGAGGGGTCAGAGTCATCGATGGACAATGGAGGTTGTACCTGGGTAACGGGCTTGAGGGAGTCAGTCATTTGAAATGAGAAGTTTGGAGGAGAACGAGCCACTGTTCTGGCTGTCCCAGAGAAAGTGTCTCGGCAGCTAGCACTGAAGAACTTCCCATGGGTGATGAGCTGACTTGGTCTTGGTTTGGGCTCAGCCTGGAGCACTGGGTTTCTCTGGCCCAGAGAAGAATTTTCCCCAGAACTAAAGAGTGTGACCATTTCCCAGGGAAGGGACACAGAAGACAGGAGGAGGTTCCTCTGATCCCTGTTCCACTCTGCGGGCCCCTAACATGACTTCTTCCAACATTTCAGTATTAGAGGGAGCTCCTGCATTATTGTAACTTCATATGGTGAGCACACTGAGATCTAGCAACTCAGGAACTTTTATTCCTTCAGCAAGATATAAATCTCCTAATTAATCATCAGTCAAATCATCAAAACCTAACAGAGAGGTGGGTTTAGCTCACAATCTCATAAAGAAGCTCAACTTTTCCAAAGTCAATTTTGAGATCAGTCCTAGGTATCTGACAGTATCTTTCTCCTGAACTTAATAGCTACAGATGAGGGGTACCTGGGTGACTCAGTTGGCTAAGCATCTGTCTTTGGCTCAGGTCATCATCCCATGATCCCTGGGATGGAGCCCCACTTCTGCCTCCTGGCTCAGGGGGGAGTCTGCTTCTCCCTCTGCCTTGCCCCCTCCCCTCTCCTACTGTACTTTCTCTCTCACTTGCTCTCTCTCAAATAAATAAGTATCTTATTAAAAAATAGCTGCAGATGAACACTTGATATCCTACCAAAATCAAAATAGGAACAAAGAGTAACATAAAATTTACAATGCTTGTATTTTCTTGCTAATAAAAGAGTATGTTTAATATTTTAAATGTTCACAATTAAGTGGGTTTTTTTTTCTTTCTTGAACTGGTAATGCTAACCCACTGGACAGGCATGTATAGTGGCAGGTGTTAAGAAACTTCAATAAATTACCAACCTTAGAACCAAAGCTATAGACACCCTATGTCAGAAAATACCTTCTGCTTTCTGTCTTATATTTAATTCCACTGAACATAGAAGATTCAAAAAGAATGTCTTGGTTCTTGATGAGCAGAAAACTGTAAAAATTTTCAGAAAGAGAAATCCTTCCTACTTAGAAGCTTTTTACATAAAGGATTAAACAAGACATACATAATATAAAATACCTACAGAGAAGAAACGTATTAAAATATTAAAGTGTTTAATTTTGGCTTCATATATTTTTTGGCAACTCCTATGGGCCAGATTCCTTCACAAACACCCTCATTTAATCATCACAGAACCCTTGTGAAATAGGCACCATGCGCCCATTTAACCGATGAGAAAACAAAATCTCATTAAATTTGCCCAGGGTCATCTACGTACTAAGGAGACTTCCCATTAAATCCCACTGATTCAAAAGAGTCTGTAAAATCCAAACATGAAGAAAATACTTCTCAATTCATAATTGTAAAGATTGCAAGCACCAATACAAAGGATCAAATAATGGAGCTCTGCCACTGTTAAAAACTATTGTTGTTAATACTTGAGAAGGACAGTTGGTGAAAGAATACAGAAAACCTTCAAGCTGTGTCTATTTCAATCTTTTCCCGTGTCTGTGGTGCTTTGCCCCAGGATTCTATCTGTTGCTGTTGCTAGAGCCTCGGGCTTCTTGCTCCCGCTGCTGGTTGATGAGCGCCCTCTAGGGGCATATTATGAAAGCTCATCAGGCCTCAAACTCGGGGGGGAAATTCTACTTCGTTAATGTGAAGGCCTTGAATCACGCTCCTCCAAAACTGCGCTACCGAAAAAGGCGCACACACTATTACTGAAAATTTGTAAATGAAGAAATCAGTGAAAGTACAAATCCACAGGCAAGTCGTGAAGAAAAAAAAAAAAAAACACAGACAATTCCCCCTTCTTCATGGAAGTGAAACTGAGCAAGTAATCTGGTCATTGGCCAACTGAATAGTCTAAATAACATTTAATCTGAAGATTATAAAAGTGTCACTGCTTATGGAAATAATAAAACCATATTTCAAGGGGTCTAAAATCACATCAAATCTCAGTAGCTACAGAGCATGTTTTCAGAAACAAAAAATGCCTTTCATTTTAGCAAATACCTTGTTTCCTTCCTACCAGTTCTGAAACTACTTTACCATGAAACAGCCCTAGAAGTGTGTTTTTTTTCATTTCATAAAAGTAAATTCAATTTCTAGACACAAAATACCTTTAGACCTCCCTTTCAGATTCCTGTACTCAGCTTGTCGTTAAAGTTATTTATTTAAAGTTTAAACCTATGTTTAAATACTCACGTAATTTTTATTAAACAAACAGAGCTTTTAAAAACACCTGGCAGCCATGCATTTTTTTCTGAAAAAAAGGATTATTTTCAAACCGTTCAAAAATTCTAAAACCCCTATTTATTTAAAACTGTCAGCAATTTGCTTCCTCAAAGTCCACAGGATAAGAGAGAAAAGAGAAAAAGAATGAGAGAAAACATTTTAAGCCGTACAATTTCAGGACATAAAAACACATGTTAGAGGAGAAGCTGTCTTTATCTTCCTGTTTATCTACATACCTTTCCCCTTAGACCTTGAGGTCAAAAATCATGTCCTACTTATCTGTTGCTAATAACCGTAAGATGCCATTGGAAGTCCTCAGCGGAAAGCTAATATAATTGGGAAAATCTTAGTTTCAATAGTTCCCCACCACTCTATAGCTGCTCTGAGCAATACTTTCTTCTTCCTGATGTCTATACGCTAAATATGAAGTTTCCCACCTTTTTACACCATTTAAAACTGCTTCTCACACAATTCTTCAGTTACAAATATTGCAATGTGGTATTTTATATGTGTATTCCAATTAGTATTACTCTAACACTTATTATCATAAATTATTCTTCCTATTATTTTTTTTTCTTTAAATGATTTTCTTTAAAAAGAACAAATCAAAAGTCATCCCTTGAGATAAGGTCAGGATGGGCCCGCCTGACTGCCTACCGCTCTATTCCCAGTCATCACACTGGTCCTCCGCCCCTTTTCCGAGAGACATTTTGAGGTTGCCGAAATTTCTAGCAATCGCTATACACATGACTCAACAAGTCCTGATTGAGAACATCAGCTCTGTTTTCTTCATTAAGCAGATGAGAAGAATCCCAAGCAAGGAGCGTGGCATTCTCCTATTTTTGTCCCCTGACAGGAAAATAATTAGAGCCATTTTCCTTCATTTTCCTGAGCTACCTTTCCAAATATATAAACTAAAGTGGGTGCCTTCTAGTGGCATGCGTGTATATATAACTGGGTGCCTGTACTTGCAATTTTAATCAAGAAGATTTCTGGAAAAGAAACCGATGACAGGCTTAAATCAGTGCCCTTCCCTTCCTTCAACTCCACAAGCAACAGGAAGTGGCACAGAAATGGTTCCCTTACGCACTGTGCTTCAGTACCAGCAACCAAAAGAACACCTGACACACATTTATATGTGTATTTTACTCTGATTCTGGCTTTTCATTCCAAGAAGCATGGATCATGCTCACTGCCTGCCCCCCCACACACACACACACAAACCCCATCCCCCACCCTTGAGGCTTGTGAGGGGGAGAAAAACTGGGTCCAGTCACTTGGGAATTTCTTATCCTAAGAAACTCAATAGACCAATTGTCCCTGATATTCCTCACCAGGTTCCCAGGCCTGTGCTCAGATAGACCACAGACGGGAGGCCCAGTCACAGGCCTCTTCCCTCCTCACTTCTCAGCTGTACCCCACGTGGGGCAATCTCTCCCAGATTCCCATCTCTAGGACTGACCCTCACGAAGAGTTCCACCCTGATGTCCGTCCTTCAGGTGTCTCAAAAGCAGCTCCAACTCCATTAGTCCCCACAGGTTCACATGAGTCTCTGCACCAATGAATGCCACCAACCTTCCAGAAGATTGCTTTCCATTAGACACACCCTTTCCCCACCTGACAGAGTCAGCTCATCACCAGCACGTTCTCCCGCTGTCCTCACCAGCAGCCCTTTGCTTTTAGGTGAAATCCTCACATGACCCGGATGCCTTGCCTGGCTTTGTGTGATTCATTCCCTTCTAGCTTCCAACCCACATGCCCTGTCAATGCCTCACGCCTTCCTTTCCTTCCCCTCTAAGTCTTTCCTCTCATCACCCCATTTCTCTTGTCAGCTGCTACTCATCCATCAGACCCCAGAGCAAGAAATTATTCCCTGTAAGTTCCCTTCCCTGGAGCCCCTCAGACTGTCACAGCCCCTGGCTACTTCTCCTCCATGGGATGGTCACAGCTGGTGAATGCAAACCCAGAAACTAATATAGCCAACCATTCAGTTGCTATGCTTCCCCTCCATTCGACCGGAGATCCTATGAGGAGGGACCAAGTCTTTCTTGCTCACCGTTGTAGGCTGACCATCTAGCACAAAGTCTATACATAACTGCTGTGTGACGAATGTTTGTTCAAAAAA
>CM053616.1:70923761-70948886 GCA_028646535.1 Procyon lotor
TCTTTCTTTTTCTTTCTTTCTTTCTTTTTCGTAATTATCTTCCTCTACTGGGCCCAATTGCACCCTAAGGGCTGGGAGGACATCTTCCTGGCTGTGCAATGAAGATGTCCTTCTGTTTGTCTCCTCCTCTTTGTCCCGATTCAGTCCCTGTCTCTCTGGTGGAGTGTGAGGTTGTGGTCGGGACAGTGTGCTATGATAGCCCTCGAGCCTGTGATATGGAAATTCTTGAATGTGTGTTCGGAACGGTCCACCGGCTCCTTTTCAATCCATGGCAGGAGCATGAGATTGTTCTCGGTTATCTGTGGCACACAGGCATGCGCTTCTTTCCCAAGCCGAGGAGAGAGCTGTCCTGGAGGGACAGGATTCTGTCCCTCCTGGAACGGAGGATTCTGCCCTCCCCCGGAGGTCTCACAGCTGGTCTGCCACTCTGTCCTATCTGGGGTCAAGGCACCATAGCCCCGCACTGAGAGTGGGTCCTGGGGGCCTGAGTGTTCCTACGACCTTTCTTCACTCTTTGCTTTTGTTTCTTCCAGTCTCTGATCTCTGGTAGGAGTCAGGAGATGGAATAGATTAACCAAAGGAATGGGTCCCCGCTATACGTTGGCTGAGTGATTGGCTATTTCTCCCATAATGCCAGAATTCCGTTAGAAGCATATCTTCTAACTCAGGTCTGGGCTAAATGCTCCACTCTCTAGGTGGCTAGATGGTGAGATATTATGGGTACATGGGCCTTTCTGAACACTTCAAATTATATCATGAGTGTGGTTGCTTAGTGTATGTAGTCACACACATTAATTGAGCCTTGTCAGTTCATAAGTCTTTTTTTTTTTCTTCTCTCCTTTGAACTATGAAATGTGAATTAAGACTGTGTCTTTCTCCAAAACCCTGCTTTTAGAGCTTTCTTTTCTGGTACTACTCACAAACATTAGCTGTCACCAAGGGTAAGAGGTAGGAAGGAGTGAGCCCCTGGGGTTTCTCTGAGTAATTAGTAATTAAATTATGAATTTAATTAATTAAATTAATTAGTTAATACTAATTTAGTTACTAATTTAATTAGTAATTAGTAATTAAATTCTCTGAACCACTATTTAAATTTTTCAAAAAAAGAGATATTTTTTTAAAAATTCAAGCACCCATTTATTAAGTTCACGACACTAAATTCTATAGCAGAGCATGAAGGCCAGGGTCCTTGGAAACCGTGAAATGGACTGGATCTTATGGCAGGTATGTCCCGGCCCCTTGCACACACCATGGTGGGCCTCTCTGGTAGGTTTGAGCTGATAACCTGCACTTGAAGGTGGCCTTAGAAAAATTTGAGTTTTGAGACACATGAAAAAATGTTCACTATCACTAGCTATCAGGGAAATACAAATCAAAACCACAATGAGATACCACCTTACACCAGTTAGAAGGGCAAAAATTAACAAGGCAGGAAACAACAAATGTTGGCGAGGATGTGGAGAAGGAAAGTGACTGGGTACATTCACTCTGGAAGACAGTATGGATTCCTCAAGATGTTAAAAACAGAGCTACCCTATGACCCAGCAAATGCACTACTGAGTATTTACCCCAAAGATACAGATGTCATGAAAAGAAGGGCCATATGCACCCCAGTGTTCATAGCAGCAATGTCCACAATAGTCAAACTGTGGAAGGAGCTGAGATGCCCTTCAACCGATGAATGGATAGAGAAGATGTGGTTCATATATACAATGGAATATTACTCAGCCATCAGAAAGGATGTATACCCACCATTTGCATCGACATGGATAGAACTGGAGAAGGGATTATGCTAAGTGAAATAAATCAAGCAGAGAAAGTTAATTATCAGATGGCTTCATTCATATATGGAACATAAGGAATAGCACAGAAGAACATGGGGGAAGGGAGGGAAAACTGAGCGAGAAGAAATCAGAGAGGGAGACAAACCATGAGAGATTCTGGACACCAGGAACCAAACTGAGAATTACAGAAGGAAGGAGTTTGGGGGGATGGGGTAACCAGGTGATGGGTATTAAGGAGGGCACGTCATGTGATGAGGACTGGGTGTTATACACAACTAATGAATTGTTGAACACTACATCAAAAACTACTGATGTACTGTATGCTGGCTAATTGAACATAATAATAAAAAAAGAAAAAAAAGAAAAATTGAGGTTAGGCTTTTCACCTCTACCGAGTGAACTTTATTTGTTTGTTTTTAGTTTGTTTCTTTAATTATCCGCATTCTTAACCCCCTTTCCTTCTAAGGGTTCAACTGGCCCAAGGCCGGAGACGCTAGCTGGCATGCCTTCCTGCCGGGGTGCCGGGGAGCAGTGAGAAGTGATGCCATCCGGGCAGGTCAGGTATGGAGCCCGGGGCACGCTGTCCTCTACAACACTCTGGAGCCCCGGAATGCATGTTCTAAGCAACATAGGCTCGAGCCCATCCCTGCCACGGCTTCTCTGACTCCCTGACCTCTCTAAGCTGAGCCCAGAAAGGCAAATGCTTTAAAGGCCAGGCAGGTAATGGAAAGAAGGCAGAGGGACTGGCAGGGTGCATGAAGAGCGCATCCCCGGCCGCATCAACTCTTGCCACGAGGCAATGCAGACCCTTTGTTATCCCACCATCAAATTCCCTTTTTTAAAAAAATTAACTTACAACGTATTATTTGTTCCAGGGGTACAGGTCTGTGATGCATCAGTCTTACACAATTCACAGCGCTCACCATAGCACACACCCTCCCCAGGGCCCATCCCCCAGCCTCCCCGTCCCTCCCACCTCCCTCCCCCTCTCCAGCAGCCCTCAGTTTGTTTCCTGAGATTAAGACTCTCTTATGGTTTGTCTCCCTCTCTGGTTTCATCTTGTTTCATTTTTCTCCCCCTTCCCCTATGATCCTCTGTCTTGTTTCTCAAATTCCTCATATCAGTGAGATCATAGGATAATTGTCTTTCTCTGATTGACTTATTTCGCTTAGCATAATACCCTCCAGTTCCATCCACGTCATTGCAAATGGCAAAATTTCATTTCTGACGGCTGCATGGTATTCCACTGTATATATATACTACATCTTCTTTATCCATTCCTCTGTTCATGGACATCCAGGCTCTTTCCATAGTTTGGCTACTGTGGACATTGCTGCTATAAACATTCACACCATCAGAAATCTGAAAAATCAGAAATCTGGCCTTCTACGTAAACTCTCCTTAGTCCAAACACTGATCATTTAAGTAGGCTGTTGATTTCCTCCTTGTAAAATGGGAATACGAATAATATCTAAGCCTCACAGGGTTGTGCGGGGGTGGGGGGGTGGGGGGGTGGGGGGTGGTGTGTGTTACACCAGGTAATGTTTGGCAATCACGGCAGGATTTCCTGGCAGATGGTGAGCCGTCATTAAATGAAATTATGAATATTGCTGTGGTTGTTATTATTTGGATTAATCAAAGTCAGAAGGAACCAGCAAGTGTTAATGATTCATTAGTAAGAAATCAAGCCCTTTCCTTGTCTGGACTTCAAGTACCATCTGGCTGGTGTTGATTCCTCACACATTCACTCCTTTGATGCCTGTGTTAAGGATCTATTCTGTGCTCATACTTGAGGATGAAGTAGCAGGCGGGGTGAGGTGGTTCCCTAGATTTGGGCTCTAACCTGTACTAGTCCTCACGTAAACCAAGGAGGGAACCAAATGTGTCTGTAGGGTCCATATTTCCAGCCCTCACTGTCAGTCCTTTTGACCCACTTAACAGTACGACTGGGTGTCTACCTTGTTCAGGCAAATAACACACGAATGACCTGTTTATACAACATGTCCTCGGATTATAAAACACAAATTTCACATAACCACCAAATATCCAAATCTCCCTCCCCGCTATTTGCTCCCACACCTTGCGGGGGGTGGGTAGGGTTGATTACTCCATTTTCCCCAGCACAATTGTGTGATTATCATTAATTCACAGACTAGAGACGTTGTAAGCTGACTACAGAATCAAAACTATGCAGTTCTTTAGGAACTCTGCTCATTGCTCAGCAAGGTTGCTGGCTGTCTGCTACTAACTACTTTCGAGGTTGAAAGTTCTCCTGAAAATCCTCTAATAGGAATGTTTGACCGGAAACTTCGATGATTAGCAGTTCTAACAAGCACTTGAATGAGATAAAAACACAGAAGGGCTGATTTAGTCTAGACTGACTAGCATTGCGGGATACATTTGCTGGCAGAATATTAAGTGTCATCGTGTTCTTTTATTTTTTAAATGTTTTATTTATTTATTTTTGCACACACATGCATGCGCTCTCATCTGCTGTCCCAGCTGCTCTCTCCCGTGTCCTGGCTCCTGGTCCTCAACACTTACGTCTTCTTCATGTTGTTCCTTCTCCCCAGCCTGCCATGTTCCCCTCCATCCCCGGGCTCTGAACTCTCTGTTCCTACTCCTGTGGCCGAGACAGTAGACTCTCCAAATCTTCCCATGGGAGTCCTCCATTTCCCGGCCCCTTGGAGCTAGCTTCAACCACGCTCTTAGCTCTGACCAATGTGTCGGGAGGGATGGGACCAGTGTTACTTTGGGGCTGACGCTGAGAATTGTTCTCCCCATGGCCACGAGAGCAAGTGTCCCAGAGAATTTCCTGGGGTTTGAAGGAATGAGAAGTAAATTCTGTTCCCATTTGTTTTTTTCTCACTTCGAGTACAGCATGCTGTGTTTCTGGCTGGCGGGCAACCTCTCATCCATCAGAAGGACTCGGGCTTCTTTTCTCAGTGGTTTATCAGCTTCTAGTCCCTCAGAGTCCTTTCTGTGAGCGCATGGGGGAAGCGGATGGGATTGCAGGAGGGCGAGTTTTGTGGGCAGGGGACACAGTATCTGTTTCCTCGTCCATTGACCCTACAGCTCTTAGATGCAGAGTCGTGCTGTGTCTTCTAGAGCCAGGCTTACATTCTGCTGCTGTGGGGTAGCGCCCCAACCCTCTACCTGCAATGGCGCATGCCCTCACAGCTGGACCTCTCTGGTCCCGGCTATAAAAATGTGCGTGTGAGGCCTGCCCCTAAACTCTGTCTGAGTCTGTCCCTGCTGTCTGAGAACTCACACCGTTGATTTGACACTCGGAGCTGTCTTCCACTTTAGGGAGGTCTCCGCCCAGCTCCTGGGGTGTGGCCTATCATACCCCATCTCCCCGCAGTAAAGGTGAGCAGGAGCAGGGTCACTAGGAAGGGAAGAACACTTACCCACATCTTCATTACTAAGCTTGTCTCCCCAGATCAGAATTATTATTATTATTATTTAAAGATTCACCTCATTCATTTTAGAGAAAGAAAGCGTGCGTGAGTAGGACTCCGCACTGAGTGCAGAACCTGATGAGGGGCTCAATCTCATGACTCTAAGACCATGACCTGAGCCGAAACCAAGTGTCCAGCACTCAACCAACTGGGCTACCCAGGCACCCCTCCCAGATGAGAATTATTATTATTATTTTTAAAGATTTTAGTATTTATTTGACAGAGAGAGAGAGATCAGAAGTAGGCGGAGAGCAGGCAGAGAGAGAGGGGGAAGCAGGCTCCCTGCTGAGCAGAGAGCCCGATGCGGGGCTTGATCCCAGGACCCTGAGACCATGACCTGAGCTGAAGGCCGAGGCTTTACCCCTCTGAGCCACCCAGGTGCCCCCCAGATCAGAATTATTAAAAGCTTCTACCATATTTCACATATTCACAGACTACCATTTTTTTTCCAGGACTTACTGCTAGTTATGTTTAGGATCTGGCAAAAATTTGCCAGATTTGGCCGAACTTCCCCAAAGGAAATCTCAAATTCAAGACTAGATGTTCTTCTGTTGAACCAACTGTATCCCAGGGCGGAATAGCGAGCTCTAGGCACTCCTCCTTTGAGGATTTCCAACATCAGCAACTCGTCTTCATCTTCGGTATCCCATGTTTATATCCTTTGGAGTAAGAATTGTTGTCATTGTTTTCACATAATTGGAGAAAGTGCTCTAATCTTAGATGCTGAATTCCCTTTGTATTATATATTTAACCATTAATTTAATAGGATGTTGGGTCCTATTCCCCCCTGAACTTTGGGTTCTGAGAGATTTTAGCTAACATTGCCATACTTTATGAGAAACTAAACATGGGTGGAATTGCAGAAGGGAGTGTGTGCTGTGACTTCTGCTGGGGTCTGTATTCAGTTAAAGCCTGTAGTTATAAGAGATAGACTGATTTATTAAACAATATAGAGTGCAGTCCTCCAGGCAAACAAAAGAGTGCCATGAAGATGTTTAAGGATCAATAGACACGTACATGAAGCATTTCTCAATGCACATTCCAAAAGTTTTTGCATGCTGGTTTCAAAATGATGAATCTGTTGCAAGTTTTATTTGGCTGCTTGTGTCAATAAACCCAAGAGCACAGAGGCTTAAACCAAAGTAAGAATTTATTTTTTTCCCTCATATAATACCAATCTGAAGGTGGTTAGCTTAATTGATATGAAGTTTCATAGTATCACTAAGGATCCAAGTTTTTTGTAGCTTTCACTTCTGCTGACCTCTGTCCTCATGTTTGCAAGATGGCTACTGAAGCACCAGTCATCATACTTTCATTTCAGCAAGAAAGAAATGAAAGGTTAAGGGACAAAAATGATATTAATCCCTTGTCCTCTCACAAGGGATCTCCCTATATATCTCCTTGGCCAGAGCTATGTCAGATTTCCATCCTTAGCTGTGAAGGAAGCTGGCAGTATACAATTTTAGCTGATT
The DNA here is from genome assembly GCA_028646535.1 of Procyon lotor. Taxonomy (NCBI): domain Eukaryota; kingdom Metazoa; phylum Chordata; class Mammalia; order Carnivora; family Procyonidae; genus Procyon; species Procyon lotor. Next base: position 70,930,479 of record CM053616.1, read on the forward strand.
GGATGGCATTCCTTCCATTTATTGGGTCCCTGTTGGTATAGAAGGGGTTTGGGGCAGGCAAATAGTGGTATCTGCCACCAAGACGTCTCAGAATCTTGAATATGCTAATGTGTATGGTTACTTTATCTATGCAGGGGACTCAATATGCAGTGAATCTCCAGCTGAGTGAACTCACAGGCTTCTCTGGAACACACATTAGGAAATTCGGCTTCAGTCAGTTTATTATGAAGTGTGTGTGAACCTGTATTCCGCACCGGTCATACCTAGACTACTCGCCGTTCAACTCCTATTTAAATTTAATAGCAGAAGAACGGAAGCACCAAAAATTGAAAGGGAACTTGGCCAGCTACTTTCTGAGACAAGACCTGCATTTTTGGGTTTGATGATTACCCTAATACTCAGCTCACATTAACTTTGATCATCCCAAATCTTTCACTATCCTTCCTGGCTGTGCTGAGTAAGGGCCGATTCAGGGCTGGCTTTGCTCCTAGTGTCCAAGCGGACCCCTCTCGCTCACAGATGCAGAACATTCAGGTGGGAGCTTAGTATCCTCCAATGATCTCATTCCTGAAGGGCTTAACGCAGCGCAGGAGTCACTCTTCATTTGCACTTCATAACAAAGTGGGCTCTTTTTATTACATTTGCTGATGTAGAGAAGAATGCTTTTGTTATTTTGAAATGTCACTTTAGAGTTGGCAGATGCTGGCCATGTAAACAACGGGAGTTCTCTGTGAATGTTGGCATTTGAAAGCCCAGATTTCTTCAGCCCCATGTCTGGACAAGTGGGAAACTTTCCATCACACTATGGTCCACACGCAGATGATCCTGGCGCAACAGGAGAGTAGAGAGACCATCCAGCTGCTGAGACAACTGGCAGAAAGCGTGGCTGTATGGCCAAGAGGTAGCCTGGTAATGGGGGTGATGGGCACAGACGAAGGGTCTACACTGGGAATTCTATGTGAATGAACCGTAACACACAGCAGTCTCAAGTTAGCACAGTAACAATTACTATAATCCTTCATAGTGTTTGGCCTTACATTTATCAGAAATTACATACATCTCCAAGGCTGTAAAGGTTGGACATGTTACGGAAGCGTGTGTGAACTTAGAGCCACTGCTGAGGAGTTTGTTTTTTGTAAATCCTCTGAAATTGATCACGTTTTAGATAACAGGTTTATCTGTCCTGAAAATTCCCCTCTAAGACCTGATTTTGGGATTTGGTCTGAACAGACAAATAATCAATAGTATAATTATAACTGTTCAGTAGATTGGAAGCAGAATTTATTTATTGGTTTTGGCTAGTGAGGGTGGGGATGCTAATTTTATTTGCATATAAAGCGGCTCTAGTTGCTGAAACCAGAATCTAAAATTGCATTTTCCTATATTTAACAAGCTGAATTACTTCTTAACGTCAGCAGAAATGGATGTTTCTCTCCAGCAGAACTATTTTGAGAGCAGTCTTTGGCACAATGAGCATAGTTACTGTCTGTAGAAGATCTCTTAGGGGTGTTTAATACAAAAGTTTGTTTCTGAGGTCACGGTCAGTGCAAAACGATGGAAAGTCCAGTTGGAAATTGTATTAAGTTCCTACGGCTGTTGTAATAAATTACCACAAAGTTGGTGGCCTAAAACAACAGTTTTAACAATTCTGGAGGCTGAAAGTCCAAGATCAATATTATTGGGCAAGGCCACACTTTCTCTGGATGCTCTAGGGGAGCATCCTTTCTGGCGTCTTCCAGCTTCTGGTGGCCGCTGATATTCCTTGGCTTGTGGCCACATCCCTCCAACCCCTGTATCCACACACACATGGCCTCTTCCTCCTCTGTTTGTATCAAAACTCCCTCTGCTCTTCTATCAGGACACTTGTGATGGCGCGGAGAACCTACTCAAGCCATCAAGGATAATCTCCCTATCTCAAGATCCTTAATTTAGTCACATTGGCAAAGCATCTGCAAAGTTCATTTCTTCCCTCCTTCCTTCCTCCCTTCCTCCCTCCCTCCCTCCCTCCCTCCCTCCCTCCTTCCCTCCCTCCCTCCCTCTTTCTTTCTTTCTTTCTTTCTTTCTTTCTTTCTTTCTTTCTTTCTTTCTTTCTTTCTTTCTTTCTTTCTTTCTTTCTACTTAAGGTTCTAGAGATCAGGGTGTGGATATCTTTTGGTGGGGGGCAACTTTCAGCCTTTACAAAAATTAAAGCTGACTGGTAAAGTTTAACCGATGCACAGGGGAAGATGAAATCCAAAGTTTTAGGAATTCTGAAACTTTGATGTAGGAATCCCTAGTGAATCTCAGGCTCAGATTAGAGCAGACCCTCAGATAACCCACTGATTCTTGGGCTAGAATTCTTGCTGTGTATTGGGAGTGAACACATTGGGAATGTGTTGAAATTTCCCTGGGTGGCTTTATGTTAGATCAGGTATTATTTTTTTATGGCAGAATTGCTAATAACTTTGGGGAGTCTTTGAGATGCCCTGAAGCCATTTGGTAGGTCATAGGTATGGTCTTGTGTGCCATGTTGTATTATGGTGGCTTGAAGCCTATTAAAACCAAGCCATTTATCCCAAGATGAGCATTAATACTGAAAAAAAATAAAAGTATTTTAAAAGAATTTAGAAAAAACAATAAATTGTAAATTCATACAATTTGTAATTCTGAATGAATGGAAAAAAAGAAAGTCTATCTCACTGATAAGAAAATGCAAATTCACTTTCAGTAGAATGAGTACTTTTGGTTATGGAAGACAACTTGAGTTCTTTAAAATATTATTTCCCTCTTTTATAATTGCTATATAATCATTAAACATGATTAAAATTATCTTTTTCTCCTTTTACATTATTTGCTCTTTTTTTATTTGCTACACAAGATAGTATCACTTGTAGAATATTTTATGGCATTATGGATATGTATTTAAGGGTATATTTTCTCTGCATTTGATAAAAGTTTTACTTTATGTCTATAGGAAGGATGAAGAGTATAGGGAAGGGAAGTTTATGTACACACAAATCATTATTATATGATGATGCATTTATAACAAAAGATGTATTATTTGGCCTTTCACCAACCTTTCTGAATGTCCAGAAATTGATATTATGGCTGGTACCCAATCTTCAATTCTATAGACAGCATAGCATTTTCAATGCCAGTAGCTTAAGCAAATTTTGAAGACAGAATTGAGTGTTTAGTAGGTAGCAGAAAAAAAAAAGTTATCCAATATATTTAGGAAATTGCCTCCTTTCAAGAACTATCTGTCTATGGGGTATGAGGGAACACTCTTCAGGGAACCCCTATGGGACTTGTTGGAGAACCATGGAACTTTAGAGTAGAAGACATGTGGTTTTGAGAGTACCCTATTGATAATGAGAAACCCGAGGACTGACTTTCCAAAGTCACTCAGCTAATTAGTAGAAGAACCCAATTCTACAATTCAGATTTCTTAATAACATATTCAGTGTTCTCTGTTCTCATCTTATTTTTTTTTATTAGGATGGAATGGTGTTTTGCAACTTCTGTATCACAGCTCTCTGGTGTATCCAGACCTTTCATAGGATTATGTCCAGTCTAGATAATACATAAGTGGATTTCATGGCACCAGTCAGAAAAATACTCTTGAGTAATATCTGTCTGATGTACTTTGAGCTGAGCTGATGATGCAGAAGGCCATGAATGGGGACAACTTTCCACTGGTAAGCGGTATTATTTCCAGCTGATGGCAAGGAAAGCTTGTGTGTTCTAGTCAGGACAAGCAGGGATGAAACTGAGTGGAGTTCTACTCAGATGGACGTGTAATGTTGAAGGGGGATACCACCAAAATTGTTGCTGATTTGTTTGGTGGTGGTGTGAGTTATTTGAGCCTTCTGAGTCATCAAAAATTCTGGTGTTTAAGAATGTGAGGAAAAGACAAGACAGAGAACTACTGAGTCCATTGTACTGGGATGATCACTCAGGTACCTTCCAATGTTGAAGTCTGTGAGTGTGTGATTTTTAGGTGTGATGGTGAGGAGTGTGGGGGAAATGCAAGTGAAAACACTTAATTTAAGGCTTGATTATTTCACTGGCTCTATAATCTGTTGAAAAACAAAGCTTTCCTTACTGAGCAAATGATTTCAGTGGACCCTATCAGTGATAGGTAACACCTTCTTATACTATTGCAATGAACTGAGCTTGGATTACTGTTTCTTTTTTGAACGAGTAAGTTGAATCTCGGATCAATTACTGACTTGCAAAATGGTAGAATTGCATAATAGAGCCTCCAGACTGACCTCCGCCCTTACTCACTGTTGTCTTGTGCTTGATAAAAATGTTAGGAGAGAACATTTGAAATGCCTCTCCCTGTTCACTTTGAATGTGATTTGAATCTGATTTCAGATACCCTTGGGTAAGCTACACATCGAAATCGAAGTCTAACAGGCAAGAAAGCTTTGTGTGTGTTTTTAATTTATCCCCAGACGAAACTGAATTCTGTGTAGAAGCTACTGCCCTGCTCTTTCCTAAGCTGAAAGACTCACAGGTACTGTTTTACTCAATAATGACAGTGATGAAACCACATGCCGATAAAGGGCTCAACTACCTTGGTGGGGCTACTCAGGTCTTCAAAACCTGAAAAACTCAAGTGCAGTAGAAGATCTCAGTCTCCAAATAGTGCTGTCAGGATACTCATAGCTGCTTGTGAGGTCAGCTTGAGGACACTGATGTCACTGAGGGAGAGTTCTCAGGGGGTCTGATGGGAAAGGGAAGAAGAGAGGAACCCCAGTGGAGACAAATCTTAAACGTATTTGGGTGTGAGAGCAACTCTGGCCAGGAGTGGGAGCCAGGTAGAAAAGTTATTTCTGTGGTGTGGTCCAGAAATTTCCATAGACCCTCTCCATCTTCAAATCCTTGTCTTGCTTTCTTGAAATGCCCACGTTTTTTCTGTATCTAGTCAGAGGATCATATGGTTCTTTTCCTTTTTTTGTTAATGTGCTGTATCACATTGATTCATTTGTGAATACTGAATGACCCTTAAGCCCCGGGAATAAATCTCCCTTGATGGTGATGAATGATTCTTTTAATGTACTGTTGGATTTGATTTTGCTAGTATTTTGTTGAGGATTTTTGTACTCATGTTCATCAAGAATATTGACCTGTAATTCTCTTTTTAGTGGGGTCTTCATCTGGTTTTGGAATCAAGGCAATGCTGGCCTTACAGAATGAGTCTGGAAGTTTTATTTCCATTTCTATTTTTTGGAAACAGTTTGAGAAGAATAGGTAGTAAGGTATTAACTCTTCTTTAAATGTTGGGTAGAATTCCCCTGGGAAGCCATCTGGCCCCGGACTTCTGTTTGTTGGGAGATTTTTGATTTTTGGTTCAATTTCTTTGCTGGTTATTAGTCTGTTTAAGTTTTCTATTTCTTACATTTTCAGTTTTGGTAGCTTATATGTTCCTAAGAATTTCCCCATTTCTTCCAGATTGCCCAATGTGTTGGCATATACTTTTGCATAATATTTTCTTTAAATTGTTTGTATTTCTGTGGGGTGGGTTGTGATTGCTCCTCTCCCATTTGTGATTTTATTTATTTGGGTCCTTTCTATTTTCTTTTCGATAAGTCTACCCAGGGTTTTATTAATTTTATTAATTCTTTCAAGGAACCAGCTTCTGGTTTCAGTGATCTCTTCTACTGTCTTTTGTTTGTTTCTATATCTGCAGAAATATCATTTATTTCTGCTCTAATTTTTGTTATTTCCCTCCTTCTACTGGCTGTAGGCTTCATTCGTTGTTCTTTTTCTATCTCTGTTAAGTATAAAGTTAGGTTGTGTATTTGAAATTTTTCTCGCTTCTTGAGGTAGGACTGTATTGCTGTACACTTCTCCCTTTTGACCACTTTTGCTGCATCCCAAAGGTTTTGGACTATCATTTCATTATATTTTGTTTCTATGTATTTTTAAAAATTCTTCTTTAATTTCCTGGTTGACCCATTCATTCCTTAGTAGGATGTTTCACCTCCATGTATTTGTGGTCTTTCAAAAATTTTTTCTTGTGGTTGACTTCAGGTTTCATAACATTGTGGTCAGAAAATATGCATGGTATGATCTCAATCTTTTTGTACTGGTTGAGGCCTGATTTGTGACCTTAGTAAGTGATCTATTCTAGAGAATGTCCCATGTACACTGGAAAAAAATTTGTATTCTGCTGTTTCAGGATGAAATGTTCTGAACTGTTTGTTTTGAGCTGAGACTTTGTGTCTTAAGAAAGTTATCAGCCTAGGGGCACCTGGGTGGCTCAGTGGGTTAAAGCCTCTGCCTTCGGATCAGGTCATGATCTCAGGGTCCTGGGATCGAGCCCCACATCAGGCTCTCTGCTCAGCAGGGAGTCTACTCTCCCCGCCCCCCCCGCCCTTACTTGTGATCTCTCTTTCTCTGTCAAATAAATAAATAAAATCTTTAAAAAGGAAAAAAGTTATCAGCCTGAAAGGAGATGGTACAGAAGGCAGGGGACATTGACTTTCCAAAGATCTTTTGGCTATAAGTGACATATTCACATATTTCCTTGCAACAGATGTCATTTAAGGCATATGTGTGCTTGGGGTGGGTAGAGGTCAGGTCACAAGTGCTGCAAATGCCAGGTGACAGGGATGTGAGAAGGACAGGACTCCAAGCGAGGGCAGTTGAAGCCAATGTTAACTATTTCATGGATGGGTCCAGACTATGGTGAAGCAATAAAGGCGATGTGGTTAGGGAAATCTTGTACTTGCATTTATGCAGAAGCAAGTGAGGGGGGGTTTATATAACAAATATCATGTTTGGGAAGAAGATAAAGATGAAGAGTTATAGGGGAGGAAACTGAAAAAAAGAAAGACCTTTAAAAAGCATTCTCTGCCTATGTAATCATTTGTTCTTTCTCATTCTGAATGTTGCGTATGTGTTTGTTCTCTCATTTCTCATGGACCCGCCTTTGACCGTCTTAGACCCTCCACTTTGACTTGATGGATTGGATTTCTTTGGGTAAAAGACTTTAGAGTTTGGGGTTTCTTCCTTTTTGTCTTTGGAAGCTCCCTCTAGTGAGAGGAACCCAAAACATCGGACTTGAATATTTATTACGTTGCATAATCCTGTGTGTGTGAGGACCAGCTCAGGGTCTTTGTCCTATACCAGTAGACCTGGTGTTGGTGATGTGGTCACACAGGCAGGCTGTGTGAGGCTCAGGGGTTTAATCAGATTCCAGATTCTGAGGTGCAAGAGTCACCTGAGGCAGGATGTGTGAGCCATGTTGTTGTGATGGTCTGGTCTCTAAGGGGTTAATCGGTGGATCTCTGGGATGAATGTCATCCCTCAAAGCTGATCAAGTTAACACTTACTGAAGGAACAATGGGATCATTGTAGTGGAGTTCTCAGAGAAAGGCTTCTTTGCCAACACATTGAATTTATTCTGTCTGAGAGGCTCTTCGCTAATTAGCTAAGTGAATTTGGAAAAGTGCATCCAACTTTCCTCATTTGGAAAATAAGGCTTTTGGCAGAGTTGCCTCCTAAGGTGACTTCTGGCATTAACATTATATTGTTCTAAGAGAACATGGCGGTTTCCTGAAAAAAAACAAAACAAAACAAAACAAAACAAAAAAACCCACAACGGTTCTCTCAGCCCTAGCAGACAGTTTCTGAAAAGAAGAAAACTGAATGGATCTGTTTTTCAATTTTAGCTCTTGAGCAACCACTTCTTCCATCTTTTCAGCCTTGAAAAAAAAGCTAAACTACACCTGTCATAGGTTGTTTATATTTTAGCTAAAGTAGTATTTGCTAAATTCAGGCTAGAAAAGTCCTTCATACTAACAAAGTTGTTAGTATAAAGTTGTACATACTCTTTTTTAATTTTATTTTTATTTTTAAAAATTATTTATTTTTAAAAATTTTACTATTTTTTTATTTTTATTTAAAAAAATTTTTTTTAAAGTTGTACGTACTCTTAAAAAAAGCATCTCTGCCTATTTGGTCATCTGTTCTTTCTTATTCTGAATGTTGCGTATTTGTATTTTTTCTCACTTCTCTCAGGCCCACTTTTGACCTTCTTATATCCTGCAATCTGACTTACTGGGCTGAATTTCTTTGGCTGAGATTGATACCGAGGCACGCTGGTCTGGATATTTCTCACGCAGTTACTCTACCATTGGGCTTGATGGTTAAAAGTCAGTTATTTGCATGCTAGTTAGGAATATCTCCCCTAATCTTCAATTGCACACCCTAACCCCCAAGCCATTTAAGGATGATGTCAATAGTCTATTATAAGGAAAGAAAAGAAAAGCACAGTGGCTTTTTTGGAAGGTCCCATTGGGACCTTCTACCCTGACAGAGGTCTGGTGAGTGTGGAGACACCCTCAGGGTTTACAGTCCTGTTGCTCAGACTCTGCCTGTTACCCCCATGGGACCGAGCATGGAGAACCCAGAGCAGTAGCGATGCCGTGGCTCATTAAGCCCCTCTGCAGAAAGTTTAGCTCTGGCACCGGGAAGAAAGGTGCTGGAGTCTGGCTTTGCTACTTCCTGGCTGCGTGACCTCAGCAAGTCATTAAGTTTTGTGAACTTCAGTTTCCTTCCCTCTAAAATGGGGCTTACTGATGCTAAACAGAAATTTCAACACGTGGGGTATTTTCTCCACACTGCTAAGCAAGCAATTCTTGGACACCAGTGGTCAACCTGGGGACAGCATCAGATCCCACAGGCTAAGGATGCAGTCCTACAAGACAGCCCTCCCTGACTCTAGATGCCAGTTGAAAGTCCAAGTTGTCACCTGGACTTCTGGCCAACTAGCTATAGATGGGTGACCCAGTGCCTCCTTCTTGGGTTCCATTTATTTCCTAGAGTGACTCACAGAACTCAAAAACATTTAATTTACTAGACTACTGGTTTGTTTAAAAGCTCTAACTCAGGAACAGCCAGATGTAAGCAATATACAAGACAGGATATGGGGAAGGAGTGGCGCTCTCGTGCTCTCTGGGACATCCGTTTCCCTGCGTCTCCTTGTGTTCACCAACCCAGAAGAGTTCCCAACTCTGTCCTTGTGGGATTTTATGGAGGCTTCATTGCATAGGCATGTTTGGTTAAATCATTGACCGTTGGTAATTAAGCCCTTCTCTCTTCCCCAAAGACTGAGTAGTAGGACTAGAAGTTCCAGACCTCCAATCATATCATTGTTTCCTCTGGCAACCAGTCCCCATCCTTATGGGTTTCCAAAAGTTACCTCATTAATATAAACTGAGGTGTGGTTGAAAAGGGCTTATTATCAATAACAAAAGACACCTTTATGGCTCGCTCTCTCTCTTTTTAAAAGATTTTATTTATTTATTTATTTATTTGACAGAGAGGAAGAGCACAAGCAAGGAGAGTGACAGGTAGGGCAATGCAGGGTTCAATCCCAGGATGATCCCAGGACCCTGGGGTAAGGACCTGAGCGACCGAAGTGCCCTGTCTTTATGGCTCTCTTATCACTTAGGAAATTCCAAAGGTTTTAGGAGATCTGTGGTGGAAACTGGGATGAAGAACAAAGATATATTTAACCACTGTATCACAGGGTAATAATATTTCATGTCTCACAGAGATGTTATGAGGATGAAATGAGATATGTCAAAGAGCCTGGAGCCTAGGACACAGTGAGCCCTCCACAAGTGTTGGGTGTTTTTATTAGGAAAGTTATTTCATTTGGGGTCCTCGTCCCTCCAGGTGAAATTAATTTGAATTCCCCAAAGTCTCCAGCACCGGTGTATGGCAATGGGTAACCAAAGGAAAAAACCCCAGCTATAAATCTGTCATATTTTCTGTTGATGTGATCATTTTTAGATATTTAAATATTCATGTGTTTGGCAAATGCATTAGGGCCAGAGTGATAAATCTGAAACATATAGACGGTTATCCAAGACATTAAAGGGAGACAGATGGTCTTTTGGGCATCAGAGATTGACCAAGTTTGCATTAGGAATTCAGGCTGTTACATGTCATTAAGTTTCAAGCCACTTTTCTTTCCTTTCTCTATACGCTGCAACACTACGTACACTGTATTGACTAGAGCAAAGTACAATGTGGATCAATATAATCAACTTTAAGGGGAGCTGGAAGTACAGAGAATGTATACCTTGAAAAATCTGAGTTTCACTTTAACGGGAAATAGCCTTATTGTTTTAAGTATAGGTCAGCACGTATAGTTTTTATTTTCTTAAAGCACATTTAAAAATTATAAATTTATTTATTAATAAATTAAAATTTTACTTTTTTGGGAAAAAAATCTTTGCCATATAGAGAAGAGAAGGAAAAAACTTCCCACTCCAACAAACACTTTTAAATATTTTGCTTCATTTTTTTCCAAAGTAAAATTTCTTTCACGCGTAAGGTTGTTCTGTCTTTGTTATGATGATATCGTATGCGTTATTTATTTTCTGATTCTCTTATTTTTCACTGTCAAGGGAGAAAAGGAGACGAAACTGAAAAAGAATAAAGACTTTTATTTGGAGTCTTGGAATTACAATTTGGGGAAGATGGAAGTAGGACCAGAAAGATGTCCTACTCAAGTAGGGAAAGTGAGGGGTTTTTATGAGAAAAAAGGAAGGGGGATTATATGACTTAGATACTAAGAAGAGAAGAGGGGAAAAAACAAAACAAAACCCAACCACCCTGCTAATTTGGTGCTGACAAGTTGAGCTACTTCTGATTACTATCTGATTATTTTATTGGTATTATCAAATGAAACTGTCCCTGGGATTAATTAACTTTGCTGTTATCATAGGATATGAGTATCTGTTGGTCTGATGAAATTTTATGAGCAACTGCTTATAAAACAAATGCCACTTCTGTCCCACTTCAAGAGTTCATTTGTTGGAAGGGCAAATGGAACTTCAAAATGAAATATGTTATGTCCAGAGACTGTAGACAATTCCACATTGTAACTGAACCTATGTGAGTTTCCTCCTTGTTGGGTCACAGATATGCCAGATGGGGTTGTCAGACAGAGTAAACTTTATTTGCAGCAAATAAGGAGATCACAGGGAACAACTTCCAAAGCCATGACTGCCTGAGCAAGGGTGAATGAGTTCCTCTCTATCTAACTATTCATAACTAACTATTAGATAGTTATTCTAACTATTAGATATAGAATTGGATGTAGAGGCGGGCATAAGGCCATGAATAAACCTTAAGGAAACATGCCTATATGTACATTGTATGCTATGAAAATGAGGCTGAGGCTCCTCCCTGGGCAGAGAGTTTAGTATGATAATGAAGTAAAGGTAACTGTCAGTCATTCTAGAGGTCACTCCATGGTCAAGCTGCACAGGGATGAGTCAGGGGTTACCCTCAAACTGTTCTGGGTGGTCTGGGTCAGAGGGGGGTCTTGTCAGAGCAATTGCCATCAACTGCAGGTGGTTTTGGGCTTAATTTGCCTAAACTAAGAGGTAAGCCAGGGAGAAGAGCTTAAGGAAAAACGTAAGACAAAAGTTAGTGAGTATAAGCAGGTGGTCAGTAAAGCTCAGGGCTTGGGGTGTAGCTGGTGACAAGATCATCTATCTGTATGTTATAGGCATTTGAAATCCATTTTAATGTTAACTAATAATAATTATGATAGCTAATGTTTAGTGAGTGCTTATTAGGTATCAGGCACTATTTAACCAAATATGTGAGTGAATACTTTTATTTCTTACAACATTCCTGCAAGGCAGAAACTATTAATCCTACATTAGAGACAAGGAAAACAACAACAACAACAACAAAAACCCAGGATTCAATAACTTGCCTGAATTGTTGACAACAATAAATGGCAGGATTTGCACCCAGGTGGTCTGGATACAAAGTCTCTTAACAACTGCTCTAAATCATTCTCAGTCAGTTATCATTAAGTTAGGAGGTGATATTTACTTTAAGCAGAGGCAGTGACGGTTTTCACATGTCTAGTCATATCATATTAGTGTTTTTATACCCATCACCCCATAAAGGAACTCAGTACATTTTTTAAAAAAAGTGAATGGGCATGTTGGGGAGGAATAATTTTTCTTAACCCTTCAATATTCTTCTAGCCAGTCTAAAAATTAAATTGACATAAAACAGATTAACGGGAGAAAAAACCCAAAGTTTAATTATGTGCATATGGAGACCCAATAATGAAATTGAGATCCAAAGAAAATGAACAAGGCTGGAAATTTTTATGCTTTTTAGACAAAGAGACAGTAAATCTGTGAGGAGTTGACAAGACAGAGAAAACTTATATTCCAGAGCTTTAATTAGTAAGAGATTCTAAACAGAGTTTGGGCTGGGGTAGTAGTAAATTAGTAAAAGTACAAATTTGTTCTATAGCCTCCTCAGCCTTGAATTCCCTACGTCTGGTGACAAGGATGTCTGTTTACCTCCTGGTGCAGGGAGGGTACCTTTCATATGGGATTTATTTCTTGTTTTTGTTAGACAGATCAGGGCAATCAGAGTGTCTTGTACTGGCTATTTTTTTTTTTTTTAAGTAAATTTTAGTTCAAAATAATATGCCAAAGTGACAGACTTTGGGGTGGCCTGCCTTGGGTACCTACAGGTATGAGGCCTTGGCAAAATTCCATAGTAGATAAATTTGTTGCATGGACTCAATGAAATCTATGTGTGGTAGATAGTATTTTCCAAAAATAGTTGCAGGCTTACTTCCTTTCCTACTTGCACTACTAGAACTTGGCCACTCCCACATCAAAAGGAGGAGTCTGTGGCTACTTTCCATGAGTCTTAGTGATCACTGGTGACAGTCTCAGCTAGTTGAGCATGGGGGAATAGATGCCCTGTGATCCGGAGGCTAAGACAGAAAAGCTGATAGGCTTTTGCCTTGTTCTTTTTTGGGTTGCTTGCTTTTGGAATTCAGCTACCATTCTGGGCAGAAGCCAAGTAGCTGCACAGAGGGTCTTTGGGGACAGCTGGTGTCAGTTTCTAGACAGATGAAGTAGTGAGGAAAAGGGGTCTGGGCCTTCAAAAAAGAGAAAGTCAATTCACAGGCAGATGAGAAGAACGCATGTATGGGAAACAAATATTTGTCACTCCACACAGAAGAATCTTTCTGATAAAAAGTTATCTTTGATATCAGCTCTCTCCTGCTACAGGTCCTCTATCTAAATTCTTTCAGGCATTTAAGGGGAAGATAAACAGCTCTTCTTAAGTCTGTTGGACCATGATTATCTTTAGCTTGAAATAATCCACAGGCCAAAGTGGGCAGATCTGGGGTCATGTATTCTGTTCCCTTTCACTTTTTATGCAGCAATAGATAGCTGGAATGTTTGCTCTCTAGACTTAAATATTTTCCTTAGGTTTTTAAGAATCACTTGGACAAGTAAGTCATCATTCAGATGACCGAAATATACTTCTCATATATATTTGGTCTTTGTCCACGGTTCCTGGCCTGTAGCTCCCCTGCCCTTGGGAGTTCCCTGAGTAATAAGAGCAATGGGAGCATCTTTTGTTGCAGTGTTTGGTCTCTGGTCCTCAGTTCCTAAATTCACATCAGAGAGTAAAGGAGGAATGGATGTCTTGTTATTTGTAACAAGCTCCTTTCTACCTCAAATGGGTTTTTGTTAATGAGGTGACCCTTGGAAAGCACCTGAGGTTGGGGACTGGTTACCGGGGGAACCAACCCTGAATAGAGGAGTGGAACTTCCAGTCTCTGATTTCTAGGGAGCCTAGAGGGGCTGGAGGTGAATGCATCACCAATGGCCAATGATTTCATCAATCATGCCCCCCAAATGAAACCTCTATTAAAATCCCAAAAGAGGGAGTTTGGAGAGCTCCCAGTCTGGGGAACAAGAATGTGACCACATGCCACCACATTGGGCCCTGAACTCCTTGAGGACAGAAGTTCCTTTGTTTGAGACCTCAAACTATGTATTTCTTTAGGTGGCTGTTGATTCATATCCTTTAATTTCTTAAATTAAAATTTTTTATTGTAATTAATTGGTAATCTAGTGAGTAAACAGGTTTCTTGAGTTTTGTGAGCTTCACTAGCGAATTAATCAAACCCTGGGAGGGGGTCATGGGCACCTCTGATTTATAGCCAGTTGGTCGGAAGTGGTAAAAACTTGGACTTGTGATTGGCATCTGAAGTGGAGGGTGGTCTGGTGGGACTGAGCCCTTCACCTGTGGGATCTGATACTATCTCCAGGTAGACAGTGTCAGAATTGAGTTGGATTTTAGGACACCAGCTGGTGTTGGAGAAAAATCTTCCATGGAGAGGGTGGTGTAGGGAAAAATTCTCCTCCCCAAGGTGGCACGGGGCCCAGAACCCTCTTTATTTTCCTACCTGACAATTGAGGAAACCAAGACTCAAGAGATGTTAAAGTAACTTGACTGAGGGCACACAGCTACTGAGTCTGTCTGACCCTTATGGTCCCAACTTGTGTGTAATGAACAAGTGTTTGTTGAAAGACTAAATGGGTGACAGCAACCAGTGGCTGAATCTGGCTGGAAAGGGGAGCCAAATGGTGGTTGTTAAATGTAGTGCTATAAAGGGCTCATGGGCAGTGGAAATTTATGTTCCAGTTTTTCCTGAAGAAGCAAAATCTACTTTATAACACTCAAGAGTCTTTTGCCATTTCTCCAAGCCCATCCTGATGTACATGTGCTCTCTGCTTCTCTTTGTCCTTGCATCTTGCTCTTTCCTTCTCATTCAGTCACTCACTCACTCATTCACTCACTCAGAAGATAGATTGTCTACTATGTACCAGATACTGTCCCAAATGCTGGGAATAGGGCAGTACTGCACATGCATATTTCATCCATCTCCTGTGAAGGCAGTTGCTTTTGATCCTCATTTCTGCAGGGTGGAAAAAGAATGCATTTGGATTTACTTAGTTTTTGTAGAGGATCAAGATTGACTTCGTTTTTGTAGAGGACAGATTGGTGAAGAAAACAGACATAATGGGGATCACCATCCCTGCAAGTTTAGGGTCTTGAGGGTTGCACTGATTACCGCCATTCTCTCTGGGATATAACACCTCTGATTCGCTGTGTGGCAGTGTGTTTGTGGGGTATATGGGCACACATGTAGTGGGCTTAGTGGCTTCTACTTTGCTTTTTCCACTTGCCATAGGCCAACAAACCAATGTAGGTGGTGTGTTCACCATCTACACTATGAAGTATGTTCATTCTAATCACATCTGGGACCCAGTGAAATGATTAAGGACATAGTAGACCCGTTTTGAGTTGGCCCTGGACACTATCACCTGGGTTCATATATCCCATCTCAATAGGGGTGACATGATGATGTTTTGGGCTCTTAGTCAATTCAGACCTCATGTCTAATGGTTCTTGAAGTGTGTGAGTATTTTCTTTTCCCTGGTGCACAATTATCTAGGTAAATAGCCATGGCTCCCTTTTGGGTAGAACTGGAGGGATCATTATCATATGCACACACGGGCTAGGGCATTTTGTGATTCTTCCTCACAGGGACACAGCCTGTCCTTCAAACAAAGCTCTCCAGGTAGGAAAACGGACTCAGGTTTGGAAGGTGGACAAGGGAATGTGACTTTTTATTAGGGCACATAAGTGCCCTAATCATTCACCCTTGCTTTCAAAAAATTGCATATTTTGAGTACTTATGTTGGATGCCCGTCCATCTTCCCCTTAGAACACTGTGTTCTGTTAACTATCTCGATAGTTCTTTCTAGGCCAGGCCTCTTGGCAGCCATTCAAGTCTTGCTCTCCATTTTGGTAATTGCCTCTACCTTGCTTCTGTTGGTTGAGTGCTGACACCTGGCTTCTATTATGACACCTGTCATCTCCATGACTGTGAGTTCCATAAGTGCATCTCCTGAGAACACCCTGGCCCCCAGCCATCGCAGAGCCTCTCCACGAGGCTACTGTTCCTCTCAGTAGCACACTGTTTGTCTCTGGTGATAGCGTGTCCTCCGAGCCCTCTCTTGGTGGTTTGTGACCTTATGAGGAATAGCTATCCCAGCATGTCCACCTCTATATCCTCCCGATGGGTTCTTTACTCTCTGCTGCAGTGGATCTGACATTTTGACTTCATTTAGTGGGGCCATTGTTACCAAAGCTTCTAAGAAACACCCTACTAGCTTGCTGGATGTTGAATTCTGCATAAGAAGAAAGTTCTCATCTTAATGAACTCTCTCATTGCCAACTTCGTGTTCTACACTCCTGTTCCAGCATGCTTGGTATCCAGTGCTCCATGTGCTCTCCTTGGCTCTTGCTCACGCAAGTTGTCTATGTCCTCCAGAAATCTCAGTGCACAGTCCTCAAACGTAGTGGTTTAAGACAACAACTATTTTATTATATCTCACATTTTCTGGCTTAGGAATACAGACCGGGCTCAGCCAGGTGGCTCTTTCATTCTATAGGTTTCAGAGGTATGTCGCTAGGGAGTGGGTTAGTTTTGAGGGTCCCAGACAGCTTCATTCATGGGTTTTATGTCTTGACAGTGACAACTCCAGGCCTCCAATGGCCTCCCTAGCATGATGTTACCTGGAGGCAGACTTCTCACGTGTATCTCAGGCAGTGTATTACAAGAGAGCAGAAACGACAAAGCTTCTTCTGACCCAGCCTCAGAGCCCTATGATGGTGTCTGTTTTTCTACGTTCTATTGATCAAGCAAGTCGCTGAGGCTAGCTCAGATTCAAGGAGAAGAAATGAGGCATCATTTTTTAACAGGAAGAATAGCAAAGAATTTGCTGCCATCATGAATCTACCATAATGCCTCAGCAGAGTGAGGTAGCATTTGTTAATGTTGTCACTTGATCCTTTCTTACAGACCTGTTGGTTGGGATGATTTATCTGGGGATAAATTTTGTGGGTGGTACCTATGGTCTTATAAGCCAGAGGCCCCTGTGTCAATTTTAAGCAACTGGGAGCATAGTCATCAATAGGGAGAAGCAATCAATTCTGCAGACCCCAGGGGCTCAGGGAAACAGGAGGACTCAAGATGATCCCATCTCAATCTCAGGGTCCCCCTTTCCTTTTAGGGCCTTGACTTGGATATTTCAGAGCCTGAGGGTCTGATCATTCAGTCTTTTCTTATGTTAAATGAATTCCTGCCCCTGATCTTTTGCCTGTCCTACCCTCTGGCTAGAGGACATGAAAGTCTTTCTGTGTTGCTAGGAGCTTTCAGATTTTACTTTAGATAGAAGGTCAGTTTAAAACAGCCTTTGTTGTCTTTCTGCAGTACTTTGATGGCTCCTAGAAGAGCTGTCTCATCCCATAGACCATCAGAACCGATTTCATTGGAACCTCTGGAATTCACTGGAACCTCTGGAATTAGCACCTGCAGTAGCCTTCTCTTCACAAGGGTTCCAGCCCATATCACTTCCAGCAGAACCTCCAGCAAGTGCCCAACTACAACTGCAAGAGGTTAACAGGGCTTCACCCGTGACCAACTGGGGGCCTCAGGGTCATCAGAGAGCAGATGAGTGAATGCCATTGACCTACCAGGATTAGTCCTGGCTCCAGATCTCCAAATGCCTTAGTTTGAGCTCTCTTGGAAAAGGACTCCTAGGCACACATTCGTATTTATCTTATTTTTTGGGAGAATGGGCAGTGCTCTCTGGAACAATACCTATGAGGGGTGAGGGAAGCAAGTTCGGGTAAAAGAGGAAGTTGAACTGTCCTCAGCCAATCCTTCAGGGAGCTCCGGATCTGCCATGTTCCAGACTGAGTGAAGAGTCCTGGGATTTTGTGCCCCTGGAAGCGGGCTTTCCCCAGCAAGGAGTCATGACCTTGGCCAAGGCAGCTCCCTTTAGCCAAAGGCAATTGCTGGGGAGGACTTGGCTATGGTCCAGCAAGAAACCAACAACGTCCTGGCAGCAGGAGAAAGATTGCCGCAGGCCTGAAGGGAAAGCTGGTTGGCGTCCAGTGGGATCTCCTGGATGCCCCTCAGTGGGGTTAGTGGGACACACACTCGAGACAAGAATGAGCAGTCACCTGGGACAATGCACAGACCACGGATCTGGGAAGTCTGTGATCTGGGAAGATCACGGCTCTGAAGAAGGCTTATTACCAACAGTGACCAGAGGAAGGTATTGGCAATATTACCCCCACGTGGTGCTGAGGATTCACTGAATGGGAATTTTTGAGTGACTACACGTTTGGAATAATAGGGAATCAGGACTCGGGGGCTTGATTGGCTTGGCTAAATTCCTCTCTCAAGTCTGAGCTGGGTTCACTCCTTTCAGAGCCCCTCGTTTAAGTGAAGGTCAGGAGTGATAACAAGTCCTTCCTGAGAGGAGGACCTGGGTGGATGTCCTCTGTGTTAGAGTACGTCACCTCAGGGATGTCACGACAAATGGAGCACTTGGAGGCTAACTCGAAAAAGCAGCACTTTCTATTTGTGTTTCTAGGGGATAATATGGTTAAAGTTCTAAATAATCCATTAAAAATGAATTTTTGGAATAAGCTCGTTTGTCTTAAGTTGGAAACTGCTTGGGCTCCAGTGGAGGTAGG
>CM053616.1:70949386-71014135 GCA_028646535.1 Procyon lotor
AAAAGAAAAGAAAAGAAAAGAAACCTTTGTGTAGGGGTCACTTAGCAGCATGCATTTATTTGAGAATTCTCTTTTCTGATCAAACTGGGGGAATAAGTTTTCTTAGAGTATCCTGGTTTGGATGAGAGATATCTTCTATGAGAAATAAAGATTCCCTGGCTTCATGTCCCATCCCCATTCAACCACAGAAGCTGGCTCAGGGTTGTGACCTCGGGTGCCTTCCTATAAACTAGTTCTCATGTCTGCCTTGTTTCCTTGGGGCTGTCCTTGGTGAGTAAGATGCCCGCCCTGGAACGGCAAAGCCCAGTCGGGCCACTGAGGCTCCACTCCCTCCAGAAATAAGTCCCTGGGGTCAAGGTCACATAAAAACGGCTTTCCCACAATTCTTCGCTTTTTAATAGGCCTATAAAATATCAAGAGAGGGGCGCCTGGGTGGCTCAGCGGGTTAAAGAATCTGCCTTTGGCTCAGGTCATGATCTCGGGGTCCTGGGATCAAGCCCCTCATCGGGCTCTCTGTTCAGCAGGGAGCCTGCTTCCCCCTCTCTCTCTGCCTGCCTCTCTGCCTGCTTGTGATCTCTCTCTGTCAAATAACAAACAAATAAAATCTTTAAAAAATAAAATAAAATATCAAGAGAAAAACAGGATTTTCATTTAATAAGACTCATTTCTAGGTGGACAACTCAAATAATGTATAAAATATCCTGACATGTATATGAGATGTGAAACAAATTGCCCAGAAATACCTATACAATTCTTGGTTTTTAAAGATTTAAACTGTTAATACCTGGCAGAAAACGAAACAATTCTCAACAAATAACTTATACTACATCTAAGTTGCCAAAGGACACACACACACACACACACACACACACACACACACACACACACACACACACACACACACACACACCAGACGCCATCAGGATAAAGCACCCTCTGCCTTGCGCGCGCTGTGAAGGCTGCAGGGCTCCGATTAAATCGAACATCCCTTTTTTAGCCAACAGCGCCCTCTGATGCTACAAGGAGGAATAGCATTTCTGTTGTTAAAAGAACATTTGGATGTTATACTTTGTTGCGGCTTTGACCTTTTCTGGGCAACTACACAGGAGGCAGGACACAGAAGTAAGGTGAAGGCCCTTTGGGAGAAGCACCCCGATGGAGATGGACCGCGCGTAGGAGAATTAGCAGGTGGCCGAGGGAATGGCGTGGGGATATATCATGGAGCGTCTTGAAATCCCTGCAGTTTAACAGAAAATAGGACTCCACTGAGCAGGGAAGTGTTGTGAGGGAAAGTTATTGAGGAAGCCATCTTAAATCCGTGATTTTGCAGCTTTCTGACATGCTGAAAGGATTGAGCTCCCTCCCCAGAGCAGCAGCTATGACCCTGGAGACGCTCCTTGTCAAATCCTCCTCCCTGCAGTCCTATGTCCTTGGGCATGGCACCTTCTCCCAGCTTAGTTCCGGCCTTTGTCAAGTTCATAGAGGAGCACCTCCCCCGGGCTACTGCCAGATTGAACAGATGGTCCCTGCTCTTCTGCGCACTTGCAAGAAGCAGCCTGCGGGAGGCCACGGGGAAAGTTCAGGATCAGGAAGGGAGCAGCGGGCTGCTGCGTGCAGGGGGAGGCAGGCTTTAGATGGACGCGCGCGCCCCTCCCGGCATCACTAGACCTGTCCCAGCTCTTGGGGGCTTGGGAAACGTCTCCTGAGGCCAGGAGTAAAGAATGGTTTGAGGAATGGAGCCATCCTGGAGCAGGCTGCAAACCCTCTTGTTCACAATGGGGTTGCTTCTTCCAACTCTCCTTGCAAGCCACCTGCATGCAGCGAGTGGACGTTGTCGCCGGGGTCTTGCAGTCAGTCCTGTGGTCCCACCTTAGCCTTCGTTCTTCTCACATGGTAACGGATTCCTGTGTTTACAGGTCTTTCATTCCAGAGCTGAGTGGTCCAATGCAGCAGCCACTGACCACATGTGGCTCTTGGGCATTGCACTATAGCTAATCCGAACTGAGATGCACCATTAATGTAAGTTACACACTCAATTGCAAAGACAGTGTTTTTTAACATAAAGTATTTCATTAATAATTCTTATGTTGAGTATATATTTACATGATAATTGGGGTATTTGCTTAGGTTACATAAAATGTATTACTAAGATAAATTCTACTCATTTCTTTAAATATTTTAATGTCACCACTAAAACATTAAAATTACATTGGAGGCTTATATTATATTTCTATTGAGCAGTGCCCCTCTAGACTTTGAGTATGCTGAGGGCAGGGATTGTCTCTCTCATTCTTGATTTCCCAGAGCTCCTACTATTTACACAAAGCCTTTTTCCTAACTCTATTATGCCAGTGATCCGTCAGTACTAGAGTCTGCGTAGTTCCCCTCCATAGCCTGTCATGGCTCACACTGTCTCTGCTGACCCCTAAATCCAAGGCTTGCTGCTTCTTGCCTTATCTCAGAAACCTTTGCTAGCCTATGACCTATCAATGACCTGCAGAAACACGGAATCACAGACTTGGAGAATGAATGTAATACTTTCCCCTTCCATATCTTACTCTCTTTCTATTTCATGCTATCAGTGAGATTGCAAATCCTTCCACCCCACCATAGGTACTCAATTCTATTACCGTTTAGATGAAACAAGATATACACCAGCTGTGAAAAATCTCCTCAATTTACTACAGACAGCCGTGTTTATAGTTTAGCTTAGATTATAGCTCAGATTTAAAGCACAAGCATTAAAAGTAGACTAACCATTTCCTAGTCTCCTGCATGTGAGTTCAGTTTTTCTGGAAGGCTGGGGGGTGGGGGAGGAGAAGGCAATTTAATGATAATGTTTCCAGATGACAATTATTTAATCTAAAAAATAAAGCCAGAGTAAAATTCCTGGGAACCCAAATATTGGTCAATCATGAAATAGAAACCCCATGACTCTTATTATAAATATGCTCCACTTTCTCTTTTTTTCTCTACTTGGACTTAGACTGGTTGCAAAACTTCCATTACCTGGAAGTCTTCCTAACGTTTATTGCAGAATACAAGTTCTCTGGGATCCCACCATAAAAACAGAATCTCAAACCATCCCTTATCTAACTCCTGCCGAAAGCCCAAATTAGAGAAAACTCAGGTATAGTGGATTATTTGAAGGCTATAGAATCTATCCCACCCCCTAAGAATTCCATACATTCCAGTTTGAACTGTCAGAACCCTGGAAGTCTAAATACACACATGAATCTTTTTAACTTAGTTTCCCATAGAAAAACCTTCAAGAGGTGCATTTTTATACCATGCCCTTAACATTTATAAAATGTTAAAGCATTTCGGGGGTGGGGGGCAGCACATGAAATTTATAGCTGCATTGCTGTAAAAATGTTAAAATTATGGTTTGCTACATATGTGGTCTCAGTGTCCCCTGTAAATCTCAAGAGAGGAATTCTTTTAAATTTCAACTTGAAGGAAAGTTCATCATGACCTCATTTTCCTTTCAAATAAGAAATACTATGTAACTCACCATTTCCAAATTGAGTAGTTAAAAATCTGCTCACAAAGAAAACCCTGGATTCAAAGAAGATATTGATCAAACAAAACCTTTCAGGTAATAGAAAGAGAAGATTCCCTAACTAGCTTCTGAGACTAAAATAAACATTCCAGATAAAGGCAGGACAAGGAGACAATCTGCTTATCTCAACAGATTCAAGGAAAATAATGAAGTTTAAAAAATTCATCATTTAAAAAATAAACTCTTGGAAAGCTAAAATTGGAGAGAAACTTTGTTATCCAGATAAAGAGAGAATACCAAAAATCCTCAATGTTGAAATAGCAAAAACATTGCTTTAAAATATGAAGGAAGACAAGAGGAGCTTTCTTTGCTACTAGTCAACATTTTACTGGGGGACCTTGCCAATTAAATTTTTTTTAAAAATTTTAAAAGAGGTATAAATATTAGAAAGTTAATGAGAAACTGATTACTTTTAGTTTATGTAACTTTTGTGAAAATCCAAGATAATCAACTAAAAAGCTCTTGGGACCAATAAGATAATCTAGGATCATTACTAGGTAAAAAGATAAAAATGTAAACGGTGATAGTGTTCCCATGTGCCAAGAACTAAAGGAGAATTGTAATGGATCAAAAGATCCATTTTTGATAGCACCAAAAAACTTTAAGAATGTTCTAAGATTAAATAAGAAATGTACAAGGGCACCTGGGTGGCTCAGTCGGTTAAGCGCCTGCCTTTGACTTTGGTCATGATCCCAAGGTCCTGGGATCAAGTCCCACGTTTGGTTCCCTGAACAACAGGGAGTCTTCTCTCTCCCCTGCTCTGACTCGTTCTCTCCCTCTCTCTCTCCCTCTCTCTCTCTCCCTCTCTCTCTCTTTCAATCATTCTCTCTCTCAAATAAAATCTTTTTAAAAGTAAGAAATTTACAAAACTACATGAAGGAAGCTATACAGTTTCTTGAAGCTCTCTTAAACAGCCTGAGTAAATGGAGAAGTGTATCATGTTCCTAGAAAGATACCAAATTATAAAAAATGTTCATCCTGGGTGCCTGGGTGGCTCAGTGGGTTAAAGCCTCTGCCTCCAGCTCAGGTCATGATCTCAGGGTTCTGGGATCGAGCCCCGCATTGGGCTCTCTGCTCAGCAGGAAGCCTACTTCCCCCTCTTTCTCTGCCTGCCTCTCTTCCTACTTGTGATCTCTCTCTCTGTCAAATAAGTAAATAAAATCTTTAAAAAAATGTTCATCCTATCAAAATAATTGCTCAATAAATATTAGTTTTAATGAAATTCCAAAAGCAATTCATTTTTATGGAACTTGATAAATTTATTCTAAAAATCATTTGGAAGAGAAAAAAATGCACGCGAATCTTTAAAAATTTAAAAAGCAATGGAGATACCTAATAGAACTCAAACATGATATAAACCATATAAACCTATGAGAATTGGATGTATATGTTTGCATTTAAAAAGACAAGTAGACCCATGGAATAAAAAAGAGAATTCTGAAAGAGACCTATTTATACGTCAGAATTTATAATATGATAAGGTGGCCTTTCAAATCAGTGGGGAAGAAATGGGATAGAATTAGGACCATTATCTCTCTATCAGGGAAAAAATAAAACTAAATTCCTGACAGCTGTGCTCCCATGTTCACCATATTATTATTCACAGTAGCCAAGATATGGAAGCAATTCAAGTATCCGCCAACAGATGAACGAATAAAGATAATGTGGTATATGCATACACTGGAATATTACTTAGCCTTTCAAAAGAAGAAAATCAGGGGCACCTGGGTGGCTCAGTCGTTGAGCGTCTGCCTTCGGCCCAGGTCATGATCCCAGAGTCCTGGGATCGGGCCCCGCATCAGGCTCCCTGCTCCGCGGGAAGCCTGCTTCTCCCGCTACCACTCCCTCTGCTTGTGTTCCCTCTCTCGCTGTGTTTCTCTCTGTCAAATAAATAAAATCTTTAAAAAAAAAAAAAAAGAGGGGCGCCTGGGTGGCTCAGTCGTTAAGCGTCTGCCTTCGGCTCAGGTCATGATCCCAGGGTCCTGGGATCGAGCCCCGCATCGGGCTCCCTGCTCTGCGGGAAGCCTGCTTCTCCCGCTACCATTCCCTCTGCTTGTGTTCCCTCTCTCACTGTGTTTCTCTCTGCCAAATAAATAAAATCTTTAAAAAAAAAAAAGAAGAAGAAGAAGAAAATCATGCCATTTGAAACAAAATGCATATACCTGGAAGATATTATGTGAAGTGAAATACGTCAGTATTTATATATATCCTTTACAGAAGGATAAACACTGCATAACTCCACTTATTTGAGGCGTCTAAAATAGTCAAACTTATAGAAGCAGAGAAGACAACAGTGGTTGCCAAAGGCTGGGGGATGGAGGAAATGGGGAGTTGTTCAATGAGTATAGTTTCAGTTATGCTAGACTAATAAACTGTAGAGATGTGTTGGACAGCACAGTGCCTATAGTTAACAATATGGTATTGTCACTTAAAATTTGTTAAGAAAGTGGATCTCGTGTGTTTTTTTGGTTTGTTTTGTTTTTTTAAAAGATTTTTAAAATTTATTTATTTGATACAGAAAGAGAAAGAGAGAGTGCATGAACAGGGGTGGGAGGCAGAGGGAGAGGGAGAGGCAGGCTCCCCGCTGAGCAGGGAGCCCCATGCTGGGCTCAATCCCAAGACTCCAGGATCATGACCCAAGCCAAAGTCAGACACTTAAACGACTGAGCCACCCAGGTGCCCCTCCCACACACAAAAAGAAAAAGAGTACATGAAATTTTTGGAAGGTGTTATATATATCTATTACTGTGTCCGTGGTAAGAGTAATGGTATCATGGGTCTTTCATATGTCTGAACTCATATAATTGTGCACATTAAATATGCACAATTCTTTATACATCAGTTATGCCTCAATAGAGCTGTTTTAACAAAAAGCTAAATTCTTTCCTCTTACCATATTCAAAAGTAAATTCGAGATGGAACTAAGTGCTCAATATAATAATTTTATGTTATATATGTGACTATCACTTAAGCAATAAAAAAATCCATTTTAAAAACTGAGCTTTGACTACATAAGTATTTTTTAAATTCTGTATTAAAAACTCTATTAAAAAGTTTAAAGACAGAAAATATCTAGGACACATGTAACAATTGAAGAGTTATAATGTATAAATAAGGAGTTCCTAAAAACCAACTAGAAAAATACAAATAACCCGATGGAAAAATTATTACAGGTCATGAATAGACCGTTCATTCACGCGGGGTGGGGGGGTCTGGGCCCAGCAGGAAGTCTGCTTGACGATGCTCTTCCTCTGCCCCTCCCCCCACTCATGAGCTCTCTTGCTCTGGTGCTCTCTTTCTCTCTGTCTCTCTAAAATAAATGAATAAATCTTTTAAAAAAAGTAACAGCATTCACTGGCATGGTGGGTAAAGAGAAATGGGCGCTCTCATTTATTGTTGGTAGGGCCATAAATTTGTATAGCCTATTGGAAGAAGGAACTTTACGAACACCTATCAAAAATTTAAACACACACACTTTTAGAAGCATCATCCCAATCTCTAGCAATTTACATACCCAAAATCAACATATATACAGAGAACTATGCACAAAGATATTTGAACTATACTACTTTAGGAACAATCTGAATATCTATGAAAAGGATAACATTTAAATAAATTCAAGTGCACTTAGGTTATGGAATGCAATGGGGCCTGTACAGCTGATCTAAACTTACTAAGATAAAAAATTCTCTAAAATACACAGTAAAGTGAACAAAATCAAAGAACTTATATTACGACAGCCCATTCGTTGGTTTGAATCAGAAAGAATCAGAGAGAAGAGCAGATCATGATAATATTTCAAACATTCAGAAAAAGGAGCTATAAACATCTGGTTTTCCAGTAAGTTCAAATAAGCCCCCAGAGTTAGAGTAGTGAAAAATGGGTTAGGAATTATAGGGTTTTTTAGGACTTTTTAAAGTACAGTCTTTTGTTTGTTTTTAGTTTTGTTTTGTTTTAGACCAGAAACTGCACTGACTTAGTAAGTAAATGTTTTGCTTATCATACTTGCTTCTACTTCTGTAGTAGAGAGTTCCATGATAAAATAAAAGTACCATTATCCATGTGTGAGCAAGCAATATACATCTCCCATTCAATTCTCTCTTCCCTACCTTTGTACACACTTCATCACACACATACACACACACACACACACACGCACACACACACTTCACCTAGGAAACTTACTCTATAGTTTCCTTCTCTATACAGCAAATTTCTAGAAAGTAATAACTTCTCAATTTAAAATGTTATTATTGTTAGTTGGATGCAGCCAACGAGTAGATCCTCGCACACTGACATCTATATACTCTGAAAGAAATACAAAAACAGCGCTATAAGGCAACAAGACAATGAACAAAAGCAGGCAGGCTTTTCAAAAGATTTTATTTATTTATTTATTTATTTATTTATTTATTTATTTATTTGTCAGACACAGGGAGAGAGCACACTAGCAGGGGGAGCAGCAGACGGAGGGAGAGGCAGGCACCCCGCTGAGCAAGGACCCTGATTCAGAACTCGATCCCAAGACTTTGGTATCACGACCTGAACTGAAGGCAGACACTTAACCAATTGAGCCACCCAGATGTCCCAAAAGCAGGCAGATTTTGAGGGAAAATAGAAACTCAGAAGAAGTGGCTAGCATAGGGTGAATTTCCTATTTTTGTGTTTTTGCTCTGAGGGCAATTGTAGTCATGGAGGTGTGGAGTACGATAAAAAGTCTGATAAAGGGGCACCTGGGTGGCTCAGTGGGTTAAAGCCCCTGTTTCGGCTCAGGTCATGATCTCAGGGTCCTGGGATGGAGCCCCGCATCGGGCTCTCTGCTCAGCGGGGAGCCTGCTTCCCCCTCTCTCTCTGCCTGCCTCTCTGCCTACTTGTGATCTCTCTCTCTGTGTCAAATAAATAAAAAATAAAATCTTTCAAAAAAAAAGAAAAGAAAGTGGCTTAAAATGGCTACATAACTATGCTTAGTGAGGAAAAGAAAAAATAAGCATCTAATAATGAATGAATATTAGCAGAAATAAGAACTATAAAAAAAGAAAGCTACAAAAAATTTAGTACAGAAATACATAATACAGGAATTTTAAAAATAATTGGATTAGTATAATACTAGAACGAAAAAAATAGAGGAAAAATCAGTGGGCTTGAAGATATATCAGTAGAACTTATTCAATCTGAAAAAAGAGGAAAAAATAGAAAAAAAAGGATGAGTCTCAGGGACATGTGGGAGCATCTCAAGCATTCTAACATACGTATAACTAGAATCATCGAAGGAGATGAGGGAGAGAGAGAGAGAATGGACAGAAAATGTAGTTTAAGATATTATGACTTAAAACTTCCTAAATATGGTAGAATACATACATTTACAGATTCGAAATCTCAGAAAACCCCAAACACACAAAAATGAATAAAATAGGGTCTAGACACAACATGGTTAAACTATTAAAATCAAAAATTTACAGAAAATCTTGAAAGCAGCCAGGAAATAAAATAAAAGACACATCAAATACATGAGAAAAATAACTACAGACCAATATCCCTTATGAACGCTGATGCAAAAATCCTCCATAGGATACTTGGAAACCAAATTCAGCAGCATATTAACAAGATTACACATCATTACCAAGCAGGATTTATTACTAGATTACAAGGATGTTTCCACATATGAAGACTGATCAATGCAATATGTCACATCAACAGAATGAAGGGGAGAAAACACATAATCATCTCAATCAAAGCACAAGAAGCATTTGGCAAAACTGAATCCTCTTATGATAAAAACACTCATAACTTGGGAATAGAAGATAAACCCTAATATAATAAGAGCCATATTTGGAAAAAAAAAAAAAACCACAGTGAATATCACATTTTTTTTTAAAGATTTTATTTATTTGACAGAGAGAAACACAGCGAGAGAGGGAACACAAGCAGAGGGAATGGTAGCAGGAGAAGCAGGCTTCCCGCCGAGCAGGGAGCCCGTTGCAGGGCTCGATCCCAGGACTCTGGGGTCATGACCTGAGCCGAAGGCAGCCACTTAATGACTGAGCCACCCAGGTGCCCCGAATATCACATTTAATAATGAAAGATGGCAAGCTTTTCACCTAGGATCAGGAACAGTGTAATGATGCCCACTTTCACCACTTTTATTTGACATAGTACCGAGAGTCCTAGCCAGAGCAAATAGGCATCAGAAAAGAAATAAAAGGCATGCAAATTATAAAGGAAGAAGTAAAATTATCTCCAATCACAGAGGATAGTATCTTGATAAAAATATAAAAAAGTCCTGGGGCACCTGGGTGGCTCAGTCGTTAAGCGTCTGCCTTCTGCTCAGGTCATGATCCCAGGGTCCTGGAATTGAGCCCCGCATTGGGCTCCCTGCTCCAGGAAGCCTGCTTTCTCCCGCTACCATTCCCTCTGCTTGTGTTGCCTCTCTCGCTGTGTTTCTCTCTGTCAAATAAATAAAATCTTTAAAAAAAAAAACAAAGTCCTAAAGATTTCACAAAGATCTCTTAGAACTAATACACACATAATAAACATGTCAACATACAAAGTCAACACACAGACTCAGGTGCACTTCTATACACTAACAAAGAACAATCTGAAAAGGAAACTAAGAAAATAATTCAATTTAAAATAGCATAAAAAGGGGCGCCTGGGTGGCTCAGTGGTTTAAAGCCTCTGCCTTCGGCCCAGGTCATGATCTCAGGGTCTTGGGATCGAGCCCCGCATCGGGCTCTTTGCTCAGCAGGGAGCCTGCTTCCCCCTCTCCCTCTGCCTGTCTCTCTGCCTACTTGTGATCTCTCCCTCTCTGTCCAATAAATAAATAAAATCTTTTTAAAAATAAATAAATAAAATAAAATAGCATAAAAAGTAAAATACTTAGAAATTGATTTAACCAAGCAGGTGATAGACTTGTACAATGAAAACTGTAAAATGTTTCTGAAATAAAATAAAGAAGACATAAATAAATAGAACTATTTCCCAGGTTTATGGAGTAGAAGATATTGTTAAGATGTCAGTACTACCCAAGGTGATTTACAGATTTAATGTAATTTCAATCAAAATCCCAATGAGGGGATCTTTTTTGCAGAAATAGAAAAATCTATCCTAAAATACATATGTAATTTCAAGAAACCCCCCAAAATTCTTAAAAATAACAAAGCTGGAGGACTCATTTCCTGATTTTGAAACTAACTATAAAGTTACAATAATCAAAACAGTGTGGTGCTGGTGTATTTTAGACAAACAGATCAATGGGAGAGAATAAGGAATCCAGAAATAAACCTTCAAATACATGGTCAAATGATATTCAACAAGGGTGCCAAGACTATTATATGGGGAAAATACTTTTCAGTGAATGGTGCTGGGGAAACTGGCTATTCACATACAAAAGAATAAAGTTGGACTCTTAGCGCAAACAAAAATTAACAAATTAACTCAAAATTGGTCCATAACCCTAAATGTACGATCTAAAACCATAAAACTCTCTGAAGAAAACATGGGATCTGCCAATAATTTCTTGGAGATGACACCAAAAGCACAGGCAATCAGAAAAAAAAAAAAAGTAGACGATTTAGATTTCATGAAAATTAAAAATTTTGTGCATCAGAAGACACCGCTGACAGAGTAAAAAGGCAACTCATGGAACGGGGAAAGTATTTGCAAATCACATATCTGATGAAGTATTAGTATAGCTATGGATATAGAGAACTCCTCTATACTCAAAACAAAACAAACCTCAACATGACTCAAAAACAAAAATGGGCACCTGACTGGCTCAGTCATTGTCTGCCTTTGGCTCAGGTCATGACCCCAGGGTCCTGGGATGGAGCCCCATGTCTGGCTCCCTGCTCAGTGGGGAGTCTGCTCTTCCCTCTCCCTCTACCCCCTGCTCATGCTCTCTCTCTGTCTGGCTCTCTCTCCCTAATAAATAAATAAAATCTTTTTTCAAAATGGTTATGATCAAGCTTTATGTGTATTTTGCCACAATAAAAAATGGGTGGAGTGGTGACTGGGTAACAATAATTTAAAACTGACCATTGTCTTTCCATCGGAAATCATGGAGGCCAACAGATAAGTGAAACAACATCTGCAAAGTGACTAAAGGGAGGGAAAATGTCAACCCAGAGAAATATCCTTCAAGAATAAAATCAAAGAAAGCATAAGGAAATTTGTAACCACCCAGATGCATTACAAGAAAGGCTAAAGATAGTTCTTCAAAGCAAAAGGAACTATATAGAACAAGTATAACATAAAGGCCAGAGTAGTGTATGAACCTATAAAGCACCAAATTATTTGTTTTCTTGTGCAATGATACAATATTAACTCTAAGTAGACTGTAAATAAGGCTGCATATTATAATTCCTACAAACATTTTTTGAAAATGTAATTCAAAAAGATATATCTGAAAACTAATATAAAGTCAATTCATCAGGAAGATAGTAATTATAAATATATATAAGCCTTAAAAGATATATGAAACAAAAATTAAGAGATTAAAAGAAAAAGAGACAATTCCACAACTCTAATAAGGAATTTCAAAACTTTTCTAGGCAGTTCATAGAAAAAAGAGATGGAAAGTAGATAAAGATGGAGAATCCAAGAAACACTGCCAACTACTTTGGCTTAATTTATATTTCAGGACATTAAACCCCAAAACTTTAAGTACAAATTGTATGTTTACCAAATAGAACATATAGTGGGCCATAAATTTAGAAGTTCTGAACTTATACAAAGTATATTATCTAACCACAATGGAACTAAATTAGAAATCAATAGAAACAAGATATCTAGGAAAGGCCCCAATACTTGGAAATTAAACAACATACTTCTAAATTATCAAAGTGCTAAAAAGAAACCACGAAGTTTTAAATATTTCAGAATGAATGATAATGAAATACAGTATATGAAAATGAGTGTGACGCAGCGACAGCATTCTTAGAAGTGGATAGCTTTAAATACTAATATTAAGAAAAGAAGAAATGTCTAAAATTGATCATCTGAGGTTCCACTTCAAGAAGCTATCAAAAGAAGAACAAAGTGCCCCCAAGGAAATAAAAGGAATGAAATATTAAAGATAATAGCAGAAGTTAACAAAATAGAAGATAAACAATGGAGACAATTGACAAAACCAAAAACTCACTCTATGTAAAGATCAATAAAATGCTAAACTCCTGGCTATATTAATCAAGAAAAAAGGGAGAGAACCCAAAAAAAGATATTTTCACTGCAGATCCTACATGTATTAAAGGAATGATAAAAAGAGAATATTGAACAACTTAATGTCAAAAAAAATGTTGACACACGGTAGTTAGAATTAACAAATTCTTTGAAAAATACAGCTTGACAGAAACATACAATTGTCAGAGGATTAAAAAGGAAATTTCAACATCCCTGTAAGTACTAAATGCGTTATCTAAAACCTCACCATGAAAACTCAAGCCCCAGATAATTTAATCAGTAAATTCTATCAAACTTTCAAAAAAAATGATACATGAACTTTTTCAGAAGATAGAGAAGGAAACACTTCCAACTGTGTTTTATTACTAATATATCACTAATTAAAAAAAAACTCAACAGTTGTTTCAGAAAAAAATTCTAGACTAACATCTCATAAACAACAAATTTTCTTAACAAAATGTTAGCAAAGCAATCTAACAAATTATAAAAAAAGAACACTAATGGCCACATAAGGCTTCCCCCAGGAAAGCAAGGTAGGTTTAACTTTAAAATTGATCAAGGTAATTCACAACATTAACAGAATAAAGAAGGAAAAGGGTAAGATCCTCTAAGAAAAAGAAAGACATTTGCCAAAATCCAACATCCATTTATGATATTCGCCAAACTAAGAATAAAAGGGAACTTCTTTGATTTGATTAAGAACATCTAAAAAAGAAATCTACCACTAACGTAGTTGATGGTGACATTCTGAACACTTACTCCTGAGGCTGAGACTGAGTCAAAAATTTCCACTCTCTGGGGCACCTGGGTGGCTCAGTGGGTTAAAGCCTCTGCCTTCACTCAGGTCATGATCTCGGGGTCCTGGGATCGAGCCCCATATCGGGCTCTCCGCTCAACGGGGAGCCTGCTTCCCCCTCTCTCTGCCTGCCTCTCTGCCTATTTGTGATCTCTCTTTCTGTGTCAAATAAATAAATAAAATCTTTAAAGAAAAAAAAAATTTCCACTCTCGTCACTCATCTATTCAGTCTTGTCCTTTAGGTCCTAGTCATTTCAGCTGGACAAAGAAAAAGAAAATAAAAAGCATAAAGTTCAGAAATAAGGAAGTAAGTTTGGAGAAAAAAAATAAAAAGAAGAAGCAAGATTATCCCTCTTCAGGGTCACCATGATTGTTTACATAGAAAAATTCTGAGAAATCTACCAAAAAACTAAGTGAATTAAGGAAGCTCTTGGACTATAAGGTTTACAGACAAAAATCAACTGTGTTTTCATATCACAGCAGCAGAGACTCAGAAATGAAATTTTTTAATATATATCTGTAGGAAAATATATAGATCTCTAAGAAATAGAAGCAGGATGGATTTTTAAAAAGTTATACAAGATGCCTTCACTGAAAAAGACCTAGATAAGTGCAGGGCTATATGGTGTTTATGATGTAGAAAAATCAATATTCTTATAATGCCTGTTCTTCCCAAATTTGGGGGCTGGTAAGTCTGAAATCTGCAGGGCAGGCCAGCAGGCTAGAGCCCCAGGCAAGAGTTGACATTGCAGCCTAAAGCCAAAACCAGTCTTGTCTGAGAATTTCATCTTCTTTGGGGTGTGGGAGTGGGCCAGTCATTTTCTTTTAAGACCTTCAATTGACTGGATGAAACCCACACCCTTTATGGAGAGTAATCTATTTTACTCAATGTCTACTTATTTAAATGTTTATCTCACCTAAAAAATATATTCACAGAAACCCCATACTGGTGTTTGGCACATACCTGGGCACAAAATTAATAGTCACCCATACCTTTATTAGAAATGGATCATAAATCTGAACTTAAAAACAAAAATTAGAAACAGAAAGAAACAGAGGAGAAAAATCTCTGTGACCTAGTGGTAGACAGAGACTTCTTAGGAAACTTTTAAAAACACACAAAATCATAAAAGGAAAAAGCAAAGATTAATTAGAAGTTATCAAAATTTAAAATTTCTGGTCTTTGAAAAACACCATCAAGGAAAACTAAAAAGCAAGCCACAGAATGAGAAAACATTCACAATCCAGATATCTGACAATAGCCTTGTACCCAGAACACATAAAGAACTCTTGTAATTCGGTAAGAAGAATTCAAACAACTCACTTAGGTGTGAACAAAAGAATCAAACACACATTCAACCAAAAAATGATGTATCGATGACTGACCGGTAAGCACATGAACAATACTCCACATAATTTGTCATCAAGGGAAATGAAAATTCAGTTCACAATGAAATAGTGTCACAAACCCATTAAAATAGCTAAAGTCAAGGGGCACCTGAGTGGCTCAGAGGGTTAAGCCTCTGCCTTCGGCTCAGGTCATGATCCCAGTGTCCTGAGATCGAGCCCCATATCGGGCTCTCTGCTCAGGAGGGAGCCTGCTTTCCCCCCCTCTCTCTGCCTGCCTCTCTGCCTACTTGTGATCTCTCTCTCTCTCTGTGTCAAATAAATAAATAAAATCTTTAAAAAAAAAAAAATAGCTAAAGTCAAGAAGACTGGCCATAGTAAGTGTTGGGGAGAATGAAGTACAATGGGACACTCACGGTAGAAAAATAAATTGGTACCTTGGAAAAGTGTTGGGCAGTTTCTTCAACACCTAAACATAGGGGCACCTGGGTGGCTCAGTCGGTTAAGTGTCTGCCTTCAGTTCAGGTCATGATCCTGGGGTCCTGGGATCGAGCCCCGCCTCGGGTTCCCTGCTCAGCAGGAAGCCTGCTTCTCCCTCTGCCAGTTACTCCCCCTACTTGTGCTTGTTCTCTCTCTCTTTCTCTCTCTCTCTGACAAGTAAATAAAATCTTAAAAAAAAAAAAAAACTAAACTAAACATATACCTACATACTGTGTTGAACATATACCTGCATGTTTACCAAATAGAACTGATAGTACGTCAGACAAATACTTATACACTAATCTTCATAACAGCAATGCAAATGCTCATCAGCTGGTGGCTGGGCCAACAAGCTGATATATCCATATCCAAACAAATACACAGGAGGAGAAAAATGCTATGCAACAGTATGAGTGAATCTCAAAATCGTTACTCTGATCGAGAGAAGCCAAACATGGAAAAGTACAGGCTATGGGATGCCATTTATAGAAAATTTTAGAAAGTTCAAACTAAAGGGTAGTGCCGGAAACTAGATCAGGGACTGCCTGGGGCCCAAGATATAGAGATGGCGGACTGCAGATGGGCATCATTTACAGTGATTGAAAGTTCTCTTCGTGTTAGGGGTGGTGGTTTCGTGGACATGAACAATTTTGTCAGAATTCATCAAATGGCACACTGCTCAATACACCTCAATGAAACCACAGCCGTATGGTCAGCGACCTGGCAATAGCTACATAATGTGGCAGAGGGTAGCCACACTTGTGAGCCTAGCGTAATGTATAAACTGGTCACATCACTAAGGTGTACACCTGAAACTAATATGGTGTGTCAAATATACATAAATAAATAAATAAATGGATGCAGGAGCAAATAAAATACAAATTAACCAATCAGTAAATAAAAGCATAGACTTGTATGAGATTTTCTTCTCTGGGTTTTTTTTTTTCCCCACCCCCTTGGCAATCAGGAAGGGAAACAGGGAGTATCAGTTTATCAGTTTATCAACGAACTTGTGATGCATAACAAACCACCCCAAAAATTACAGACGTAAGACAAGTGTTTTTTTTTTAAATATATTTTATGGTTGTCTTCATGTTCAAAGTAGTATTTTTGACAAATGATAACAGACTCTAAAGGTAGATATTTAGATACTAAAAAGAATATCCATTAACTGTTTTTCCTAAGAGCAGATGATCTTTAGTTGAGTAGTTCTGTGGTCTTTTCTCCCCTCGTATTTTATTTGGAAATGTTCCAAACTTTTGGAAAAATTGAAAGCTTTGTAGAAGATACACCTGCATGCTTGCTACCTAAATTCTACAGCTGACATTTTTAGTAGATTAAAAAACAGATTCTTGGGCTCACAGTCCTACTGGAACGATGGTCTGGCGTGGTCTGGCCAGCTGCTCTTGCTCATTGCCCTCAGTGGAAGTGTAGGTGGGGGCTGGCTGGACCTGGGCCTCTCTCCTGTGTGTGGCTGGTGACAGGAGTGCCCAGGGTGACCGGACGGACCCTGGTCTGGCACCATCCAGCAGGATCCCAGAGCTCTTTACCCAGCAACCGTTCCCAAAGCAGCAAGACTACAAGGCTTTTGAGGCCTGGGTTTCTAACTTGCATAGCATATGACTAATATTACATTACTTCTCCTGGATGCTATTGGTGACAAAGCCAACCCCAAATTGGTTGGGAGGGAGCAATGTGAGGACAAGCGAGGTAAACTCTATCTCTTGATGGGTCGTCACTCTTGAAGTCTGCCGCACTCAACCAATAGGTAGTTAATGGACTAATTCTCTAAAATGTCTGGTGTCCCCAGCCTCACCCACCTCCTCAGCCTGTGTCCTCTGCCCGCTGACAGAGTCCTAGCTCACAGACGGGCCCTGTCCCCCACCTGGGTAAGGGTTCTTGGGCATCCATGATAACAAGTGCCTGCCAGGCACTGGGCACTCTGCTTGGGTTTTGCATCCATTCCTCCTAAACCCCTCCTAAATGATGACAGGAGATGTTCCCGTTTTACAACTAAAACTCACAAAAGTTAATATGCATGATTTAACCTCGAAAGATTTTTCAAGTTCACAAAGGTAAATCACAAGAAACACAAGTAGGACAGGGACACAGAAGTCAAACCTGGTTCTGTCAGACTCCTAGGCCTCTTGTCTTAGACACGACCCATGCTGTTCAATGGCTTCTGGAAATAGTAAATATTTTCATTTTTTAGGACAAAACTAATGAAAGAAAATATCTAATTTTACCCCTATAGAGTCAAAGAAATTTCAATGCGTCCTTCCAACACAAATACACACACACACACACACACACACACACCCTTGGAGCACCTGGTAATATTTTTTAAATCTCTTTAGTAATTATTATTTGGAAAGGACAATTTAGAGTGATGAGTCACTGCTCTGTCTCCCAGGGCTTAATAATAGCAAAACCTGCTGGAAGTTAAAAAGGGATTGGAAAGACAGTGGAGGCAGACGGAGGGGTTGCTGAAGGGGATTTCTGCCAGATGGCAAGGCCGTGCGACTGAGAAATGCTTGTCTTCTTGTCCTCTTACTTCAGTGTACTTTTATGTCCTGAGCCATCTCGCAGGAATTAATACCCAAGGCCAATTTCTGCTTTTAGGATCAGAATGAAAGATAAGGAAGTTCTTTAT
Source organism: Procyon lotor (assembly GCA_028646535.1). NCBI lineage: Eukaryota > Metazoa > Chordata > Mammalia > Carnivora > Procyonidae > Procyon > Procyon lotor. Next base: position 70,967,402 of record CM053616.1, read on the forward strand.
GGTGTCCTTTGGAGGATGTGGTTATTGGGTTTATGAAACTCAACAGATGAAAAATAATGAAATGTCAGGAACATCCCTGTAGACTGGTCTGGGGGAAGAGCCTCCACATGAAGAGAGGCAGCGGAGAAGTTTAAAGGACTAATTTAGTGCCCCTGGCCCGCCAGCAAGCCACAAGCCTGGGAGCATTTCAATTATCCGTGACCAGCCATCTGCTGATTCTTAGAACTTCCTGAGGCTCCACAGTGTCCCATGATAAGATTTTAATATCTCATAGCATTATAGACAAGAATCTTGGAGTGACAGATCCGGACATGACATTGCAGTTGTTTGTGTAAAGATATTCCCCAAATACCTTCTGCTAGCCCCCGGATTTCCTCTTGTAGATAATATGCTACGGTGTTACAGGTTTCCGACAGGAGAAGTGAACTCAAATGAAAGCCACTCACATGCTTTTAAAAAAAAAAAAAAGCCTTTATCACATACTGAATTTTAAAATTTGGTTTTCAGAATGAAGAAAATAAATCTGATTTTGAAAAAAAATTGTGTCTTGATCCAGAATGGAGGTAAAAAAAAAATTTTTTTTCTCACAACTTTATGAGGCAGGGGTGATGAGGATTTTTTGTTCTCTTGAAGATCATGCAGCCAGTGAGGAGAAAAGCCAGAATTAAAACTCAGGTCGGGGCGCCTGGGTGGCTCAGTCGTTAAGTGTCTGCCTTCGGCTCAGATCATGATCCCAGGGTCCTGGGATCAAGCCCCACATCGGGCTCCGTGCTCAGCAGGAAGCCTGCTTCTCCCTCTCCCACTCCCCCTGCTTGTGTTCCCTCTCTATCTCTCTCTCTGTCAAATAAATAAAATCTTTAAAAAAAAAAAAATCTCAGGTCAATATGACTCCAAAACTGAGCTATTTTCACTTCCTACAAAGGGATAAAAGTAATATCAACTCCAGGAGTGTATACAACACAGACACTTAAGCTACTTTGGGGAAAATTTAGGAGGCAGGACTGGATTAAAGGGAAGCCCACCTTGGAATTGCTGTATTTCCATCCCTAATTCAGTGTAGACGTGGCCCAAGATAAACCTTCCTAGGCCCCGCCAGAGTGGACAGCATGTTCAGCAGGGAATTTCCACAAGCCCCAACGTAGATAAAGAACATCTCTCGTCAGTCCTGACCTCTCTCTGTTGAGTATTGGATTTTCCATTGTAGTGATTCTCAAAGTGGGGACCCCACACCAGCAGCAGCAGCCTCACCTGGGAGATCGTTAAAAATGGAAATTCTCAGGCCTATCACCCAGACTTACAGAATCAGCAGCTGTGGGGAAGTGGGGAGATTAGTGCTCTAATAAGCTTTCCAGATGATTAGGTTGCGTGAAGTTGGAGAACTTCTGCTCACTGTATCCGCAGTGCATAGCCCCTGTGATTCAACAGATAACCAAATGGTTGTTTTTGCTACAGCACAATTTAAGTACTTTAAGCCTCCTCAAGTCAGGAGTCATAGCTGCCTCAGGAGCCGTGTGGACAAAGGCCCCTCAAGGAGGCCCTTGCCGGCCACAGTGACTCAGGCTTTGCGCTATGTCTCAGCTCTAATCCCACTTTCCTGAGCGCCCTCCCTCAGTGAGCTTATTTTGCCCCGGAGGATTTAGATCCTTTTAGGGAATTGTTTTCAGCCTCCTGAATATTAATTTGATCGAGACTGTGTTTATATCCCTCGGTGAAATTATGCCATTTTTTGTTTCTACTAATTTCCCTGCCTACCTGTGTGCATCAAAGATGGCATCTGCTTACAACAGAGGCTCAAAGTGAGAGGCAGACGTGGGTCCAAGTTGGCCCGATGGCCCAGGAGCCTCTTGAGACTGATGCCCTTCCAAAGATAAATTCAAGTCCCCCAACCAAATGCTTTATTTGGTTTCTATGTCATGACCATTCTATGTCATGATGGAGGCATTGGCACTGGGAGAGGCCTGCTCACCAGGTCTCTGGCCTGAGTCACTTGCCTTGAGTCACTGGCAGTCAGGTTGGTGACAAGGGAAGGCCAGACCCTTTAGGGAGGAGCCCGAGGCCCAGGTGACATGGGCAGCATCTCTGGCCTGCCCATGACTTGTTCATCCTGAATAAGTGTTTGCCACTGGATTTTTCTTCTTCAAGTTTTTAAATTCCAGTTAGTTAACATATGTAAGATGTAGAATTTAGAGATTCAGCATTTCCATACAACACCTGATGCTCATCACAAGTGCCCTCCTTAATCCCCATCACCTATTTAACCATCTCTCCCCCCACTCCTCTCCCCCTCCACCCCTCCCCCCTCCGGTGATGATTACTTTGTTCTCTATAGTTAAAAGTCTGTTTCTTGGTTTACGTCTGTCTTCCCATGTTCATTTGTTTTATTTCTTAAAATAATTCCACACATAAGATTGAGTGGAATCATATGGTATTTGTCTCTGACTTATTTCACTCAGCATAATTCTAGCTCCATCCATGCAAATAGCAAGGTTTCGCTTTTTTATGGCAGAGTAATATTCTACTGCGTGTGTGTGTGTGTGTGTGCCCCATATTCTTTATCCATTCATCCATCAGTCAATGGACATTTGGGCTCTTCCCATAAGTTGGCTATTATTGATAGTGCTGCTATAAACGTCAGGATATATGCATCCCTTAGAATCTATATTTTTATATCCTTTGAGTAAATACCTAGTAGCTCCATTGCTGGATTGTAGGGTAGTTCTATTTTAACTTTGTGAGGAACTTTCATACTATTCTCCAGAGTGGCTGCACCAGTTTCCTTGCCCCTATTCACCTTTCCCATGAAATCCTTATTCTCATGTTTATCTTTGTGAACAACACAGTTTAACCAACGATATGTTAGGATTTCAGTGACTACTTATGAAAAATTGTGAAAATCACGTAAGAGACACTTTATAACGGAAGTGGAATGGAATCTCTTAACATTCAAGAGTTACCATGCTTTAATTGACATGCAGAGGCTTCACAAAGAAATTCAGAGTCAAACTATCTTTTTTAAAATTTTAATTCTGGTAGAGTTAGCATACAGTGTTGTATTAGTTTCAGGTGTACAATATAGTGATTCAATGCTTCCTGGTGTTCATCATGACAAGCGTGCTCCTTAAGCCCCATCACCTATCCCATCCCCCACACCACTCCCCTGTGGCAACCATCAGTTTGTTCTCTATAGTTTAGAGTCTATTTCTTGGTTTGTCTCTCTTTTTTCCCCCTCTGCTCATTTGTTTTGTTTTGTTCCTTAAATTCCACATAGGAGTGAAATCAGATGGTATTTGTCTTTCTCTGACTTGCTTCACTCAGCATGATACTCTCTAACTTCATCCATGTCCTTGCAAATGACAAGATTTCATCCTTTAGATGGCTAAGTAATATTCCATTGTAGATATATATACCATCTCTTCTTTATCCATTCATCAGACAATGGACACTTGGGCGGCTTCCATATCTCCATATCTTGGCTATTGTAGACAATGCTGCTTTTATAAACATAGTGGTGCATGTATCCCTTTGAATCAAAAACAATCTTTGGGGCACCTGGGTAGCTCCAACTCTTGATCTCAGCTCAGGTCTTGATCTCAGGATTGTGAGTTCAAACCCCACATTGGGCTCCATACCGGGCATGGAGCTTACATTAAAAAATAAATAAAAAATTTTAAAAAACTACCTGTATCTTTAAGAGATTCCTTGATTAGGTCAGGTACCACTCTTGTTCATTTTGTCTGTCCAAACCCATTTCTCTCCTCTATACCTTCCCCTACCTTCAGCTCTGTCTCCCCTTTCTAATTCAGTTCTATCTCAACATCCCTTAAGTCTCTTGAGTCCCTTCGACTGTCTCTTAAAGCCAAACAACTTGACGGGGAGCCCATACAAGTAGACTTTAACCCATGGGCTAGGTCAAAATTAAGAGGCATCATCTAAGATTTTTCTAAGCGTACAGAAGATAAAACAAAAAATGTACTGAGAAATCCAGAATAGACCTATAGTTAAAATCCTGATTGCCAAACACATCAAGTAGTCTCATGCTGGCAGGCCCCACAGAGGGGAAATCCTGGACAGGAAAGTCTCACTGTGATGATGCTGTTGAAGTGATCAAGGGCAGTGGTTCCATGGAATGGCTAATTAGTTCAATAAGGCTGTCAAAATAGACTGGGTTCCTTATGGGTTACACATAATTATAAACCTGTAAAGACTAAGGTATTTATTCTTGTAAGCAGGGAACTGATGAAGCCACTGAACAATTAAAAAACAGATTGTTCAGCATATTTCTAAAGCACTGGGCACAGACTCCAATGCCAAAGTGACCACTGCTCAGACTTGGCTGTCTGTAAAGGAGACAAATTAAAACTTGAAATTGGAGATTTAATTAAACAAGTTAGAATGGTAAATAATTCCTTTGTTTCAACTCTAGCATCTCAAGGAAAATTTTGAAAGGGTAGGAGATAATCAACTTATCAATGGATAAAGAAGAAGTGATTACACACACACACACACACACACACACACACACACACACAGTGGATTATTACTCTCCCATCAAAAAGAATGAAATCTTGCCAGTTGCAACAACATGGATGGAACTAGAGTGTATTATGCTAAGCAAAATAAATCCATCAGGGAAAGACAAGTACTATATGATTTCACTTACATGTGGAATTTAAGAAACAGATGAACATAGGGGAAAGGGAAAAAAAGAGATAGAGAAGCAAGCCATAAGAGATTCTTAACTATAGAGAATAAACTGAGGGTTTATGGAGGAAGGTGAGTGGAAGATGGGCTAAGTGGGTGATGGGTATTAAGGAGGGTACTTGTGGTGAGTACTAGGTGTTATATGAAAGTGATGAATCACTAAATTCTACACCTAAAACCAATTTTACCATTTATATAGAATGAAATACTACCCAGCCATCAAAAAGAATGGAATCTTGCCATTTTCAATGATGTGGATGGAACTAGAGGGTATTATGCTAAGTGAAATAAGTCAGAGAAAGACAAATACCACATGATTTCATCATATGTGGAATTTAAGAGACAAAACAGAGGAACATAGGAGAAGGGAAGGAAAAATAAGGTGAAAACACGGAGACAGACAAACCATAAAAGACTCTTAACTCTGGGAAACAAACTGAGGAGTTTGCTGGAGGGGAGATGGGTAGGGGGATAGGGTACTGGGTGATGGTCATTAAGGAGGGAACTTGATGCAATGAGCACTGGGTGTTATAAGCAACTGATAAATCACCAAGTTCTACCCCTGAACTAATAATATACCATATGCTAACTAACTTGAATTTAAATAAATTCTTTTTAATAAAGGAAAATAAATAAAATGGTCCTCATATTAAGGAACTCCTATGCTCCCCAAAAGGGATGCTATTATAAAGGTAGACGCATACACGAAAGAGCATAATTTGGATGCTAAAAGAAAAATGCTCTAGCTAATCACTCTGCCACATGGGCAGCCCTTACTACAATGAAAGTCTTCTGATTCTATACAGAGGCAAATTCTTGGACAACTTCAAAGAGGCTATCCTATGATGTCAAAATGTGGCTCCAGAATCAGAGAAAAAGATGTTGGTAATAATCTGGCTATATGTTACAAGAGGATATAATCTTCCCTACTCTTATATCAGTCTTCCACGGGTGCCAGGGAACTTCAAACAGCATCAAATGCACTTAACTCTGGTGGAGAAACTTTACTAAAATTCCTGGGCAAGTACACAGTGCATACATCATCTGTCACCAACATTACCTCTGAGAAGTATTAAAAATAAGACATGGATATGAGACCAGTCCTCAAGTCGCCCTTAGACATCTCTGGACAGATTTCATATAGTTATCATCCTAGCTAGAAAAGCCAAATCCCATAGTCGTCCAGTATTAGAGGAACCCACGTCACTGAAACTGTCATTGTGAAACTGAAAAAATCTTACCACTCACTCAAAAACTCCATTTTGTCCTTTTTTTTTTTTTTTTGATCTTCAGAAGTTATCTACAGGGCAAATTTTTTTTTTTAATTAGCAAAACTCTCAGAAACCCTTGAACTTCCAAAGTTGTTGCTTTGGTCATGACCTTAATGACCATGGACAAATCCCAACTGAAGCTCATTGGCTCTCCCTTCGTGAGTTGATAGCTGGCAGCCCTATAAATTGCGGACAATCATCCAGATCTTATATTCCATCCTGTTACAAACTTACATAGCAAATACTTAAACTATGACATACTTTCTTTTACTATCTTCTTGGTGACTTTTCCTTAGCATCTTCCTAAACAATCCCTACATGGCCGAATACCCATAGACCTGGTCTTCTAGAGAAGACACGAGTTGGGGGGAATAGCTTTTGAATCCAGATGAAAATGACTTTATCGAGTCCTACTATACCGACAGCACACTAGTTTAATTACAAGATATTGATCCTTAGATTTGTGTCCCCAATTCAACAGAAGCCAACTTTCCTTGGACAACTGGAAAGATAACCCAACAGAAGCCTCCAGATTTTTAGGAATCCTCTAGATGCATATAATCTTCTGAAGGCAACAGCTGAATCAAAATCCCCGGATACAGTCAACATAGCGACTTGAAATACACCGCTTCCACCTAAAAATATCAGAACAAGATCTCAAATGCCTACAACTTTTGAATGACATGCCTTTGCTTGCATGTTTCTTATTGCCCTACCTATTGTCTTTCCTCTCTGTAGTTTTAAGGGACTGGCTCTCTAATAGGTATGTGTTATCACGTAATAGTAGGACATAGAATGCTTCTATCCTTAACATTGTCATGTGCACCACTAGTTACTCCTTAGTATGAGTACCATACTTTGCTACAACTCACTTGTGATTTATCTAAAACATACCACTGAACCATCTATTGGTCAGTTTCTTTTGGGCAGTAAGCCATTTTCTTTTGATTAGTATCGATATGCTTTTGAGTGCCACATGACACTCTGTCATTAAAAGGAATCAATTTCCTCAATAGACTTGACCACTACATGACACTTTATATGGCAAATATCGAAACAGATCAGAGAGCTGAAAGACTAAAACCCTCTTATCACATCAGAGGTGATAGGAGAGGTTTTTACCTTTTATAGGAGCTAGCATCTATAACCAAATTTTTATAGAAATAGCACTTAGTGAGGACCTAAGAACTGGATGCACAAGTTGAAGATGTTTCATTTTTATAAACCTTACAAAGATCTAGAACTTAAACACAAGATCATTCCCTTCTACAACCACACCTGCTGATCTTTAATTTTCATCACCTGATGACTCGTCATGCTCAAATCAGAATTGCATAGCACACCTGACAACCTCTTGGAAGTTTTTAGGTCAAAATTACTTGACTAAGTGTTCCCCAATAACCGGTGTAAGATTTTCAGCACAAAAACCTCTTAGTTAATACTTACAAGTTAAATAGGGACTTACTTTCCTGATAAATGAATACCTACTTATAAGAAAGTCCTTCATGTCACTGAGGATCCATTTTGGCCCATCAGCTTTCCCTCTCAGAAACAAACAAACAAACAAACCAACAAACAAAGCTCTTTAGCCAATTCATGAAGAAGAAAAATTGATCTTCAGTTTGTGAACTTAACTATTCTGGACTACTTTTTCCATTCCTCACAACACCTCATTTCATGTTTCAAAGTCTACCTGAAAGGTAGAGACATTCTGCACATTACAATTCCAAGAACTACAGAAGGACTTGACAATGCCATTAGGGCTACAGATCTTCCACCAAAGAATTTCACAAGATAGACAAAATGGTTCAAAAATGAGCATCCCTAGTCATATGCAGCCTTCAAGGCAGAATGTGTCCCATTTTACGGGAATAATAATGCTCACCAACTTTTCCAGACTCTTTCTTGTTCTATAAATATCTGAAAACACACAAAGAAATTATAACATTAGGTAATCTGTCTGATATCCCTAGGTATGCTACTCCCCATTCTACAGATCGAGGATAAGATACGTTCTCTGGTTTAATTTGACTATTCATGACTCCCAGATTCAAAGTGGGCTACATCTTCTGATCATAATCCTCTTCTTAGCATTTACGTCTTTGCAGCATTCAAATGTGTGGTTCCCCATGTCTAAAATGCCATTACTCAGTTGCTGTCTCACCATTGACTGTTCAACAGAAATAAAACTTTATAAAGTGTGTCAAAAGTCAAGTGACCTCCAACATAGCAACAGGTACTTTGACCAGCAGTGTATATGTAGAATGAGCACCCTGAGAAAGTAGTGTATCCTATAGTATTTATTGGCCTAAGTATAGCCAAAAGGCAGGGCTGAGGAATGAAAGTTATTTCAAAACCACAACTTGTAAATTACACAAACTGGAAAGAAACCACAACTCACAAAACAGAGAAACTATATGAATCCTATTTAAAACACAAACTCTTTAAGTTCTATGTGCATGAGCAAGTGCTTTCTCCAATGCTAGAAAAATAAAACCACGGTTTCAACAATAACCTTACTCCACATACCCACCGAATAAGCTATTCCCTAGTTTCTAACTTTCCAACCAATCGCTGCCAAGCCCTACTTATTTACTACTTCCCACCTGAAACCACCTTATGGCAAACTCCTCTCCAAAAAATCCAAGTGCTCAAGCTACTAAATTCATTTGGTGAAGGCTTTCTCCCCTGACAAGTTTCTAATGAACTCATCCTGTTTTCCAGTCACAACTAATTTCTCCAACCATCATTTATGGGACCTTTGACTCAAACCACTTGGATGAACGTATATAAAGACCCATTTTCGGGGCGCCTGGGTGGCTCAGTCATTAAACGTCTGCCTTCGGCTCAGGTCATGATCCCAGAGTCCTGGGATCGAGCCCTCATTGGGCTCCCTGCTCTGCAGGAAGCCTGCTTCTCCCGCTATCATTCCCTCTGCTTGTGTTCCCTCTCTCGCTGTGTTTCTGTCAAATAAATAAAATCTTTTTAAAAAAAAAAAAAGACCCATTTTCCCAATGGGGAAATTGAGGATCAATTTTTCTTCTTCATGTTGTTGGACAGCAACTCCAAGAAGTCCACCTGTACGTTCTTCTTGCCCAAACATGAGTGTCTGACACCTAATAGGCACACAACATCTGTTAAATGGATAAAAATAAGCTAACATTATTAGAGATATTTTACTGGGGTTAACATGCATTTTTGCAGTTGCCCCTTTAATCTCAGGAAATTACTGAAAAGCAAAAGCTCCAAGTGCATGGAAATATGCCCAATTTATACTGAATGAAAGCAATACTGAATGAAAATGTTTGGAGCAGAGCCATTGAGTGCTTTTGTGCCAGAAATTCAATGAGTTGGGAATTCAAGTACATTCCTCCGATTTTTAAATACAGGGCTAATGTTACTTCTCCAACTGAAAACCCTGCTGATCAAAGACCACTATGGGGCAAGATAAGCAGAGGCCAGACTCCCCTTTTCTGCTTCATCATACTCAGGGCCCATCTCATTGCCCTCTGGAGGAAACCTAGTCTCCTCATCCATTCCCAGGACAAGTCAAGGCATAATGGAGAAATAAATCACTATGATCTTCAGGAGATGCTGTAAGAAAGACACCAGCAGGCTGCAAGTGAGGGGGAAAGTAAAAAACACAGCAAAGGCAGACATTCGGTGTATGTACAGATGAATAATGCAAACTGACCTCTCATTAGCAGCAGAGTGACAGCTCGGAAAAGTCTCAGCCAAGCCCTGACCTCCACTGCATTACTGTCCAAAAGAATTTTGTCTGCACCATCAGAAAGTTGAGAATGAAGCAAACAGTGGAAAGAATGAGGAAAAGAACATTTTAGACAAAAAGAGACATCCATATGGAAGTCTTAGCACTGGAAGGGTGAGGTTAATGGAAAAACTTAAAAGATAATGATGCCTAAAGACGAGAGTTGCCCAAGCTCAGGAGGCAGTAAGTTACTATCCTAATATGAACACATTCCTCAATTAATCTCACCTGTTCGTTTCTGTTGCTGAAACATGAACCAAGCAAATGCCTTTTCTTATATTACTCAAACCCTGTCTTTATTTTTTGTTCTCTTGACTCCTTTCCTACCTTTTCTTCAATGGAACTCCACATTTACTTGCTTGATGATAAAGCTGGGGTTTGTATGTTCATCTTTCGGGCACTCTTTCTTTAGTGTTTTCTAGCTACATCTGTCCATCCTTTGTTTCTTCCTGGCTTCTCTGATTTGGGGGGTCTGGTCTTTTAACTAGAAGGAGACACCTTACCATATCAGTGAGAAAGGTCTTCAAGGATGGTAGAAAGCCTTCTTTCCTTCTCCCCAAGTCCATTAGAAAGTAGTTTAAAAGTAACCATTGAGGGATGCTCTAAAGGTCAAAAGGCCAACAAGCATCCAGTAGGTAATCTACAGGTCTGTGGTAGCCTGCCTATTCTTGGGTTGCACACCACCTGCCATTTTAGCGAGAATGTTTTCACCTAATTCACTTGCACTCATGAGTTCTCAGAGCCAAGTCATTTGTCAGTAAAGAATTTGAGAAGTTTAGTTAAAGCATTAACTTGCTGAGTTAATCAGCAAAGAAAACTAGTACCTTCAATGAATGAAAGGAAAAAGTGTCAATGGTCATAACATCCTTGGGATTCTATTGCATCACTTATTGTAAGTTTGTGCTATGAAGTCTATAAGTCAGTTTTATTGAATGATGTAATGGAGGAAGCTGTCCTCTTCACTCTTGTTGGGTTGGGGAATATATGGAAGATTCTGAGGTCTAGTAAAGGTATTCAATTTTCTTTACTTAGTCATATGGCTAAACAAGGAAAACTTGACAGAGAGATCTACTGATCTATTTTCTCACATCAAGGATCTTTTAGAATTATAGCTTTCCCCCCAGAGGTCCACCAGCTGCTGCATTCTTACTGATGTAACAAAATATTTGAACACACTGAAATTTATCCTTTGGGAGCAAAAAAAAATTTTTAAATTCCTGATTTCCTCAAAAAATGCACTTGGACAGCCTCAAGCCCAATTTTCATACTGGAATAGGGACTATCTATCCAGAAGCTGTGGCCCTGAAGTCATTGACTGGAAGGTGAAGATACACCTGCCATAGTATTTGGAAGATTTCATTTGCCAGATGGAAGTTTCCAAGCTATAGGCTTCTGGAAAAGCCATCACTCATGCCTAATTCACAGGGAAAGTCTTTGCAGTTTAAACCAAAACAGTATACCATCCTCTCAATTTAGCTTTATGTCCCCTTCTATCATCAAATAGTCTCCTTTACAAAAGGCCGAGAGGAGAGGTTTCCTCTGTGATTTTTTTTTTTAATTTATTTGACAGAGAGAAATGCAGCAAGAGAGGGAACACAAGCAGAGGGAATGGTAGCGGGAGAAGCAGGCTTCCCGCCGAGCAGGGAGCCCGATGTGGGGCTCGATCCCAGGACTCTGGGATCATGACCTGAGCCGAAGGCAGACACTTAACAACTGAGCCACCCAGGCGCCCCCCTCTGTGATTCTTAATGAAGAACTTTTTCTCAACCTTTTATATATCATCTGTGATTCACCAACTAATGTATAGGTACGGTAGCCTCTTCAAAAACCAAAGCCATATATCAAAAATTATGTTATGAACCATCCAAATGACTGATTATAAGCCTTCCCCTCATATTCTAGGTCCTTACCAACAGGAGGCTGATATATTCTAAACACATTAGTTGCCATCTAAAAGAAGTGCAGTAAACCAATAAGGATATGACCTCTGGAATCTGACGTTCCAGGTTGATCCTTTGACTTACTGTGTATATTTGAGCTAAACATTTTACTACTCCATAAACTCTGATTCCTTCAAGCAGATATTTTGCATTTCTTCACAGGTAGCATTGTTTCATTTTACATTGTCTGCCATTATCAATATTGAAAGTTCCATAATCTATTTCTAGAAAACTTTTATTGGCAGGAGACCCATTTCACAGAAACAGAATATTCTGACTTCTGGAAAAGAATGGCATACCTTTAATAAGGAGAGCATAAAATTCAAAAGTTTTCCTCTTCACTCTAATTTTTATTTTACATTAAGCTTGAATATTAATACTAGTTACCTTGCAGAATTAAGAGATTTTGATCCCATACATATTGAGCTCTGGAGCTTGGTAGCCTGGCTCCTTCAAGGCTCTTCTGATCACTAGCTTTGTGACTTTGAGTGTTCTGCTTAACCTCTCTAAGCATTATTTTCCTCATATGTTAAATGCTCACCACCATAAGTCTAGTTACACCACATAAATAAATCAGCATAAGAATTGTTTCATTCCATAAGGTTTTGATGGGTTTTAAGTGGGATAGTACATGTAATGGTTTAGCCCAACATCTAGCACATAGTGAGTTTTCAATAAATTTTAACATTGAAAGTAAGAGGGAAAGAGTAGCATCATTTTGTGGAAAGTTATCACCAAAATCCAGGATTTTTCCAAGAAATTGTTCAAGGATTACAAATCAGAAAGACCTTGGGAAGAATAAGGAAAAAGGAAACTTTGCTTGAATATATCACATTGAATATTTGGTTATCTCTCTGCTTTCATTGAAATAACAGTTAAGATGGCTTTTAAAAAACAAAACACAAGAATGGAGAGAATGAGAGAGGATGACACCTGATAAAGATAAAATAAAATGCTGAATGGATAAGGAAAATGTGACACACACTCACTCAGACTTACACACACACACACACACACACACACACACTAGAATACTATTTATCCATAAAAAAGAAGGAAATCCTGCCTTTTGCAACAACATGGATGGAACTTGAGGGCATTAGGTTAAGTAAGTCAAACAGACAAAGACAAATACTGTATGATATCATTTATATGTGGAAACCAAACCAACACAAACCAAAAACAAAACACTGAACTCATAGAAAAAAGAACAGTTTTGCAGTTACCGGGGGTGAAAGAATCAAAAGGTACAAACTTCCAACTATAAAATAAATGAGTCCTGGGATGTAATATACAGCATGGTGACTAAAGTCAACAATACTCTATTGTATATTTGAAAATTGCTAAGAGAGTAAATCTTAAAAGTTCTCATCATAGGAAAAAAATGTTTGTAACCAAATGAGGTATTGGATGTTAACTAGACTTCTTGTGGTATAACTAGACTTATGGTGGTGAGCATTTAACAATATATACAAATATCAAATCTCTATGTTATACGCTGAAACTAATATAATATGTCAATTATATTTTTAGTATATATAAAGTACTATATATATATATATATACCTAAATATAAAGTATAAATGTAGTATATATATAGTTGAAATATATATATATATTGTTGAAATATATATATATATTGTTGAAATATGGAAAACAAATGGACAGGTGCAAGTGATTTAGCAAAATGAAGCTGAAACCAACCTATCTAGAGAAGGAAAACCAGAAAGAAGCAAGTAAAATCACATCCCAGAAAGTCTTGGAAATTAAAGGCAACAGGCAACTTTGAAGATATAAAGGAGGAGTAAGCTGAAAAAACAAAAGTATTTGAAGGTATGTACAGAGGGCTGTTCATTCACCAAATGTACTTCCTCCAGAAGATAAGAGATTTACTAGTGAAGAAAAGTGAAGCACAGTGACTCTGGACCTCAGAACATCAGGTACAGAAGAAGGCAGGGGGGCAAGGCAAACTGCTACAAGCCAACAAAATTAGAAGCGTTCAGCACCAATTGAGTCCTGCAGGCTGCTACTCCTGCTCAATTCAAAAGGCTGGACGCCATCTTACAACAACCCACAGACAGAGGACCGTAAATTCCTCTCAGGGAAAACTAAAGACTAATGACTAGTCACAAAAGACTAATAGATACTGGTGCTTCGAGTCTCTCGATGAAATAATATGGTCTCCAACCAACAATCCCACACGAATTCCACTAACAAACCACACAAGTGCAGCTTCTAAGCTTTTTACTCCCATGCTCTTTAATATGAATGTACAGATGTGTATTAAGAAACATTTTTATCAGTCCCTATTTACTCAGTTATGCTGTGGTAACAAACACAAAGAATACAAATGGTTTACAAAAATAAATAAATAAATAAATAAGGACTTCCTGTTTCCGGTCCAGCATATGAGGAGTGTAGATGTCCTCGCTCTTGTCATTGGAACAACTGAAATGAAAAAAAAAAAAAAAAAGGCAGAACGAACTGAAAATTAACAACTCTTCTGGCTCCATCGGAGAATAGAGGTCACAGACAAACACTACTAGGCAGGTGCAGAAAATCACAGCCTACCAGGAACAGAAGCTCAAGAGGAAAAACCCACCACTGGAACCAGCACTGGGGCAGAAAAATCTAACACACAGCTGCCTAATTGACGAACTGCTCAGTCCGGGACAGCTTAAGAGTTAAAACTTCCAGAGGGGGCCAGGCTCAGAAAGGGCCCCATACCCTAATAAATTTTACTTCTAGCAGCCCAACCAGGTTCTCATGGCAGAGATCAGAGAAAATCTGCTCATGTTTCCAGTAGGGAGAAAGGAAAAGTAGCCATTTTGAAGTACACACTCAAAAGACACTATTTTATCAGAGCCTAACTAACTGGGGTTTCATCAGAGCCTCATCGTCCAGGGGAAAGGGAAATACCCAATTTCAATGCCTTCTAACCTTGTCTTGACTAAGGGGGAAAGGGAGAGTTGAGAAGCACCTGTGCAGGTCGCAAGCCAGGGACACACATAGTCGTTAAATGACTGAGACCCAATCGCAGGATTATAGACTGCTTCTTTCCCCTTCCCCCCAACACACACACTTTGCCAACACATCAGTAAGGTTCTTGTATATAATAACAGAGGATTAAACTAAAAGCACTGCATGTCTCAGACCATATTTAAAAAGAAGTATCTAAGGGAAACCCAAAGACAATAGAAGAGATAAGAATAAAAACATCAGAATAAATCTTAACCTCTGACACCTACAGCTACAGCAAACAGTAAACATAGCTGAACTCCTAGCCAGGCAGATAAACATAAAACCTCACCCTGAAGGCCTATTTACCCCCACTCCTTCTACCCAATACATGAGGTCTGACTTTCAACAAAAAGAAAAATTATAAGGCATACTAGAAGATAAAAAACACAATTTGAAGATACAGACCATCAGAGCCAAGCTCATACATGGTAGAGATTTTGGAACTATCATATCAAGAATTTAAAACTCTGAATGGTATCATAAGAACTCTAATTTAAAAAGTAGAAAACATGCCAGGACAGGTAGATAATATAAGTGAAGAGATAGAAACTCCATGAAAGAATAAAAAGGAAAGGCTAGAATCAAAAACATTGAAATAGAAATGAAGAATGCCTTTGATGGGCTCATCAGTAGACTGGACAAAGCAAGGAAAGAATCAGTAAGCTTGAAAAAATGTCAATAAAAGCTTCCAAAACTGAAGTGCAAAAGAAAAAGTATGAAAAAGACAGAATATCCAAGAACCGTGGGAGAATGTAACAAGGTTGACATACACATAGTAGGAATGCCAGAAGGAGAAAAAAGAGAAAAAGGAACCAAAGAATTTAAAGTAAAAATGACTGAGATTTTTCCAAAATTAATAAAAATTCCAAAATTTAATGACACCAAACTACAAATCCAGGAAGCTTAGAGAATACTAAGCAGAATGAATGATCTGTCCCCAACAACAACAAAAAATTAGGCATATCATATCAAATTGCAGAAACTCAAGCACAGAAGAAATCTTAAAAGAAGCCAGAGGGAAAAAAACCACTAACTATAGAGAAACAAGGATAAGAAGTATACACTGGACTTCTCTTCAGAAACCACTGAAGCAAGAAGAGCAGAATGAAATATTTAAAGTGTTCAAAAGAAAAAACCACCAACCTTGAATTTTTTTATCCAAAATTCCCATTCAAAAGTCAAGGAAAAATAAAGACTATCAGACAAACAGAAGTTGAGGAATTTATTGCCAGTAGATCTGTCTTGCAGGAAATATTAATGAAGTTCTTCATTTAGAACTAAATGAAAATGCAATTTATGAAAATTGGTCATATGCACCAAAAGCAGTAGAGGGAAAGTTGTAGCACTGAATGCATATCTTAGAGAAGAAGAAAACTCTAAAATCAATAATCTATACTCCACCTCAGGAAACTAGAAAAATAAGAGCAAATTCAATCCAAGTAAGCAGAAAAAGAGAAAAAATAAATCTTCAACAAAATATTAGCAGCAGAACAACCAGCCACAAGCACACAAGAAAGGAAAGAGAGATTAATACCCTGTCAATGCCCATCTGGAGACCATGACTGGATGCTGAAGACAGCCAAGAGGGTAAGAAGACCCCCTTAAGCATATGTAGGCAAAAAAATTCTTAACATCTACCAACCATTCAGGAAAGCATAAGACAGAAATAAGGCCAACAATACTCATTTTTCGTCATATGCTAAAAAGGAAACAGAATCAGAAACAAGGGATCCTGAGAACTTCCCAATCCAAGTAATACCTTGTGCATAATGAGTCCAGAGAACTAGAACTAACTCCTGCATCTCCAGAAGAGCCTAAAAAAAGTGGTCAACCTTGTAAAGACCAAATTTTACATGTACGAGTACACCAATCGTGATGATTAAAAATAAAATCAACAAGTTGTGAAAAGAGAAAAAAAATTTAGCAAATCATCCAACAATGTTTAAAAGGAATTATACACCACGACCCACTGGAGTATGTACTCCACTTGAGATGGTTGGAGTGCACAGCAATTAATAATAATAATAATAATAATAATAATAATAATGAAGAATAACCTATGCAAAATCATATGACCACAAACCTTCAGAATCTTAGGGGGAAAATTCTAAAAACATTCTTAAGGGAAAAGTGATCAAAAATAAGTATTTACCCAACTTCTGGGAAAAAACATTTAGAAGAAAATGCAGCAATGAAAAAAGGAAAGCATTTTCCCAAATTGCATTTTTATAGCCATCTCCAAGCTATCAATTCTAAGAAAGGAAGAATACATTTCAGACGTGCAAGTTTTCAAATATTTTACCTATTATTCTTGCATTCTCATGAAACCACTGGAGAAGGTTTGTTTCACAAAACTAAGGAAGGCAGGCAAGAATACAAGGACAAGGAATCTGACACTGGAAAAATTAATCAAAATTCTGAAGATAATGATTAAAAATGGCTAGCTGGAATAGAGAGAAATAGGCCTATACTAGAAAAGAAAGATAAAGGGCTCCAGAAAAGGTGACATAAAGAGAAAAAAATATACACCTGAAAGATTATAAAATATATTTTTCCTTTATTGAGAGGAATTTTGTAATCCCGTGTCAATGTTTGAAGGAAGAATCTAGGACAAATACATTTTTTTAAAAAAAGGCATATTGAGGCAATTAGCCCTAGGAAAATAAATATTACATGAAATAATATTGCATGAGAAATAACAGTGCCACTAATGGTTTAATAGGATGTATCCTACCAACCTTCCAGTTAATAATATAGACTCCATATTATTTTTTCAAAACAACTATTTGGTCGGAATAAAGAGTGAGCATAAACAACAACAACAAAAAAAGAGTTGATTTGATTGTTTTCTTTAATCCCTTCTTTCTTCTAAAAGAAGTGAGCCACACAAAATGAGATCTCCATTTAAGTGGTTTACCACCTGAGAGCGCCCTCCAGTCTCTGCAGCACAAAGCTTAAACTCAAGCAGAAAACCATAGTATTGTCAGCTTGTAATGTCAGTGGGTGAAGATTAATATTGCTATACTAGCAAGAAATTGAGGAAGTATACACCAGGAGAATGGGAGCCAAAGAGGAGAAAGACTCCAAATAGTCATATAAAATTGCCTAATTTCTTGCTGAGCCAACATAAACAGAACATGCGCAGAAGAGAACACTAGACCTTGCAAAAGCATTATCTAAAGAGTTGGGAAAAGCCGAGGAGAGATTTCAGCTACTGTTCACCACAAAGTAATCAATATTTGGAGACTGAATCTCACCAGCTGAAACCTCAGAAGGGCCATGTCTTAGAAAAGGAAACTATGTCCCATGATTATGATTTTCCCTAAGACCAAGAGCAAAACAAACAGATACAATCTAAGGTAATGTACAATCAAACATCTATACATTTAAGATGAACTGCCAGTAAGTGAAATGCATGACAGAAAAAAATAACATTCTTCAGATTCTAAAATCCAGAATCTTCATCATGTAACACACAATGTCCAGTATACAATCAAATATCCAGTGGAAAAAAGACAGTCTCTTCAATAAATGGTGCTGGGAAAATTGGACAGCTCTATGTAGAAGAATGAAACTTGACCATTCTCTTACACCATACACGAAGATAAACTCAAATGAAGGTGAAAGAGAAAAACATGACCCATAGTCAATAGAAAAATCATCAAATCAAAACAGATCCTGAGATACACGTGTTGAAATTAACAGACAAGAACTTTAAAGCAATTATAATAAAAAATGTCCAATGGCAACTATAAAAGATGGTCATAATGAGTAAACAAATGGAAAATATAAATCAAGAAATGGAAATTTTTAAATGAACTTTCTAGAACTGGAAGATACAATATCTGACATGAAAAATTAACTAGATGAACTTATCATCAAATTATAGAAGGCAGAAGAAAGAGTCATTAAACTTGAAGATAGAATAATAGAAAATATCCACTCTAAAGGGAAAACTGGGGGAAAATGTAGAAAAAAGGTAACAGAACCTCAGTAACTTGTGGGATAAAATCAAAGTACTAGCGTATGTGTAAGTTGAGTCCCAAAAGGAGAGGAGGAAATAGGGTTTTTTAAAAATGTTTTGAAGAGGGTACCTGGTAGCTCAGTTAAGTGTCTGCCTTCAGCTCAGGTGATGGTGTCAGGGTCCTGGGATCAAGCCCTGCATTGGTCTCTCTGCTCACAGAGGGAGCTTCTCCCTCTGCTTCTCTCCTCTGCTTGTGCATTCTCTTTCTCTCGCTCTCTCTCTCTCTCATAAGTAAAATCATTTTAAAAATATTTTGAAGAAACAGTGACCAGAATTATCCCAAATTTGAAGAAAAATATTAACTAAAAATACAATAAACTTAAGTGAATCCACCACCACCCCCAAATATAAGGAAACTCACATCTATGCACACTGTGGTCCAATTGCAGGTAACCAAAGATAAAATCTTGAAGCGAGGGAATAAAAGACCTTATATACAGGAGGAAATTATATAAACCGCAAAATTAAATGGTTCAACAAAATTAAATGGATCAACAATGTAAGGTGCATTGGAAAAAAAATTAAAACTCTCAATTCAGAATTATATATCTAACAAAAAATACCCCTCAAAAGTCAAGAAAAAGGATTTACTTTTCTGCCCAAGATGGAAGAACAAGAGCCAATTACTTTCCCTCCTGAAACAGCTAAAAATCCAGCCATTTATAAAATAATGATTGTTACAAACCGTAAGTCAGTGCTGTATGGGGGTTCAAAAAGAGTGGAAATAAAAACGGTGAGCCCTACAGTTGTTGAGCTCACTACCTTGAGAGAGTTCCTAGGCAGCACCTAAAAAGGGGGAATCAAGGCACTGCTGATGATCTCCCTGAGTTAAGAAGCAAGGAGTTGGAGGAGGCTAGCTAAGTTCATGGGGAAGAGTACCAAAGATGAGGATATTTCACTAAGGGCAAGCTCTGGAGATCTGAAGAGGTCTTCCCTGAGGCTTCATTAAAGTACTAACCAACACCTGTGTATGAAGAAACTACCCAAAGCTTGGAAGAGACCACCCTAACATAGTAGAGGAAAAAAAACAAAGAATCTCACACGGGCCCTGAAAGTATATTTTAAAATTGTCATAGTGTAAAATATCATAAATGATAAGACAACGACAAGACTGATGGAACACTCAGAAGGCTATTACTTCAATATTGCTTCACTATCTAATAAAGCTACAATACAACCTTGTAACCAAGTAACCATAACCGAAAGTAAAGCTCAAGAACTTTACTTCTATATATATTTTCCTATATATAGGGAAAAAATACAAGTTTCCAGCATTCAGAGCAACTATTGAAAGATATGAATTTAGGGGCGCCTGGGTGGCTCAGTCATTAAGCGTCTACCTTTGGCCCAGGTCATGATCCCAGGGTCCTGCGATCAAGCCCCACATCGGGCTCCCTGCTCAGCAGGAAGCCTGCTTCTCCCGCTACCATTCCCTCTGCTTGTGTTCCCTCTCTCGCTGTGTTTCTGTCAAATGAATAAAATCTTAAAAAGAAAGAAAGAAAGAAAGAAAGATATGAATTTAGTTTCATTGTTTTACCTGTAAAATGACTGTTTCTGTATATTGTCTCTGTTCCTTTCTGGTCTATGAAACTTTTGGATTCTCTTTTTTCTTAGAGAATCCCTTTTAATATTTCTCATGGGGCTGGTTTGGTGATCGTAAATTCTTTTAGTTTCTGTTTGTCCTTTTCCATCACTCCAGTTTTGAATGACATCTCCTGGATAAAGTATTCTTGGCTGCATATTTTTTCTCATTTAGCACCCTGAATATATCATGCCAGTCCTTTCTAGCCTGCCAGGTCTCTGTGGATAGGTCTGCTGCCAATCTAATGTTTCTACCCTTGTAGGTCATAGACCTCTTATCCTAAGCAGCTTTCAGGATTTTCTCTTTGTCTCTGAGATTTGTAAGTTTCACTGTTATATGTTGGGGTATTGACCTATTTTTACTAATTTTGGGCGGTTCTCTGTGTCTCCTAGACTTGTATGCCTGTTTCTTTCCCCAGACTAGGGAAGTTATCCACTATAATTTGTTCCAATATACCTACTTCCCCCTCTCCTCCTCTTCTTCTGGGATCCCAATTATTCTAGTATTGTTTCACTTTATGGTGTCACTTATCTCTCAAATTCTCCCCTCATGATCCAGGAGTTGTTTATCTCTTCTTTTCTCAGCTTCTTTATTCTCCATCACTTTGTCTTCTATATCACTAATTCTCTCTTCTGCTTCATTTGTCCTAGCAGGTAGAGCCTCCATTTTTATTGCATCTCATTAATAGCCTTTTTGATTCTGACTCAGATTTTAGTTCTTTTATTTCTCCAGAAAGGGATTATCTAGTGTCTTCTATGCTTTTTTTCAAGTCCAGCTAGTATCTTTATAATCATTATTCTGAACTCTAGTTCTGACATCTTATTTCTGTCCATACTGGTTAGGTCCCTGGCAGTCAGCACTGCCTCTTGTTCTCTTTTTCCAGGTGAGTTTTCTGTCTTATCATTCTGTCCAAAAAAGAATCAATGAATGAGAGAACAAAATACTAAAATGTCAACAACCACCACAGAGAAAAATATACACTAAACAAATCAGAAGAGACCCGAAACAGAAAAAAAATTTTTTTTTATAAAAGAGAGTATGAGATAAGTGAACAGAATAGAGCAATATACTGGATCCTGCGTATTTTGGTCTGTTTGTTAGAAAACTAGATTCCAAAATTGTAAAGAAAGAAAAACTCATATATGTACAAAAATAAAATTAAATACAAAGAAAGGATAGAACATAACTAAAAATGAAAATTAAAAACAAGAAAAAACAAAAGAGAAAAAACAAAAAAAGAAGGGATATAAACAGACAGGGGAACAGAGCAGATCAATACACTATTTCCTACATGTATTTTTGTTGGTTTGTTAGAAGAAACTACATCTAAAATTGCAAAGAAAGAAAAACTTACATATATATGTAAAAATAAAATTAAATACAATGAAAGGATAGAACATAACTATAAAAATAAAAATTAAAGATTTTTTAAAAAGAGTTGATAAAATAAGAAATTGGTTGAAAAAGGAAAGAGAAAAAAATTTTTTAAATTAAAATTGAAAGACTAAAGAATCATGGGGGGAAGCCATGAATTCTATTTGCTATATCCCCCCAAAGGAAACAGTTGACAAAACCAAAAGACAACCAGCAGAATGGGAGATATTTGCAAATGACATACCGGATGAAGGGCTAGTATACAAAATCTATAAAGAACTTATCAAACTCAACACTCAAAGAACAAGTAATCCAATTAAGAAATGGGCAGAAGACATGAAGAGACATTTCTCCAAAGAAGACATACAACTGACCATCAAAAACAGGGAAAAAATGCTCAACATCACTCAGCATCAGGGAAATACAAATCAAAACCACAATAAGAAACCACCTCAAACCAGTCAGAATGGCTATAATTAACAAGTCAAGATTTGACAGATGTTGGTGAGGATGTGAAGAAATGGAAACCCTCTTACACTGTTTGTGGGAATGTAAGCTGGTGCAGCCACTCTGGAAAACAGTATGGAGATTCCTCAAAAACTTGAAAATAGAACTACCCTACGACCCAGCAATTGCACTATGGGTTTTTACCCCTACACCTACAAATGTAGTGATCTGAAGGGGCACTACACCCCAATAGAAATGTCCACAATAGCCAAACTATGGAAAGAACCCAGATGTCCATTGACAGATGAATGGATAAAAAAGATGTGAGATATATATATATGGTGAAATACTATTCAGCCATCAAAACAATGAAATCTTGTCGTTTGTAATGACACAGATAGAACTACAGGGTACTTTGTTCAGTGAAATAACTCAATCAGAGAAATACAATTATTATATGATCTCACTGATATGTAGAATTTAAGAAAAAACAATGGGTCATAGGGTGAGAGAGGGAAAAATAAAGAGATGAAACCAGAGAGCGAGACAAACCATAAGAGACTCTTAATCATAGGAAACAAACTGAGGGTTGCTGGAGGGGAGAGAGGTGGAAAGATGGGGTAATGGGGTGACAGACATCAAGGGCATGTGATGTAATGAGAACTGGATCTTCTATTAGACAGATAAATCACTGACCTCTACCTCTGAAACTAATAATACATTATATGCTAATTAATTAAACTTAATTTTTTTAATTAGGGGAAAATAATAAAATATTTGCTGAAGCAAAAAAAAAAAAAAACACACATTTCCAGCACTCAACAAGATAGATTTCACTATGTCTGGCACCCAACCAAAATATATCAGGCATGTATATAAGCAGGAAATTGTGGCTCATGAGGAGGAAATCAATAGAAACAGACCCAGAAATGACACAGAGTATAGGATCAATAGGCAAGAAATCTTTAAAAGATTTATGACAACTATATTCCATTAGTTGAAGAAGTAAAGGGAAAATTAAGCATATTAAGACATAAAAGATATAAGAAAGGCCAAATCAAAGTGTTAGTGATGAAAATTGCAATGTCTGAGATGAAAATTATACTGGATGGAATTAAAAGCAAATTTGACAATGCAAATAAAAGATTCATGAACTTGAATATGTGGCAGCAGAAATAATGCAAAATGAAACACAAAGAGGGGAAAAAAAACAGAAAAGCTAGCTGTACAGCAGTGATATTATTCCAAATGTTGTGATAGTTATAAAAACACAAATCTGACAATCTCAAAAATATCCAAGCATGAGAGAAATGGAGAATAGCACACCAAGGCATATCATAATTTCATTCATGCTCATAACCAAAGAAAAATCTAAAAAGAGCCAGAACCAAAATAACATACAGAGAAAAAAATCAGAATGACTATAAATGTCTCATGAGAAGTACTTCATAGACCCAAGAGAAATTAAAAAAAAAAACAAAAACAAAACAAAAAAAAAATTCTCTAATGAAAGCTTGTATACAAATAGCAGCATTATTCACAATAGCCAAAACCAGAAACAACCCAAATGTCCATCATCTGATGGACAAGAAAAACTTGATAAATAAATCCTTAACCAGGTCAGGGTGAACATATCCAGTGCTGGCATATGAACAGCACATACCTCTGTTATGATATAACAAAAAATGCCCTTCACCTCTTATTGTATTCTTTCCAAAAATCCACAACTGCATTTTAATCAGGAGAAAGACCTAGACTGGGGAACCATCTACAGGATACCCAATCAATACTCCTCAAGACTGCCAATGTCATGAGCAACTGCCAAAGTCCAGAGGAGACTGGGGGTATCTGACAACTAAATGCAATGTGGTACCATGGATTGGATCCTAGAACAGAAAAAGGACATTAATAGAAAACTGAAATCTGAATAAAGTTTGCAGGTAATACAACTAATATCAGCTTTTTCCTTTTGGGAAATGTATCACATTAATGGAAGATGTTAACAATGGGGAAAACTGGGTGGAGGATATACTGAAACTGTACTATCTTTGCAAATTTAATTAAGATTGGAACAATATCATTAAAGGAAAAATGCCAACCTGGAATCTATACCAACTGAAAATATCTTGCAGGTTAACGAAATGATATCAGATAAAAATCAAAATCTACACAGAGAAATTAAGAGCACCAGGAATGGTAAATATAAGAAAAATGTAAAAGACTATTATCTTCTTTTTAAGATCTCTTTAAAAAAATTTGACTCATTAAAGTAACAATAAAAATAGTGCATAGTGAGGTTTATAATATATGTAGAAGTAAAACGTGACAATAGTACACAGCATGAGAGTGGAAAACTGAAATTATAACATTGTAAGATACTGTATGTGAATGATATTTTTGAAAGATTTTGATAAGGATATATGCTACAAATCCTAAAGCAACCATTAAAATAATAAAACAATGTTAAAGCTAATATGCAAAGGGAGGAGATAAAATGGAATTATAAAATATAAAATATAAAAATTCATCCAAAAGAAGGAAGTAGATGGCAACATATCAAGAGGATACAAAAAGCAAGATGATAGATTTAAATTTAATCATATTAATATGTAAAGTATACTGAAAAGTAAACTGTCTATACAAAAGAAAAGGCAGAGATGTCAAATGGGATTTAAGCATAGCAAGACACAAGTGCATGAGGCTTACCAAAAAAACACTTTAACGGGGCACCTGGGTGGCTCAGTGGGTTAAAGCCTCTGCCTCCGGCTCAGGTCATGATCTCAGGGTCCTGGGATCAAGCCCCGCATCAGGCTCTCTGCTCAGCAGAGAGCCTACTTCCCCCCCTCTCTCTGCCTTCCTTTCTGCCTACTTGTGATCTCTCTCCTCTGTCAAATAAATAAATAAAGTCTTAACAAAAAAAGAAAAGAAAAAAAAACCACTTTAAATTTACAGACAATTAAATCGAAATGAAAGGATGAAAAAAGATATGTCATGCTCCCACTGATCATAAGAAAGGTGAAGTAGTTATACTAATTTCAGACAGGACAGATTTTAGAGCAAACACTATTATCAAGGATAAAGAGGAATACTTCATAATAATGAATCAATTCATCAAGAAGCTGAACAAATCCCAAAGGCTTTTGTACCTAATTACAGAGGTTCAAAACAACAGCAGCAAAACTTGCTGAAAATAAGGTGAAATATGTAAATCTACGATTATAGTCAAAAACTTCAACAACCCTCAATAATTGACAAAACAAGGGGACAAAAAGCAAGGATATATATAGAAGAGTTGACTAACACTATCTACCAACTTGACTTTACTGACATTTATAAGATAATCCACCCAACAAAAGCAGAATAAATTTTTCATTCAAATGCATACAGAACATGTACTAAAATGGACTATATTCAAAACTATAAACAAGTCTACATAAATTTAAAAGTACACAAGTCATAAAAAATACATTTTCTGACTACCATGGAAGCAAATTAAGAATCAACTAATATGAGGACCTCTAAGTGATGAGAAAAAGACTGCCAGCTACGAATTCTATATCCAGCAAAGCTCTCATTCAAAAGTGAAGAAATGAAAACATTCCTCTCTAAACCAAAACCTGGGAGAGATATTCATTACTAGCAAAGCTGTCTAGTAATACTAAAGAAAATACTTCAGGCTGAAAAAAAGAACATTGACAATTACACGAGAAAATCACACAAAGAAATAAAGAGCACCAGTAAAGGTAAATATAACATTTTAGAATAGTATAAATGTAACTATTACATGCAGCTCCTTTTCCTCCTGTTTGATTTCAAAAAGACAACTGCAAAAAACAGTAATTATAAATTTATGTTAATGAGCACACAATGTTTAAAGATGTAATTTGTGACAATAATAGCATAGAGGAGGGAGAAATAGAGCTATATAAGAGCAGTTTTTGGGGCGCCTGGGTGGCTCAGTTGGTTAAACAACTGCCTTCGGCTTAGGTCATGATCCTGGAGTCCCGGGATTGAGTCCCACATCAGGCTCCCAGCTCCACTGGAGTCTGCTTCTCCCCCTGACCTTCTCCCCTCTCATGTGCTCTCTCTCTCTCTCTCGCTCTCTCTTGCTCTCTCAAATAAATAAATAAAATCTTTAAGAGCAGTTTTTGCATACTATTGAAATTCAGTTGGTATTAATCTAAACCATATTATTATAAATTAAGATACTAACAGTAACTCCCAAGGAAATGAATAAGAAAATCACAAAAAAAATGTTTTAAAAGAAATTAAAAATGAATTTAAAGTATACACTAGGAAATTTGTTTGATACAAAAGAAGGCAATAATAGAAGAACTAAGGAACAAAGAAAGTATATAGAAAGCAAATAGAAAAAGGGTCACATACATCCTATTTTAGTACTTATTGCATTAAATATAAATGTATTAAACTCTCCAATTAAAAGGCAGAGATTGGTAGGATGGGTATCTTTAAAGGATGCAACTATGTGATGTCTATAAGAGATTCACTTTAAATCCAAAGGCATGGGGAAAGTAAAAGAATGGGTAGAAATACACTATGCAAATGTCAACTGAAGGAGAGCTAGAGTGGCTAAATTAATATCAAGGAAAAATAGACTTAAGTAAAAAAAGGTTACCAGAAAACAAAGAAAGATGCTTTATTATACAAGGGTCAATTCACTAGGAAGATATGATGATTATAAACATATATGCAGATAGCAGCAGAGCCCAAAATACATATTTTGGCAAAACTGACAGAATAGAAGAAGAAATTGACAATTCAACAATAGTTGGATACTTCCATATTCCACTTTCAGAAATGGGTAGAACTAGGCAGAAGGTTAGTAAAGAAATAGAAGATACGAACAACAGAACAAACCAACCAGACTTAACAGACATTTACAAAGCATTCTACCCATCAACAGCAAAATACGCATTCTTCTCAAGTTCACTTGGAACATTCTGAAGAATAAAGTATATGCCAGGTTATCCACAAATCTCCAAAATTTAAAAATCAAAATCACACAAAGTATATTCTCTGACAACAATATAATGAAATAAAAAATCAACGATACAAGAATATTGAGGACTTTATAGATATGTGGAAATAAAATAAAAACATAATAAAAGTAGGGCTCAGAGGAAAATGTATAATTAAAAATGCCTATAGTAAAAAACAAGTACCCAAATCAATAACTTGACCTGTCACTTTAAAAGTAGAAAAAGAAACTAAAACCCAAACTGAACCCAAGCAAGGGGAAGGAAGAAAACCCCAAGCAAGGAGAAGAAAGAAAATACTTAACAAAGATTAGAGGAGAAATAGATGAAATGGAAAATAGAAAAATAGAGAAAAATCAATGGAACTTAAAGTAGTTTCTTTGAAATGATTGACAAATTAAATTTTTAGCTAAAATGACAAAAAGAGAAAACCTCAAATTACTAAACCGAGCAACAGAAGAGGAGACATTGCTATACTCCTTACAGAAATAAAGAGGATTATAAGGGAATGCCAGCAAATTGCATAACCTAGATAATGCCAGTATCATCCTACACCCAGTGCTCCAAGCAGAAATTACTTTTTAAAAAGCATTAGGAACAGATGAAGAGGGGAAGGTAAAAGTTTTCAGATCACATGATCAGGGCATAAAATATTGTAGTGAAACCTTCTGAGGACAGGTCACCTGAGACTTTCTGATTGTACCCTCCTGGCCCACCTGAGTCAGTGACCCAGCTATCCCAATAACGCTCCCTAACAAGCTCGGTTTCTGGGCTTGGTTTCATATCTCAAGTACTTCAGCAGGTTGAGTCACCTTTACTCCTTCACTAATAGCACATTATTCTTTTTGTTTGTATTTTAATGTCTTTTTTATCATAAGGACATTTATCTATTTACACAAAAGGCATTATATTGCATTGTTGCATCTCTTTTTCCTACTTTTTCCACTAAGTTATAATATTTTAAGATACACTCATATTACTTTTATCTCTAAACTGTTGTGTCTAATGCAAACACCACACATGACCTGTCCCACTTTGTTAGAACAGACACGGAAGTAGCCTCCAACTCCCTGTTCCCACAAAAATGCTGCAATAAATATTCTCAAGGATGACTTCTTATAGATCTGTGCAGAAATTACCCTGGGATAAATACCAGAAGCAGTTGAATAGAGTCATAGAGTATGTGAGTACTTGACACCAGTACTGGCAGAGTGCTTTCTAAAATGACTACATCAATCAATAGTCCATCCAGCAGCCTGTCCACATATCCCCACCAATTCTTAGCATTTGCACAGTTCTCTAGCTTTTGCCAATCTAGTGGGTGAATAGCGATTTCCCCTTAATCTGAATTTCTCTTATAACCATTGATTTTGAGTATCTCTCTATTTATAGAGAGAAAATAGATCAGTGGTTGCCTAAGACCGACCATGGAAGTGTGGACCAACTGCAAATCAGCACAACCCTATAAATGCATGACAATCATCAAATTCACAATGGGTCAAAATTATAGTATGTAAAATATACCTCAATAAAGTAGTTTTTAAAGATTAGCAATAACACAAGGATGCCTGCTATCACCACATCCATTTACCAGGAGTCTTAGCTGAAATAATAAAGTTCAGAAAATAAACTAAAATGAAATGAATAAATCTAAAATGAAAGAACTAGAAATGAAGGAACAAAATCATGTCTCAGTGAGAAGATTATCTACATATAATACCAAAACGTCTATAAAGCAATTATTAGAATAAATATTACCTGCAAGTGAGCAGATTAAAACTCAAAAATATTACTATGTGAAGGAAACGATTAGAAAACATAATTTTATATTAGCAACCAAAAGTGTAAGGTAATTACAAATAAATCTAATAAAAATATGCAATCACTTTATAGGCAAAATTTTAAAGCTTTTTTGAAAGACATTACACATTGATACACATACACATATTAGTAACAGTGGCGATATCTAAATAATATTGGTAGATTGTATCTATGTCAATATCCTGGTTGGAATACTATAATTTTGCAAAGTGTTAACTTTGGCGAAAAGTAGGAAAACATACAACTGCGTATGAGTCAACAATTATCTCAATAAAATTTTCAACAAAAAATATGCACTGGATGGAAATAACAGCAGATAAAGCTCTACAGAAAATAAGTTTAATGAATTTGAATACGCCAACAATTAGAAACTACCCAAAATGGAACACAGAAAGAAAAAAGACTAAGCAATTAAACACAGTACCAGTTAACTGTAGATCAACTTTAAGG
The DNA here is from genome assembly GCA_028646535.1 of Procyon lotor. NCBI lineage: Eukaryota > Metazoa > Chordata > Mammalia > Carnivora > Procyonidae > Procyon > Procyon lotor. The sequence goes on from CM053616.1 coordinate 70,996,799, forward strand.
AACATAATTATAGTCCCAAAAAAAGAACAGAATTAATGAGGACAGAAAAAAGTATGTTAGGAACTAATGGCTATAAATTTTCCAAATTCAATGAAAACTAAAAGGCCACAGTTCCAACAAGCTCAATGAACCCTTACTTGCCCATGCACCATAGCACATCACAGTCAAATTGTTTAAAATCAATAGTAAAGAGAAAATATTAAAATATTAAAAGCAACCAGACCAAAAAGTGTACAGGAGAATAAAAATTTGATTGACAGAAGACTTCTCAACAGAAACTATATAAGCCAGCACGTAGTAGAGCAACATCCTTAAAACATGATAGGGACAATATTGTTAACCCAGAATTCTACTCTAAGGAAAAAGTCTTTCAAAAGCAAGGGCAAAATTAATATATTTTCATACATATAAAAACAAAGAATTCACTATTACTAGAACAACATTAAAGGAAAAGGTAAAGTCCTCAGACAGAAGGGAAATGATACCAGATGGAAACCTGAATCTACACAGAGAATGAAGACCACACTACCTTGTAAAAATGTGAGCAAATATGATGTCATTTCTAAGGTTTTTAAATTTCCTTAAATAATTGACTGTTCAAAGGAAAAAATAATGCATTGTGGAGCTTATAACATACCTGAAAGTAAAATGTATACACTAGTACAAAGACTAGGAGAGGAGAAATGAAGAGATACAATTGTAAGATCATTGCCTTAATCTGCTTGAGCTGCTGTAACAAAATATTACATACCGGGTGGCTTAAACAAAACTGGATTTATTTTCTCACAGTTTTGGAGACTGGAAGTCTGAGATCAGGGTGTCAGAGTGGTTGAGTTCTGGTGAGGCTCGCTCTCTGGCTTCTCACTATGTGCTCATGTGGCCTTTCCTTGGTGCATGTACTGGTGTGTGCATGTAGAGAGCTCCTGGTGTCTCTTCTTATAAGGGCACTAATGTCGTCATCTAACCCTGGTTAACTGCCATTACACTGGGGATTAGGGCTTCAACATATGAGTGGGGGGACTCAATATTCCATACGTAATAATAGTTTTTACATTATTTGAAGGTAGACTATTTTAAAGATATGCAATTTAAACCCTAAAGCAAACACTATACAGAGTATTATTAATAAGACAATATTGTAAATAAAACAGAATCACAAAAAAATTACTCAGGTAAACCAAAAGAAGGCAAGAAATGAGAAAGAAGATGTGAATAGATAAGACAAACAGAAAATCAAAAACAAGATAAAAGACTTAAACTCAATCAAATCATTCATCACATTAAATGTAGATGGATCTCAACACCACAATTAAATTCACATATCGTTGGGGGCATCTGGATGGCTCAGTTGGTTAAGTGACTGCCCTCTCCTCAGGTCATGATCCCAGGGTCCTGGGATCCAGCCCCGCATCAGACTCCCTGCTCAGCGGGAAGCCTGTTTCTCCCTCTCCCACTCCCTCCTGCTGTGCTCTCCTGCTCTGTCAAATAAATAAATAAATAAAATCTTTTGAAAGAAAGAAAGCTGGAATGACTGTATTACTATCAGACCAGTACATTTTATGTCAGAGAATATTACCAAGAATACAGAGCTATGTTTCATAATGATAAGTGTATCGGTTCATCAGAAGGACATAGTAATTCTAATACAATAACGGTCTCCAAATACATGGAGTGAGAACCTTTTAAAAACTGAAAAGAGAAATAGACAAATCTTCTATTATAGTTGGAAACTTACCGTTCCACATTCAATAATGGAAAGAACAAGTGGGAAGAAAATAAGAATAAAGACTTAAACAACACTCTCCAACAATTTGAAAGTGACATTTGTAGAACAATCCATCAAACAACTGTAGAAATAAGAGCAAACTAAATCAGAAGAATCAAGAGCAAATTAGATCCAAACATAATAAGAAAATCAGTAACAAAGACAAAAGTGGAAATGAGAAGACAGCATAGTATTGGCATGAGGATAAACATAAAGATCAATTAAACATAATGGAGATTATAGAAAAAGAAATATCTTTTTTCAAGAGTATAGGGAAGATTTACCAAGAAGAATCATATTTGGGGCCATATAATCAGTGTCAATTTTGAAGAAATCAAATCAAGCAAAGAATGATTTCTAATCACAGTGAAATTAACTTGAAAATCTATAACAGAAAGTTATGCAGAAAACCCCCAAATATTTAAAAAATAAACATGCTCTATATAACCCATGGATTAAAGAAGAAATCAAAAGGAAATTTTAAAAGTACTCTGAGCTGCATGAAAATGAAAATACAACACATGAAAATTTTTATAATTCAGCTAAGGCAGTGCTCAGTGGTAAATGAACAGCACTGAACACTTCTATTAGGGGAAAAAAACAAGGATATCAAGTCAATGGGCTAAGCATCCGTCAGAAGAAACAAGAGCAAATTAAATCCAAACAATCAAGAAAAAATTAATAAAGAGCAGAAATCTGTGAAAAGATAGAGTACTATTGGCTTGAAGATAAACATGTAGATCAATCAAACATAATGGAGACTCCAGAAACAGAAATCTGGGACATGGCAACAGGAGAAAGAACAGTCTTTCTAACAAATGCTGGATTGATAGGAGAGCCATGTACAAAAATAAGTGAAATGAATCTTGACCCTTACTTAACAGCACACACAAAAGTTAACTCAAAACAGGTCGAAGACCTAACTATAAAAGTAAAAACTTCCAGGAGAAAACAGAAAAGAGATACCTAGTAACCTGTGCTTAACATAGATTTCTTAAACAGAGCATCATAAGCAAGAACTATAACACAAGAAAATGTATAAAATGGACTTCATCAGAATTCCAACCTTTTGACCTTCAAAATGCAATGTTAAGAAAATGAAAAGACAAGCCAAGGACTGGGAGAAAATATTTCCAAAACATACATGCAACAAAGGACTTGTATCTAGACTATGTAAAGAACTCCTACAGATCAAAGACAAAGAGCTTAATGTTTTAAACTGCCAAAATATTTCAACAGACACTTTCCCAAAGAAAATATATGAATAACGTAACAGCACATGAGAACACTCTCAACATCACTAGTCATTAAGGAAATACAAACTAAAATTCCAATGAGATACCATGACATACCCTCTAGAATGGTTAAAATTAAGAAGACTGAATACATCAAATGATGGCAAGAATTTGAATCAGTTGTAACTCTCTTATACTGCCTGTGGGAACGCAAGATGACACAACCAGTCTGGAAAACAGTTGGGCAGTTTCTTAAAAGGTTGAACATAACATCTACCCTATGACCCAGCTATTCCGCTCCTAAGTACTAAATCGAGAAAAATCAGTGTGTATCCAAATAAAGACTAGGACATGAACATTTATGGCAGCTTCATTTGTAATTGCCAAAGTCTGGAAAATAACAAAAAGTCCATTACCAGGTGAATTAATAAATCATGGTGTATTCATAAGATGGGAGTACTACTCAGTGATTTTTAAAAAATGAACTATTGATACATGCAATGGTGGATGAAACTCGAAATAATTACGCTGAATGAAAGAAGGAAGATAAGAAAAGAGTCCTACTGTACAGTTTCATTTATATAAAATTCAGGACAATGCAAAGTAATCCATAGTGACAGAGACCAGTTTACTCATTACCCCAGGATGGATTAGAGATGTGAAGAAACCTTTGGTGGTCACAAATATGTTCCTTATTCTGATTGTGGCAATGGGTATCGTGTTTATAGCCATATGTTAAAACTCATAAAATTATACACTTAAGGTAGGTGCCACTTATTTTGTATAATCACACCTTGGTAAAACTGGGGGAAATGACCAAAAAAGATCATAGGTCCTCTTAAGTAGATGCGCCATCATCATAAACTATTTCCTTGATCATGTCAGATCACACTCAGAAGAAATGTGTGTTTCCGTCAGGGAACATGTTCCTTGTTCCAATTCATTCTCCACGTTTTTCAATAAAATTGCTATCCATCTTCAGAAGTGACAAAAGCCAAAAATAGAGACTATCCTACCTGCACGCTTGAAGGATCTCTTCTATGTAAGATAGAAACTTCCTTTGTCTTGGCCCTGAAATTCATCCTATGTCTGGCGAGGGCCTCCCCCTCGAGACACTTAGAGCTTGCAAATCCTCTCTGGTGTAAAGGGAGAAGCTCTTGTAGATAGATTGAAGCAAGCTGTGGATCTGGTGAAAAGATATTTGACTTCCACAACAGGAAAGGAAGTGGATCCTCACAAAAAGAAAAGAGCTGAAAAATAGAAACTGCTAGATAGAGCAGGAAAACATTCTGCTGAAAACACTGATCAGTCCAGAGAGCTGTGCAGGGTATCAAGCACAACTGCCCACCGTCCCATCCTCCTTCTACTCTGCTGCCTTCGACCGCACCCAGCATCCTCATTGTCTCCTATCAACAGTCAAGAGAGCTGCAGACCCATCAGTACAAAGAGGAGAAGACCGGGGTAGGTGGGGGTCCCCTTAGAGAAGTTCTTGTTGTTATTTCCTGTTGTAAATGGAATGCAAGACTCCTCCCAGGGGATATTATGGCCCGCTCCCTGGAACTGATTCCACAGTGATCCATTCTCCTCCTTTTATGGAATCTGGAGACTGCAAATCCCAATAGCTCTAAGGTAAAATTACATCCACCCAACTCATCAAGCCCACATTTGTCCACACAAGGTGTTTCCTGGCCACGTGACTGCTCAGGAAGAGGCACGAGGCCGTACCCGTGGTCAGTGAGGCAGGTGGGCAAGTTTGGCAGGGTCTCTCAGGAAGAAAGCCATTTCTGCTCATTCCTGCAACATACACTTCATGGGTGCCCACAATGTACCAGGAATGTGAGGTACAGGAAACACACCTTTGACCAGACGGGGGCTAATCCCTGGCCTCAATCCCTGGGCTCTCTGATATGTCCAAGGTAAATTATACGTTGCTGCCTCTGGGGGCACAGGGCAGAGAATGTGAGGCTCAGAAATGTGGCAAGCAGTCAGGCACCCTAAGGACGGACCAAAACAGCCCTTGATGTCTTTAAAGACATCACTAAGTCACTGAATTTGCATATCAATTATCTGATTCAATAAAAAATAAAAAGTCTGGGAGGTGGGGCGTGGTTGGGAAACAGAAACAATCCAAGAAAAAAGTAGACAAAAGATGGGAACTAACATTCAAAAAAGAAGAAACAGCAATGATTCAAAACCCAGACCACACAAAGATCATCATCCTCATTACTAATTAAGGAACAGAAATTCAAGGAAACCTAACTTACCATTTAACATCCATCAGACCAAAAAATAATAATCATAAAGTTAACGATAGCCCATTGTCGAGCAAAGAGAACTCTTTTAAATGGCAATCAGAATATAAATTCCCATGTATCCACTTGGATAAACAGTTTAACATGACCTTCTAAAGTTGAACACGTGTATATCCTGAGACCCAGGAATTGCTCTGCTCACCATATCACTAGAACAATTCTTACACAAGTGTATCGGAAGAAATGTATAGGTGATCTCACACCAGTAGGGTCTTAGCAGCAGGAAAGAAAATAAAACTGGAAAGAACATAGTGGCCATGGGCAGGACAGAGACTAAAATAAAGTATGGTCACATAGCAGAACACTGCACAGAAGCGAAAATGAACTAGGGCTATGTGTTTCCACATAAACGAACCTCACAAATAAAACAGTAAATGAAAAAGGCAAACCCTAAAAAACATTCAAAATGAAACGTGTTGGGTAGAGACGCCACCGCCAAGCATGGGGTTAGCCAGTACGCACAGGTGTAGCCGTGCTGAGCACCTGTGGCCTCATCTCAGACGCCGTGCCCACATCCTACCGGTTGCTACATATTTGGAACGTTACCCCTCCAAAAATCTATGGAAGAAAGCAGAGGTCACATAACCACAAAATCCAATTCCTTCCCATTTGGGGAAAGGAATGAGATGTGAGGAACAAAGGCTTGAAAGTTAAGGTTATTGATAATGTTCTCATTCATGTGTGTGTGTGTGTGCACGTGTGTGCATATATGTACGCCCGCATGTGTGCTCTTTTGTTTGGGGATTTTTTTTTCTCTGCGTGAATTCATGTATGTGTTTCTGTACATTCTTTTGTTCACATATCTAGGGGTAGCCAGCCTCCAAGATCTCCCTCCATCCCACCACCCACCCGGGCCTTGCTATCTGGCATCGGATCTGCCACCCCCATCCCCCGCCCCCCGTGTGTCCCCTCCCACAGTAAACACAGCTGGCTATCACTGCAGAAATGACACTGTGTGGTTTCCACGTGTTGGTCACAAAAAGTAAATTCTCACCCATCCTGAGAGAAGCCAGTGGTCATGTTGTGAGGCAGCTCAAACAGCCCGGGATCCGCGCATCGAGGAATCGAAGCCTCCCGCCCACAGCCCGGCCAGGAGCAACCTGGCAGCCGTGTGAGTGGGAGACGTCTTGTGACCGGTGCTGTCCTGTGCTGGTCCTGGGAGAGCCTTCAAGCGACAAATGTCAGCTCCGGCTGACATTTTAGCCGCCACTCCCCGAGAGGAGACACCCTGAGGCAGGACACCACCAGCTGGGTTGTCCCCTAATTCCCAACCCACAGAAAATGGGTAGAGATTATAAATGGTCACTGTTGCCCGAAACATCTAAGTGTTGGGGTGGTTTGTTATGCAGCAGTGGGTAACTAATAGATCCGGGAGTGTGGACGTGAAGGGCTAGTAAAAAGGAAACCGACAGTGGGAGGAACGTGTGCTTGACAGCGGGCAGCAGCCCGCAGGACCTGGAGGAGGGTTAACGAGAGCCTAGAGGACTTGGAACAAACTGTTAGCAAAGGCTGGTGACATTTGAGGAGGCTGCCCGTGAGGGCTTCAGGGAAGCAGAGGAGACTGTTCTTGGAAACAAGGGGTCGTGTAGCGGAAAGTCGATGATCAACACTGTCATCTACAGAACGCGGAGCATGTGAATGTACCTCTCGAGCTGAGCGACAGAACTGAATTCTGAAGGCACATTGGTTTTTTTTTTCTCACTGCTCATACTAAAATGCAACAGGGCAGAGATAAGCCAGAGGAAGGACTATTAAACAGGAAGGATCCAGGAACAGTTGCGTTTGAAACCCAACCCCCTCACCATCTCCCCAAATGGAAAGGATGCTGAATTTAAGAAATATCTTCTGGGCAAAGAACAAATCCAGGGCTCACTCAAGAAAATGGGGTCTAAAGATGCAGCCGGGAGTGGAACTGAAAAATCCTTCATTAGGACCTCAAAGAACTCTTCAGTCCCATGATGTCTGGGACTTCTAAGGACTTTGAAGGTGTTGCCTTTCGGACTTCTCGGTCAGTAGCAGCCTAAGGTAGAGATAAAGTCTTATCTGGAAGAGATTTGTGGGTGTGGTTTTCATCCAAAGAAATAAACCCACTATGGCAGGAGACCCCCCCCCAAAAAAAGCTTTAAGAGAATCTCTGTGGCAGAAACGCCACCAGCTTGGACAGAAAGGGCAGAGACAGTTCAAAATGAAAAGTAGACTTTGGACCTCAAACATCTACAGACAGGAAGACTGGGAAACTACTTGGTTGCAAGCAGAGGCTGCCTCTCGTGGGAAAGGAAGGATGATTCAGGTAGAAGTGAGAGCCAGAAGGCAAAGCCAAAAGGCAAAGAGACTCATTCCAAGGCAGGAGTCGGACTGAGTCCTTTTAAAGTAATTTTTTAAATGTATCCCAAAGGATTTCAGAATTGCTATGGGCCTGTGACTCCTACATGGCCCCCTTCTCCCCATGTTTTGGGCAAGAATGTCTATAGCAGCTTTCCTATGCCCACTGCCCCACCATTGAATATTGGGTGTGTGAGAGGCAAACGATGTGTCTCTTTAATTCACAGATCTTCAGACTGTGAGGAACAGGGCCTGAGTAGCCCCACAATTGGGCCTAATTTAAATAGTGAGGTCCTGGGGTCCCCAAACCCCAGGGATCACTTTTTTCTTTTTCTTTTTTTTGTTTTGAGGAGAGACTTTAATGGGATGAAAACCCTTAGTAAGGGAACTTGAGGTATATTTTGCAAAATATATGAGTATAAATATGAGTATTTTTTGATATATATACTCAAAAAATATGAGTATATTTTGCATGTGGGAAGGACAGGAGTCATTGGAGGCCAGAGGGTGAACTGCGGTGGCCAGTCTCCAAGATGGCCCCCAACGCTCCTCACCTCCTGGTATTCATGCCCTAGTGTCCTCCCATTTCACAGCGAGCAGGGCCTGTGTGTGTAACCAATAGAAATCACAGCATATGACTTCCAAGACTAGGTCATCAAAGACATTTGGGATTTCCCTTGAGCGCTCCTTGGATCACTCACTCTGGGGGAAGCCAATGACCATGCCATCAAAACATCCAAGCACCCCTAGGGGGGGATCCACATGGCAAGCAACTAAGGGCTCCAGTCAACAGCCAGCCCTCCCTTGCTGGTCATTCAAGTGAGGCATCTTGAAATTGTTTTACACATCTGAGTTTTGGGGTAACTTGTTATGCAGTCATGCAGCCATAGATAACTAATAGACCTTGGAACTTGGTAATGGGACACTACTATAACCAAAGCCTAAAATAGGGGAGAAGCCATGGATTTAGCAATGGGCAGAAGCTGCGCCCTCCACCCCCCTGCACAAAGCTTTCTGACAACTACAGGCTGGACCAGGCCTTGACTACAACCTCGTGAGCAATTTCAAGCTAAGCCACTCCCAAATCTCTGACCCCCCGAATCAGTGTCAGACGATACATACATGGCCATTGTTTAAAGCCACTGAGCATCAGGGTAATTTTTTTTTAATACAGCAATAGATAAATAATACATTTCATAGTAAATATTTTACAAAAGAAATTTACTGAAATGCAAAGGAGACATGGACCACAGTCAGGAATCGATAACAGAGAGTGGGCTGGTGGGGTGGAGACCTCTGACTCTTGTACACAAATGAGATCATACTATACTTTCTATTCTGCAGTCTGTGTTGCACCTAAAACTTCCAAAATTTTCCGGAGAAGGAGGAAATGGTATGTCAGTTGTATGTTTTCTAAGAAAGATATTCTTAAAGCAATGGCTACTGAAAATTATATTCTGGGTGGGTCTCAAATGGAAACACTCATTCCAGTGAAAGAAAAAAGAAGTGTGCAGTGGGTTCCCCCCGCCCCACCAGAAGACAAAATGAAAATATGATTTGTACTCATCACTTTATAACAAACCATAATTAATAAAATGAATTTATGAATTTCATTTTAATTGTAAATATAAACTGTAAAACTCAACCCTATCAATGCCTATCACATAGTTTGAGCTCCTCATGTTTTTTCCTGGTTTCCACCCAACTGCATATAATTTTCAGTGGTTAAAATGAAACACACAAGGTGTGTTCTTTGTTCACTTAACATCAGCATCTTATAGGGGTTTTTGTTTGACCCACAGACTTTATGTTTCTCATTATTATGAGCGGATATTTTCAAGTATTGTAAAGGCCCCTTCAAGTTTCTTGTAAAATGTACACATTTCTCACTTCATACCCAAGTATGCAAAAAAAAACGTGGGTTCTTTATCCTCTCTAACTACTTAGATATTCTCATGACCCCACACCTCCCTGAGAATAGGGACAAGTAAACTTTCAACTTGACAATTTATGTCGCCACAGTCCCTGCCCAATTAAATGAGCTCTTTTGGATGACTTCTGGGGATGAATAAGATGTCCTATGCTCTCCCACGCCCATGCACCTATCCAAGAGGGCATCAGGGCTTGGAGGGGTGCTGGGGCCCTTGTGTACTCCCATTTCACAGTGAGAAGGGCCTGTGTAATCAATACAAATCAAAACATAGGACTTCTAGGACGAGATCATTTGGGATTTCCCTTGAGCTCTCCTGGATCACTCATTTTGGGGGAAGCCAATGACCATGCCATGAAAACATGCGAGCACCCCTAGAGGGGGTAGAGGCCTTGCCGCCCTTCTGCTGCCCTCCACCTTGGACTGGGCACTAGGAGTCCATCAGCTGGTTTCACTTAGCAAGGTGGTCTGGTCCTGCCCCTTGTTATCCAGCTGCAAAGTGAGGCTTTTTCTTCAGCATGGGCATTTCTCCCAAAAGGACTGTCGATCTGCTCTGGCTATTAAACCCCAGCTCAGCCCTTGCTGATGCTATGGGCCCGTCAGGGTCCCCTTGTCACAATTAGAGTATTTATCCCCACCCCGTCCATTCTCCAGGCAGGTCACCCTAGCCATGTTCATCTACAGGGTCCCATCACCCGCCTTGGCAACCATCCAGAAGATTCAAGCTGCATGCCTCTGAAGATGGGCATACATGTCCGGGCCCCAACCCCCTTATGCCACACAGGAGCTGATGGGGTTCAGGCATGCCAAGTGGTGCTTTTCTCTGTTCTTACACTGTTCCATCCAACCTAATAAAGTTCCCCCACCACCACCACCGCAACCAACCCTGCAACCACCACCTCTCCACCTACAGTTCTGAACTGGAAGCAGGACCAAGTTCCTTCCCCTTTTGCTTTTTATAGCCAGCCTACCCAAGACACCTCCCCCTTTCCTCTTGTTCCCCCCCCCCGTTCCCCCTCCCCCCACTCCCGGCTGTGTTTCCATCTCCTTTTGACAGCAGAGTGTGTGGAGCAAAGCAAAAAAGGTATCTAGGACAGAACCCAAAAGGAAAAACAAGGGTGGCAAGGACCCCACACACTGGAAATAAGCAGCCAAAGAGGGAGGAGAGAAACCAGAAGCATCCAGTGTAACAGTAGTCAAGGGAAGAGAGAGGCTCACGGAGAGAGGGCAGAGCGTCTGGCCACAGACGACAGGAAATGGAGAGAGGCTCACGGAGAGAGGGCAGAGCGTCTGGCCACAGACGACAGGAAATGCCCAAGTGTCCACTGGCTTGGAGGTCAGTGGTGACAGTTTCAAGGGAATGGAGAGGAAGGAGGAAGCCAGGCTGGTGGGGAAAGGGGTGAGTGGGGGGAAAGGAGAGGGAGACAGTGAATGTAGACACTGCTTTCAAGAAATTTGGCCGTGAAAGGGAGGAGACAGAAGATACAGAATGGGGATGTGACATCCTGGGAGAGGCTCGCTTTTTGTTTTGGGTGTTGGTTTTTCGGATGGGGCAGGTATGAGTAAGTTAAACACTGACAGGAGCCGTGAGAGAGAGGCGGGCAGGGCAGGGGAGCTCTTTACCAAGAGCTCCTGTCTTCCTCTGTGAAGCAAGAGGGAGACAAAATCATCCACTAGGAGTTTGGTGATAGGTGGCAGGACCAACGACTGGAGAAGGAAGCTTTGAAAGAGCGCTTGTGCTCAGTGGAAGGGAAAGCTGGGCAGGAACGTACACAGGAACTGCCACGGAGTGGATGCCCACGTAACCTCAGCAAACGTGACTCGACAGGGGCAGCGACCCGGAGCGTGTGTGTGTGTGTGTGTGTGTGTGTGTGTGTGTGTGCACGCATGCACGCAAGTGCTCAGGTCCAGTCACAGAGATGGCCAGCCATCCATCATGTCAGACCACTTCTCGCCACCAGCCACTCCGGGCCACACACGTGCTTTACCACAGTGACCACTGGTGGCTCAGGTAAACGTGCCACCTGGATTAGACACTCCTGGGAGGCAGGGATGGTGCTGCCTATAAAAGACACAAAGCTGGAAGGGTCCTTAGAAATCATCTAGTCAAACTACCCTATTTTTTCACAACTTAACACCCAGGTTGGGGAAGGAGCCAAGAATCCAAGGCTGTCCTCCGCCAGCTAAGCCCAGCGCCCTTTCCCCAGCACGGGCTACCCTTGTCCCTCTCAGTGCACACAGCTCCCGCTTTGGCTTCTCGGGTAAGTGTGGCCTTTCAAGGGACAGCTTTACCCCCAGTGCCTGGATTTGGTAAAATCATAAAGCAGAAATGCCATTCGATTTCTAAACCAACACAACCTCCCCCGGGGGATGCTAAGCTATTTACTAAAATAAAATGTGAGCTCTGGAGAGGGGATCCAAGGGACATTAAAAAGTCTGTCTTCGGATTTCCAATGGGCTGAGCTTCTTGATTCGTGAAAAGCTGTTTCTTCTTCTGTTAATGTGACCCAGAGCGAGTTAAACCAAGGCTGTCTGCGGTTCCGAATGACGCCAGCAGAGGGCAGTCTACACCACCGTGTATTACTTGCCCGCGCCCATCATTTTAGGGCTGTAACTCACGCGGCATCAGTCGCCTTTAGCTCTCCAAATGGCTCACTTCTTGGTTCGCCTCTTGTTAATTCAACAGTAGAGAGGTTGCGGGGGGGGGGGGGGGGGGGGGGGAAAGGAGGAGAATGGGGGAGCTGGGTCTGGACAACGGGAGAATTATGAGAATGAGGCTATCTGCCTACTAAAAGCAGAGAGAAAATAGAATTTGCTGATAATCACAGCAAAAGGGAACAGGCCCGGCTTTAGAAATTAGCAAGTTCAAAGTCTAGTCTTTACAACTGGGCAACTCTTCTGAAAACTCGAGAAGGTAAGTACATCAAGAAAGCACGAGGCGTGAAACCCTGGGAATACAAACGCGTAGGAGGCGTCCGCCCCCGTCTTCCAGGAACTGCGTGTGTCGAGGTGAAAGAAGGCACAGAGTCCAGAGCGCTCTGCGGGCAGTTCGAGGGGTTTCGGCCTCGTCTAACCCGCATCGCTAGAGTGGGGGGTTCCTGCGGGGAAGCAGAGATTAGCCCGGCCAGGGTGGGGGGAGCCGGAAGTCAAGAGTGCACGTGCAGCATCGATCGTGTTTATGAAGAGCTATTATCCTTCTACTCCATAATCTTGACTCCAGGGGACAAAGTTGATCCTCCTCCTAAAGAAACTCACCCGAAGTCCCATAGCACTAAACCACAGCTTCCAGATCAACACCACTCCCTCCCACAAGGGCCCATTATTGGGGCATCTCACCCAGACACAAATCAAATTAGGCCATTCACCAAGATAGTGGTTTGCAACAGATTTTATTCCAGCCTTTTAAATCCCTCGGAGCTCTGTCATTCCCAGGAGGGAATAACACCCCTTAAAGAGCTTCTCATAAAAATTTTCTGTGAGTGGCAAGACTTCATTCCTTTTTATGGCTGAGTAATATTCCAGTGTGTATATATTTGCCCCATCACCTTTGAATTTCAAGGGACAAAACGAACATGGCGGGGAGGAGGAAAGAGAGAGACAAACCAAGAAATAGACTCCTAACTGTAGAGAACAAATGGATAGTTACTGAAGGGGAGGTGGGTAGGGAGATGGGTGAAATAGGGGATGGGGATTAAGGAGTGCCCTTGTTGTGATGAGCACAGGGTATTGTATGGAATGTTGAACCACTAAATTTTACACCTAAAACTAATATTACACTATATGTTGACTGATTTAAATAAAAATTTGGAGGGATAAAAAAAAGTCTCAGTGATTTGTCCAGGTGGTAGAGCACATGTAGCAAAGTTGAGCCTCCAAATGTGGCCCCCAGAGCGGGACCATCATTTCTAGGACAAAGAAACCCAGACAAGAGATAAGGACAGTGGCCACCTCTGATCTGCGTGCATCTGGGGCCTTTCCATGCCGATGACCCCCGTTCCCGATGCACAACTGCCTGAGCAAGAACAAAATGTACTCTATAAGTGTGCAGGCTTTGTCGCTTCAGCTATGAGGTCAAAGGCATTCCCAGAAAGTGATTTTTTTTTTTTAAGCCAAATTTCAGATCTCTAGACAGGTAGCCAGCCAATACTGAGGAACTCAGTTGGTTCATCTTCGTATCATGGAACTCAGTACCTCCAAATGTTCCCTCTGACCTCCAGCTTTTCTCACCACCATGTAACAGGCGAACTTATCTCAAGTTTCAGACTAAATAGGAAGCCACAGGTCGGGAATTCCGTCCTATCCTGCCACGGTCTTATCTGAACCTGGGGGCGGCCCTTTGACATTCACTTGGCCTTCTTTCCACCAAACAAAGGGCAAAATGTCTATGGATGCTTCATGGTCCCCTCCCTGCCCCCACCTTCTCAGGCACTGGACTTCACTTTGGCCTCTTTCCCATATAACCTCAGCTTCTCCTTGCAAGCTCCCCTGCCGGCAGCCTCCAGACCTTCTCTGGTCTCCTCGAAGTGAGCCCCCCACCCCCCCCACCCTTGCTGGCAGCGCTCCTTGGCCCAGCCTCTCTCCAAGTCATCCACACTCACTGTTTGCTTTTCTTCAGCTCCCACTACTTCCCCAGCTCCTCCGATCGGACTGCCCTCTGCTAAAACTCTCCTTTTCCTTTGAATCAGCAATGGCTCTGCACACAAGTAAGCCTGTTGCCTCTCCGTCTGGATCTTTTGGACCTTTCAGAAGCCTTGGGCACAGTTAACCATTCTGTCCCCATTTGAAACACTCTTCCCTCGGTTCCCCACCTGACCGCTCTGTTTCCCTTCCGATTCTCTGGCCACTTTTTCTATATTTGCTTTGAGAGCTCTTCCTTCTCCTCCAAATCTTTAAACAGTAGAGTTAACCAAGACTCTGTCTTGGACTCATTTCTCTCCGGGAGTTCTCCCTCAAAGATCTAACCATGGCTTCAGAGATTCATAAAGCCCCAATCCCTGACTCCAGCCCAGATCTTTGCTCCTCCCTCCACACCAGCTCCCAGCTTCCCATCTCCAAGGGAAGGTTTCCCAGGGCCCCAGCGTCTACAAATCCAAAAGGAATGGCTGGGTTTCTTCCTCCCTCTCTCCATCCCTCTCCCCTCATGAAATGTCACCTCCATGCTGAAACCCCTCCTTCTAAAACCCGGAACCCATCCTTGACCCTTCCCTATACCTACCCCCCCCCCCCGGCTTTCATCCAATGGGTTGTTGACCTGCCAATCCTGTCTCCAACCCATCTAACCTTTCTCCATCTCCATTCTTCCATCCTACCCAAAGCACCTGTAACTTTCACTGTAGGACACTCCCAAAAACATCCTAGAGATTTTCCCCTCTGCACACGCTGCTGCACAGCAGATGGTAGTGAGCACACAGCTTCAACTTAGATCACTGATGATGTGATCCTTAGCATGGTGTCAGTCTGAAGCAACGAGATTCACCCTCGTGTGGTCTCTCCTCCTCCCAGTCCTCCCTTGGATGCCCGGCCCCAGACACATGGGGGCGTTTCACATCATCTCAGCACCAAATTCCTCCCAGCCAGGAGTCTCCTCCTGGCTGGATCCACGCCCCCCACCCCTTGCCCGGGACACTCTTCTCTTCTCCATCTGCCTGCCTCCTCCCTTCTCCCACTGCCTCATGCTTTCCTCCTCTGCCCAGCACAGCCTGGCCAATTCGGCTCACACTTTAGAATCTCACCTTTAACACGACTCCCACAGGGAACATTTTCCTAATTGCCACCAGCCCCCGAAGAGGTTATATACCCTTCTATGTATTTACAGCATTTTTCCACACCAACACACTGGTCATTAAAGAAGTTATTTAGTTATTGCTAAGTGGATATCCGCTCTCCTCAACTAGAGACTCCAGGAAAGCAGAAACCTGTGCCTGGCTTTGCACACTCCCACCTCCCTAGGGCCCAGTGCAGTGCTGGCATTAGTAGACAATAAATATTTGTTGAATGAATGAATGAACCCTCAACTCAGACGATGACGTGGATGAGAGTTGTAGCAGAGCCCCCCTTGGCGCCTGGTTCAGAGACTTTAGGCCTCGTGAGTCCTGGATCCTGCTCTTCATGGGCTCTAGAGGATGATGGCCATGTGTCCCAGTTGGCCCAGTTGGCCCCGGTTCACGCCTGTTGTTCAGGCATAATTAGTGTGCCCCCTTTTCACCCTCGAAGGGGTCCTGCTTTGAACGTTAAAAACAGTGCTGCCCACATGCCTCTCGTCCCCAACCCTGGGAGGTCCCCAAGGGAGGTCCCTGATGGGCACCCCCACATGCGTGGATGGAGCCTGGCCTATAAGGGAGCTGGACCTCCAGCACGAGACCAGAGCCAATACATGGATTCTTCCCCTTTCTCACTGCTGAGGGGACGTCTCAGGGTGTGGCTGGCGTGGCCCCACAGAGTCACGGTCCCGTGGCCCCGGACACCAGTCGTGATTAACAGCAGCAAGTTCCCTGCTAGGGACTCCCCCTGCCTCACTCCTCTTTATCCCCACCCCCCTTCCTTCTGCCTCCAGCTTTGATTTCTAGAGAACCCAGGCTAAAACCAGGACTTACTTCCACGGGGCCCCCCCAAAGGAAAGCACTAAATCTGAGAAGTGTGGGACAGAGTATGAGAAGATGCACCTGGGCTCAGTAAGACCCATGTCAGCGCCCAGTACGCACTTGTCCTTCTTCAGAAGTCATGAGTCTCTGTCCTCAAAAGTGTGGGTGCAGAGGCTATACACTCTCAAGCAGAACACCGTGAGGAGGGGTCCTGCACCCGACGGGCCTGGGCAGACTTCTAACTGCCTTCCGACTGAGGCTCCCACGGGGCTCTGTGGGGGGGAAAGGTAATCTCGGGTGCTACTGTGGTTAGAGAAAGTAACTGACATGTGGCTAAACAGCTATTTGGTTTACAAACCTTCTCCAGAGAGCCGTTTTCCACAAAAATTCTGGCTCAACACGTGCCCAAATAAAGGTACCATGGCCAAAAGATCAAGGCTTAAAAATGATGAGAAACACAGATAACTCCCCAAACATTCCTAACTGGCATAAACATGCCCAAACCATCTAAAAAAAATTTGATCTCGAAGATCCCATTGGCTGCCGCGTAGTAACATGCTTAAACGTCCCCCCCCAAACACGCATGCACGACTTAAACCATTCTCAAGTCGTCTGTTTTATTTTCAAGTTCATTTGTTTAAAGCTCCGAACATTCGAAGATAAAGTTCACATCAACCTCCCCTGCTAGCAAGCCAGAGTGGGGGATTATTTTCAAATGTGGGGTAACTTCCCTTCTCCGGGAGCCTTCGCTAAGCGCATTGTGGACGCGGGCAAAAATGCCTCGTCGTTTCAGCACCTTGGAGGTGTCGAGGAAGGGAAGGGAAGCCAGTCCCGGGCGCGCCCTTGGCAGTGACCAAAGCTGGCCCCGCCGGCCCAGGCAAGCACACTCCTCCACCTAGTAAGTCTACAAAAAGAGGCCCAGCGGTTCTGGCAACTTGGGGCTGGCTAATGTGGAAGGGGTTGGCTGCAGTGAGGCAGGTGAGGAACAGGCCTTTGGGGGAGGGGCAGTGTGGGCGGCTGCCCTGTGTTTACAGAAACTGCGTGGACGTGGCCAGACTCTGACCACAACTGGAAGAAGGGCCAGCACATTCCTGCCTAGGGGACCAAGAAGTTAGGGGGAGGGGGGGGTCAGGACCCTGGGCTTACAAGCTCCAGGGCCAGTGGGGGGGCCTGTGGTACTCGATGGGGGAGG
>CM053616.1:71014235-71030862 GCA_028646535.1 Procyon lotor
AGCAACCCGCAAGGAACAGCAGGGCAGGACCCAGCCTTCCCCCTCTGCTCTCCAGCTCCGGGGCCCTCCTCTTGCCTACACCTCCGACCCAACTTCTCAGTGACATCTCTATGCCTCTCACCTTTGCACCTGTTCTCTGTCCTGGAGAGAAGGATGCCTCTTATTGCTTAGAGGACTAAGCGACCAATATTAGCGAACATTCAAAGAGCCAAACGGAAGCCACCTGCCGCTGGGGACGGAGCTGACCCCAAAGGACGCTGGTCAGAATTTAGAGCCGAGAGGAAGCCTTAGGTAGCCTCTCGCCTCATTCCCATATTCACAGGTGTGAGAGCTGAGGGTGTCTAGGGGACTTGCTCCCTCGGAGAACACGTAAAACATACTTGCCCAAGGACGCACAGCTGGTTAGTGGTAGCAGTGGAACTAGAATCCAAATCAAAGCTTGTCCCATGTCACACGCTCCCAAGGTTTACACAGCACGTGAGAGCAAATTCACAGCTCCACATGGAAACTTGTTACTCCAGATGCCTTCCTCTCCAATCGCTGTCCCCTAAATGATAGTCGGCCACACTCGACAACCTATGAATTGGGGCTCAGTCGGCACTTCCTGTGTGCCAGGCACTTTGGAGAAGGAGTCAAAGGAAGGGCAAGCTGTTCCAGTGCTCAAGAGCTTACAATCTAGTTGGAGAAACAAGACATTGGTCCAGCAGGGTTGACTGAGTGACCATGTGCAAGGCACGGCCGCAGGCACCACGGGAGTGAACCCAACTAGACCTCACGGAGCATCCCACCCAGTGGGGGAGACAGAGCCAAGAGCGGACAAGTGAGTAAGAGGAGTCGAAGCGGAGATGATGAAGGGTGGTGTGGTGGACAGTGTCGGTGTCACTCTCCAAGATGGGGGCTGGAGGGGAGGGGCAGAGCTGGACACAACCTCTCCCCTGAGGTGTGATATGTGAGCGGACGCATCTCACACCACAAGGGGAATGGCCTGAGCGAAGAGCTTTCCCAAGCAGAGGGCCAAGGAGGCACAGGTTGCTGTGTCCCACATACAGGACAAAGGCCAAAGGAGCAGGTAACCCAGGAGAAGAAGAGTCTGAGTTGAGCTCAAAGAGTCAGGCACAAACCAGACCATGCAGAGCCCTTAAGCCCAGGTGGGGAATTTGGACTTTGTTTAGGGGATCGGCGTCCTCCTCGGACCCTCCAGGCACAAAGCCGACCAAGCCGACCGTGTAGAAATCAGCAGATACACCACGACCATGGCTCATGCCACGTCCAGGGGAGGGACCGTGTGGAGGTGACAACGAGAGACTGGTTGGTGAGGGGGCCAAGATCCCTGCCACAGGGAGCAGAGCCAAAAGGGTCAGAAGTCAAGGGCACGCCTGTCTGACCTTTGAAATGTATACAACACACGTTTATTTCGAGTCTTGGCAGCCAAAGGCCACTATTTATGATCCGCAAGTCCCTTTTGCATACAGGACCTAAATACACGGGTAGAATAATTATTTTCACTTTTTGTTAGAGGCGGTATAGCACATGGGAGAGGTTGTTCCTCTGGGAAGAGTAACAGCCTTCCAAACCCTGAGGAGGGCAAGTTCGAAGGCACTCAGCTGAGGGGCCAAGTTCAGAGCTGGGTGGGGGCAGAGGGGCGCCAAGCCAAAGAGGCGAATGCACTTCCCGGAGTTCACAGCCAGGTTTCCACTGAAATACCCGCCCGCCGTAAGAGGTGTGGTGTGTGTGTGTTCCAATATCCTCTGGCCACAGCCGAGGGGTGAGGACTGACTGAGACAGGATGGAATCAGCGGGGCCTCTCCAGGAGGCGGGGAGGGGATTCAGAGTATATAGTCCAGAAGGTCTGAGCTCAGCTGGCTCACAGGTAGGTAGGTAGCTCCTCGCGCCCTAAACCACCTCAATATCACACTACTCTCTTCACGCGGGTCCCACGCGCACCGGGTACACTTTGCATAGCCACTTGGGACTCTTTTTAAAGCAGCACACCTTGCACTCACTGTCTCCTTTGCTGTTCACAACAACCCTGTGGGGTAGACAGACCCCGTTCCTTAATTCTGGTTTGCAGGCAGAGGAAGGGGGCGAACTAGGGCAGCACAGCCCACGGGGCAGAACCGGGCCCCGGGCGGACTTGGGCAGCTAAAGCACATTTTAACCGTCCTCAGCAAAGTGAAAGACAGGCAGCATTGCAATCGGTGAGACTGAAACTAGACGAAACTTTTAAGCTGGGAGGAAAAGAAGCCTCTACAAAAAAAGGCCAGGGTTGCCAAAGGGTTTCAGACACCAAGACATTGGTGGCGGCGTGGACACTGGACTCCCTTCAACCCCCATTCCCCAGCTTCCTGACAGCAGCCTTGACTTCCTTATTCTTTCAAACCCTGAAAATCTAGCAGCTGTGAGGGGCATTAACAAAAAGTGATTTCTTACACCTGCAGAGCCCTCTCCAAGGCCTGGACCCCACAGAAGGACCTGGAAACCCCACCCCAACTCCTGCCACCCCCTCAAAGCAGCCATGGGAAACCTAAGCCTCCGAACACCTGTGGAGACTCCCAGACAAGTCCCTACTTCATGGGTTCTCAAGCTCTCCCTCCCCTGTGGTCCCCATGCCCCCCATACCCCACCAACCCAAGTCATGAAACTTCACATTTTCTCCAAGTTTCCCCAAAAAAGCCAACTTGCACAAAAGCATTGGTGAGCAATATGGATTCTACAAATTATTCAGCTGCGAACATGGAATACGAGTGTGTGTCCCAATCCTGACAGGAAATCTAAGAGCCCACAATAGGCATGACCTATGTTCTAGGTCCCTTCCCATCCCCTCAGCGCCCAGCCTGATGGGCTCCAGAGCCTCCCCTTCCCACCCCTAACGCAGAACCTTCCAGCCTACCCATTCCCTCAGCTCAGGACCACACGCGCAAACCCCACCGTCCATGCAAGATGCACCAGGGTCCCCTCCACACAGGGCAGTTGGGGTCTTACTTTAAAAACAAGGCTTTATTTTTTTATTATTATTATCCTATTTTTACTTCTGGTTATAAACAGAAATACAGGGTTTGTCTTTATTTTTGCTCAAAAAGCAAGTCTCCCCATTGGGGTCCTTGCCTAGAGGAGGACACTCGAAAGCTAGCAGTCAGATCATCCCTTCACAAGTAATAATTAAGTGTCGCTTCCCCTCACTAGGAGGAGCTAAGCCCTTCCAAATTCCAAACCCAAGGGGTCTGCTGAAAAGAACAGGCAGTCGGGGCTTGGGAAATTTTTCTATTGTTTCTCCTGACAAGAAGGCAAGCTAAGGAGATTTCAAGAAGTCAGACAGGAAAGAAAAGGGAGTAGACTTGAAGGGACTTTGGAGAAAACATTCGGAGAGAAGAAGACCTAGAAGAAAGAGGCGTGACAGGGATTTAAGAAAGAGCAAGACAGAGAAAGGGGTGCCGAATGTGATGGAGTCCCTTCATAGCTCCTCAGAACCTCAGGAAGAGCCAGATTGTTCATCATTGCAGAGCTCAAAGGATGTTTGTCCTTCAGAAGCAGGAACATACCACGTCTGACCTGAGGGCAGGCAGCAGTCACAGAGGGGAAGCGACGGAGGGTGAGGCCTTGGGCTTCTCTGACAGGAACTGTCCCTGAGTGAGAGGACCCAGCCAGCACGTGGGGGCGTTTGCCTAGAGTGGGCGCTAGCACCCATTAACGAACTGACCCATGCCTGAGTGAGGATACAGTAGCACCCACTAAATACCCATCTGAGCCACAGCCACATCATGACCTATAAAATTATTTCAAGCTTCGTCCTGAATAGCCAAATCAAACCGTCATACCCGAATAAGCGAGAAGTGAATTCCCCAGCCATACTGTGGATCCCTTCTCTCCTAAAAAGTTGTGAATAACCTTTTAGGGCTCCCAACCCAGCGACCCCCGCCTCCACAAAAAGAAAACCCTCAAAATCTTCCTAAGAAAAAAAGAACTTCTCATCTCCGTTCTTATGAGCTTTCCTTTCCTCCACAGGGTTTTCTTTCTTTTATACGCCTCTCTGCCCCCTTCTCCACCAACCAGCTTTTCTCTCTGACAAATGAGAATAAAGCAAAACTGACCCCAAAAAATAAGTGAAGAGGACCCTCCTGTCTCCGGTTGGCAGGGAGCAAGGAGGTCACGCGCAGCCCCACCTGGCTGGTTCTTGGATCCTTCCTGAACCTAGTGTGCCAGATCTGGATGTCCACAGCGAAAGACAGCTTTCCTCCCCCTCCCAACTCAAGACATTATCTTTTTTATTTTTTTTTTCACCCTCAGCCTATCTGAAAAGGCTGAGATCTTCTAAAGGACTTTAATAGCATGAGTAAATGTGGAAAATCAACAAAGCAAAGTCAAGTTTACAAAGCGTAGGTCTCCCGCCCCATTGAAGCTAACTATTGCTTCTTGCTTGGGCTCTCCACCAAATCCGTGTTTAAAACCTTTGATGACTTGTCCTGGGTTTACCCTCCCTTCTTCCCGTGAAGACCCTAGCAGCAAGAGTCACAAGTTCAAGTAACCGCAGGGCCAGCCAGGAGGCACAAAGGTGTCCAACCTAGCCCCGTGAGCAGCCCCCCAAGGTGGCCATCCCCGCACAAAGGCCCCTTTCTGTCCTGTGCACATACATGCCTAAGGCTGCCCAAGGTCTTCTGGATTTTTCTAGGGAAGCCAGAAACACCAGTCTTTGTGTGGCATGCCCCAATGTTTAAACGTCTTTAACGGATTCAAACTTCCTTTAAAAGACTGTGAGCCAACCAAATCATCTCTGCTGGTCGGAGTGGATGGGTGAGAGGTCAACATACAATCTGAGGCCCCCCCACATACCCTGTGGCTTAGGTTGTTCAGGTACCCACACACTTCCCTGTGCCAAAGGGGATAGTGACTTTCCTACAGTAGGAATTATGGGAGTTCATTTGCACAGAAATACGCAGTTGAAACGGATATATTCTGTCTCTTTTAAGAAACACTAAAGGATTTTCCTGAAATTGGATATGGATCTGATTATCATTCAGGCTAATGTTTCAAGTAATGTTTTCCTTAGAAAGTTAAGAATTTCCCCCTTTGTTTTTTAGAAGGATGGGGAGCAAGTTGGGCAAAAGGGTAGATAGGCTTTATTTCTAGATTACATCTCCCAAAATATAGGTACTTGGACCACAAAACTCCTCTAATATTAATTATAAGATGAAGGATGAAAGGTAAGATTTTTAAAACTGTCCTTTTCAGTTCAGTTCAAGGAATATTGACTCTGCTCTTACTAGCACAGGCCCCAAGAGTCTGTGCCCCAGGACTGCACCCCCATCCCACAGAAGCTCACAGAGTCACAACCTCTGACTTACCCAACCCCCACCCCACCACCTCATGCCAGACTGGTGCTGTGGGATCCTTTAGAGTTCCTTACCAAGATGAACTGTTAATTGTTTGCTTCTAGAAAACAGCTTTTTTAGATAGTCACTCAAAATAGAGAAGCTGACTGAGGTTTCTGGAATACACATCTCTCCTTAGAAGTGGTTGTGTCCACCTCAGCGAGACCCCAGCAAGGAGCGAGGGGGTCGAAAGCCAGAGATGTGTGACTTCTTGGCCTGCCACGTTCTAGATCTTGTTGGGTACCTGTCTTTATACACCAGGTTCCCCCAGACAAGAAGTCTCTGAGGTCCCCCAATCATCCCCAGGGGCTCTCTCCCCCACATGGGCTACTCTGTGCCTTGCGCAGAATCATGATGTGGTAACTTATTCAGGCAGCATAAAGAGGGAGAGATATCTTGACTGAACTTAGGTGTGGGTTTTATAAAGTGGACAAAACATTTAAAACACAAACAAGTTCATTCACTCACACAGACATATGAGAGTGTACCATTTATATATTCATTTGCATTGTTAGATAAGACCTTTATCCGCGTAACTATTTGCCTTTATGAAAGCACTCTCCCATGCATAATCTCATTTGATCCCCACAAAACCCTCTTTAAGGTAAAAGACTGATGGGCTCACCCTCTTCCTATCGGTTGGGAAAGAGAGGTTGAAAATAGAGACCTCAATTTAAACCCTGGGGTCTCTGACTTCACTGGGCAGTCTCCGGGACACAAAATGACACCAAACCTTTTCTTAGACATTTACAAGAAAATACCTTGACCCCAGTTGCAAAGGATATTCTGTCACATGGTTTGTTGCCTCTCGGCAGACACTTTAGGAGCTGAGAGAACAAAGCCATCACCTGAAGAAATTCACGGGAAAATAACACAAGGGCCCACAGGATGTTAAGCACCCATACCTGAAACCTGGAGCACCTCAGCCTCCCTCAGCAGACATCAAACAACTACAACCTCCAGGAACGTAGCTTCTCCAAGAGCATCCCCCATTCCTGAGAATAGCAGGCGGGCGGGCAAGGGTGGAGAGGGGCTTGGGAAGGGGCAGCAGCTTCATTCCTTCCATAACTATGGATGTAACCACTTTGCCCAACCCCTATTTGGAAACCCGCCCATTTCCCATTTTGTAGTCCTTGTGCCTTTGGAGCCGCTGAGCCCTCCCTCCTCCCCCCAGCCCTGGAGTGGACGTGTGCCCCCCTCTCCCCCCCCCACTCCCATGTTATGGTTTATTCTAAATG
Organism: Procyon lotor; assembly: GCA_028646535.1. NCBI lineage: Eukaryota > Metazoa > Chordata > Mammalia > Carnivora > Procyonidae > Procyon > Procyon lotor. The sequence goes on from CM053616.1 coordinate 71,020,840, forward strand.
GCCTTAATAGTTACTATTAATAGAATGGCTAGTAGAAATGTTGTATTGGTAAATTATGTGAGCACGGTTACAAAAATCATGCGTCTTGGCCGTGCAGAGAAAGAAGAAAAAGCTCACCCTCTCATGACATTCTTTAATTTCACCAGAGGAAGGAAGGACCAGAGGCAGAACCTGCCATCAGCCCTTCAGTGGGAACGACAGATATTGTGTGAGGACACTTTTCAGCGCGCGTGGAAGGGAGATTTGCGGGCCGAGCAAGCTTGGGAACCTCTTGGACATCATATCCGCCGGCGTGTCCTATCAGTAACAAGACCAGTACCCTGCACACACAAGGATATCTCTCGGAACTGGCCCTGACAAAGGAAGCCCCAGGCCGAGGGAGGACAGAGCTAGCTCTGCAAACCCCTCTACCAACAGAGAGTATCAAGTCATCGCACCAAAGAGGATAAGATCAGGTCAAAATGGATCTGCTAGCTGGGATTTCATTTCAGGGAAGCAAAATTAAATCACAAATCAGTAGAGTTGAAAGGGAGCCCAAGGACCATCTATTCCAACTCCCTTACTCTACAGAAAAGGAGGTCCTGTGTATCATGTCTGAGTGAATCGGGCAAGTAACTACTCCAATAACATACACTTCATGATGAAATTGGGATGCATCTTGTCGCAGCAGAAAGAATTAAATTTAAAACCCCATATTCCTCCTATTTCTTGCTGCTCTTCTTTCGTAATTGTTTTAACTAGCCATACGCCATTCTGCACATGGATCATTTCCCTGAGCTCCTCGGAGGCCACATTTTGGCTCCCCCTGGTTGGACCTCGAGGCTTAAGTTCCCTGCTCATCAACTTTATAGGCGCAGAAACTCAATTTTAAGGTTAGCAAGGGCTAACTTCATGTCTTATCTGCATTATGTTCCTCTAAGTACCTGAGGTTACACTTACTTAAGGTCCTGGTAGGTCTTATTGTCACCCTAGGGTCTCAAGGGTCCTGGATTCCTGTCCAGAACTTTTTCCACTGCATCAAGAGTGACCTTCGGGAGCAGCTTATATGATCCAGAAATAAACGCCCTCCCCTCTCCCCCTGATGTTGAAATGAGACAGAACCTAATATAACCCCCTCATCTCTATGAGGCAAGCGAGTACCAGAGAAGTTAAGTTCTTGGTCCAAAGTCATACAGCTGGTGAATCATGAAACTCAGTCTAGGACATGTGTCCTAACTCACAGACCAGGGCACTTTCCTCATGGATCCTACTTCCCCCTCTATTCTGTTCCCTCTATGCTACTCCACACAAGTATGCTGTCCCTAAAATGTTAGACTATAAAGCACACTTCTGCAACCAAAATCTTTTTTTATTGCCCGCTTTGATGGGAAGTGGCAAATCAACCCTGTGAGCAGATTTGGTTGCATTCAACACAATGGAAATTAGCCAACGCATTGAAGTAACAATTCAAAATAACTCAAAAGGATGGAATGTTACTACCACGTTGATTTTTTTATTATTACAAAATATGAATGTTTTATGGAAAGCATATTCTCCCCACCACACTTTAAAAGATTAACTCATTCAACTAATATTTATTAGTGGCCCAGGCACGACTCAAGGCCCCAAAGACACAAGGGCGGTCAAAACAGTGTTAAAAATCATGGCCTTCAGGCAACCACAGGTTCTTACATTCTAGTAGGAAATCACATACGTGCTTTTAAGGCACGGTAAAAAGTACAAAAGTCATAGTCTTTGCCTTTTAAAAATGTAAAGTAGTTGAGGGAAGACAGACAAGGCACACAATCACAGAAACCGTTATCAATACATGATAGAGTGACAAAAGTGAATGGTCTTGAAACAAATCCTGAAAATAATTCAGGAAGAAGATAGAGAGCAAATTTTGGAAGCAACAGGCTTGCCATGAAAAGGGGGGTTGGGGGGTTCGATTTTGGAAAAGGCACAGCCAGAAGACATGATGGAGAAGAGCTACCTCGTTCAAAGGCTGGGGAAGATGCCGCAGCCCACCCGGCCCGAGTGGAAAGAAGAAAGGCCTTTCTTTGAAAGCCTCATTGAGAGGCTGCCGATTCAGACAGTAAAAATCAAAGCTACCAAAACTTGTAAGCACATGACACACACACCAGTGGAGCCATCCCCCTGGCAGAGGGAAACCAGAGAGATCACTTGCTCCCTCCTCGGACAGGCCCCCTGAACACGGTGTGCTGAGTGCCGGGTTCTGGGCGAGAAACCCACAGCCGCCAACGGCCACCGCCTCCGGGGAGACCGCCGCTGAGCACCTACGTTGTGCACTGTGTGAGAACAGGATGCGGAGACAGAGACTCCCAGGTGAGCACCGCCCGCAAGGGAGGAAACCCTGTAAGGAAGCGGAGGTTTTGCAGGACCCGGATAAAGGGGGAGGGGAGGAGCCCCAGACAGAGGTAGGAAAAGTTTCCAGGATGAGGCATCAGGCCAACAGGCCTTGAGATCTATGGAAGGAGCAACCGGGTGGATCTGTCTACCGGGTGACGGCTCCAGACCGCAGGGCAACATACCAAGGCTGGGGACAGGGCCCCATCAGCCCAAGAGAGCATTATAGGGATTTGATAAGGAATGCCAGGACTGCTCTTTGTTGTTTTTTAAGATTAAATTTTGTTTTTTTGTTTTTTGTTTTTAAGTTTTAAAATTGCTTTAAGGAGAGTAGATTGGAGTCAGAGAAACAACCAAGGAAGGCAGTAGCTATGCCCCCATCCGGAAGCGCGGAGAACGCGGTGATGTGGGAATTGGGGAACAGTGGGTTTGAATCCCAACCCCCTTTGCTGGCTTGCACTTTGCGCCAGCCTCCTAGGGAATAGAGGCCAACGCTATAGTCCGACACACCCAACAGATGTTGCTGCCCAAGCCAAGAATCTCTCTCGAACTGGCTTATGTGCCCATTCGCTCCACTGACTGGTGGTGTGGCTCAAGGCACAGAGGGTCGGTCTGACCATGAGAGGGGAGAGAAGAGGGAAAGCTTGTCCTCGCCCCAGCCTTGCCCTGCTGGCTGCCCCACTAGGACAGACTTCCTCCCAAGCCTGCCACTGCGGCGGGAGCGCTCTGGCCCCCTGGAGTCCTGCTCCTTCTCAGGCCCTTGCAACCCCGAACTGTGGCCCAAAGACTGTAAAGCACAGAGCGAGAAGTCAACACTCCCCGTGTGGGTGACAGTCCCTGTGCCTCTATGTCCAGCCGGTGGATCACAGCAGCTGCTCGGCACAAACTGCTGTGTGGAACCTCACTCTTCCAACTGCCTTTGGGGTTCCAACTGCTGCCCCGCCCATCAACTGATTCCAAGCAACTGCCACCTCCTTGGAACCTCCTCTGGGACCCTGCCCCCGCCCCCACGGGACCAGCCACTCATCTCCACTGCCTTTGCTTGGCTTCTTAGCCTGCTCTGGGCTCCCCAGAACTAGCTCTTTTCCTGAGAGATTCCCAACAGTGCCAAGCATGAGAGACTATCTCCCTCGGAGCCTCAAGCTTTTTGAAGACACACTTAAATACTTTGTCAAAGACTCAGGATCACCCAGAAACTATTTCTTAAAAAAAAAAAAAAAAGAATATAGTGCTGTGGAATGTTGCTTTGGCATGGTCGACCCCTATAAGATTTGTCTGAAGTCTAATCCTGGGTCTGCCATTCCCTTCTGCCTCAATGCCAAGGTTGTGACATCTGGACTACATGTCCAGAAATCTATCATTTCAGATTTTGCACTGTCAGAACGGGGGCTGCTGCGCAGCCAGGCTCTGCCCTGGGGGCCCAAGTTCTCCCAAGCCAGGCTCACCTCTGGCCCGTCTCTGTCATTTATCCTCCACCCTTACCTGGGTACGACCTTCTCTTCCCCACACAACCAAATTTCTTGAAAGTTTTCCTCTGTTTGCTCCCCCTTCTCTCGCGCCCCTCCTGACCACTCTGCATTCTGGCTTCCCTTACCATGTGGTCAACACTGTCTTTGGTCAAAGACACCAGGGAGCTGCTCGTTGTCAAAAACGATGGATACGCTTTGTCCTCATCCTGGAACATCCCTAGGGCCACGTATTCTGTCGAGCACTCTGTTTTAAAATAACTCTGTTTGAGCTCTTCGCATTGCCAAGCTCAAGAAGACACAGTTGAGCTTCAAAAGATGAATTTAGGCCCCTTTAAGGAGTTCTGAGTCTGCTGGAAGACACAGACTATTTGGGGAGAATACAGAAGGGGAGCACCAGGCCCAACCTAGAAAGGTCTTGGGAGGCTGTTCCAAAGAATGGGGAGGAAGTCCCCAAATAGAGATGGGAGAGGAAAGAATGAGGGCTTTCATTGCTGATGGTCTGTCTCCTGGAGCCCCAGGCCAAAATCACAGCTGGGCCTCCAACAGGTCCTGGGAATGACCTCTGAGACGCCCTCAGCATTCTCTGGTCTTACCTGTGGTCCTCTCTGAACTTCTGTTATGTTCTTTTCTCTTCACATACTGGCTTCTTCCAATTACAGGTCCCCTTGACTGTCCTGAATCAGCACCATACATATCAAAACAAAGAATGACCAACTTTCTTGATACTAATTCTTGACTTTGTCATCCGTTCAAAGTTAAGGCTCTATCCAACCCAATTAGACGTGGCAGAAGGAAGGAGTCACCCAGTAAGGATGTGCTGGTCAGAGCTCCCCCAGTGGGGGGAGAACCACGGCCACGAGCAAGTCAGACAGGAAGCTAAGCCCACCCATCAGAGGTGGATGGTAGACCAGAGCTACCACTGAGCAGGTTTTGAATTGAGCCTTCTTGCTAACACGATAAACTCTCTCTTAAAGAATAGAATTAAGCTCCCACGTGTGGCATCCCCTCCCGCTCTCGGGTGTTCTTTGCCACCAGTCATCCTGGGAACCACTGTCCTAAAGGTGAACTGGATATCTGTTTGGTTCCTGGGGTCCAGTTCTTCCCGATCTCCTCCTGGGAGTCTGATTTGATTCCGAAGACTGTGTAGTCACTCAGGCAGTAGTGCCACGGGGCTCAGTGTCTTCCCAATGTCTTTCCAACCCTGCTTCCCTACAGCTGGCTGCTGTAAGCTGAGTGCCGCCACTATGAAGAGCGACTCTAATGTGGATCAGAGCCATCCTGGCTTCCACAGAGAGCGCTGTCATGAATCTTCCTCTCCCGTGTCCACATTGTCAGGGTACTCTGCTCTTGATAGCTGCCAGAATTCTGCCAAAGTTGCAGACTTTGCCATACCCTGCAGACCCACCGTGATGCCGACTGCCCAGGCTCATCCTGGAGTCCTCCCTGCGCCAACCTTTACAGGAGGACATATTTCCTATCTCCCTAGGGAGTGGGTCTCTGCTTTTCTCCTTCTCCCCTCTGCACCGATGTGGTCCCTTCCTACAACCAAAACCTACATGAACTGCTGTAGCTCCTCCCGCCCCCCAGCACACACACGCAGGTGCTCTGGGTAAACCTATAATCTTTAAACACGCCTACATGTCCACGTGTTGTAACTGGTAGCAATCTTCACCCAACACATGAAGGTGGGTAACTGCGGGCACACGCAGAAGTGGGGACTGGGGATAAAGCAGGAAAGATAAAAGGAGATGGGGACCTTGCACAGAACAGTGATGATAATGGGCCAAGAAGCAAGGAGTATGAATAAATCAGTCACGTCTTCTGGGTGCTATCCTGGAGGAGATGCTCTGCTGCCCTATATCCTCAGGACACAAACCTGTCCCCAGCTTCTACGTCTGCAACCTTCTTCAGAAGATGGCCTGTGGGGTACTGGAATGGCTTCAACTAGATGTGCTGAGTGGTGGGAGTAACTAGGAGTTTGTGGTCCCTTGAGCAGCCTGTGGTCAGTGGCTGATCACCAAGGTGCAAGAAAGCCCCCCATACCTCGAGGCAGGATCAAGACTGCAGTATGATGTGGGCTCCAGGCTTTCCGTTGGGATCAGGCTGAAGCTGAAACATCACCAGAAATCCCACCTGGCTTGGCTCCTTCCTACCTTATGTCCCCCACTCTCTAACTAGCTCCTCCTGGGAAAACTGCCTTAACAAATCACTTGCATCCAAATCTCTGTCTCAGGGTCTGCCCCTAGGGACTCCATCTAAGATGATTCTCAGCATGAAAAATAAATTTCTATCACGAGCATGTAGAGAATAACAGGTATTTTCCTACAACCCAACCAAATTTCTATTTGGAGACCTCACTCAGATTGAGAGAATTCCTGAGTCATTTACTAGTTTGTTCCCAGCGGTGTACTGGTAAACCATGGTGTCCAGGGAAAAGAAAAAGGAAATGTCCTGGTTTCTAGCATTTGCTATTTTCCATGATATAAATACTCCCACCATAGGCAATCTCAAACTCCCAAGATGATGTCACTGAATGGGGCTGGAAAGAGGTGGCACAAAGTGCTCTCATAAGCCAAGAGAGCCAGGCTCGTGCCACCTTCCTATCTCCAACTCCCACTACTGGGGTTTTGTCCATGTTACTGTGGACAAATGTGACGCTGTGACTTCTTGCAAGTCCCCTTGGAGACTTTCTTCGTGCATGGCCGCCTCGTCCCTCAGGTCTGCTGACTCTGCAACTTCCCTGCCATGCAAGGCTCTCTGTGGGCCTGTTTTCAAACTGCAGCATCGCCTCATAATTATCTCCCTTTGCGTTTTGCTGAAGTCCCTGAGGTACAGCCAAGAAGCAGGACACTTCTCCTTACTCTTCTGTCTCTCTGTCCCTATACCTCTCTATCCCTATACGTGGAGCATCTATTCTTGGGATGGCAAGTGAGATGGGGTGGGAGCAAGGGTACTCCACTTCCTTTCCAAATGCTTCTCAGCGCTTTGCCCCTTCTCTTCTTTCTTTTGGACACGGTGTTTAAAACAACTTTAGCTCATTCATTCACTGACCTAGACACAGGGGGTACGAGGAATTTGAAAGATTGGCTTCCTCCTCCCATGGAGCCTACATTCAGTTCCTGTTCCTCATTCTTAGCCATTCGCTCATGTCAGCTTCAGGCTGCCCGGGAATGCTGTCTAGGCAAGGAAAGGGCAGTTGCAAAGGCCCTGGGGCAGGAATGAACTTGGAGTTTGAGGAACACGGAGAAAGCCAGAGACAGCTATGCATGTTCTGGGGAAGTAGTAGAAAACTCGGAGAAGTAGGCAGAAACCAGATCGTGCAGAGCACATAAGTCAGGGTAAGAAGGTGGGAATTTTATTCCCAATGGAAAGGGAAATCCCTGAAGGCTTTTAAGAAACAGAATGACATAATTGGACTCATGTTTTTTAAAGATTACCACAGCCACTTTGTAGTAGAAGCAGGAAATCACTTAGATTAGGCGCCTGCAGAAAACCGACTAAAAGAAGGCAATCATTTGACCCAGGGTGCAGTCAACAAAGACAGAAATATTTGAGTATTTGAAGTACATATGAAGGTAGAAGTGAATGGACTTGATCACAGATGTGGAGCACAAAGTAGAGGAAATGGGGAGGCTTCCTAAGTTTCTCTCTTGAGCAATGGATGGTCTGTGGTCCCCTTATCTGACCTGGGGAAGACAGAAAAGGGAATCCTTGTGGTGGAAGGAGGTTGAGTTCTATTTTGTACATGTTAAAATAAGATGACCATTAGACACGCAAGTGGAATTTTCAATTAGTTTGTAAGCACTGGAACCTGGAACTCAGAAAGAGGAGGTACAAGCTAGAGGTAAAAAACTGGGGTCGCCAACATGGAATAAGGATTCAAACCATGGGCTGTATTTTAATCATGACCTGGGAAGAGAGAAAGGGTTGAGTCTGAGCACGCACACCACTTAGAAACTAAAAAAAGTGGGGATCGAAAAAGAGAATGAAATGGAGCAGCTAGAGAAGAACAGTAGGAGAGAGTGGTCACAAAAGATGAGAGAGCCCAATTCCAAGAACTGTATCAAATGTAGCTGAGCTCGATGTTGACAAGGAAGTGCGAGATGGCTGTGGCAGCAAGCAGGTCCCTGCTAACTTTGACCAGAGCCAGTTTCAGCAGACCATGGATGAGCACGGGTGCCCAAAAGAGCGGGGTCAAGAAACAAATTGGACCTGAATTCTCCTGGGAATGATTGACTAGAAAGTAAGAAACATGTGGTGCAAGAAAGAGAAGCAGTAATTGTGGGTAACAAATGCTAGAGGGAGAGAGAAGGGATGACCCCCCAGCAGATGCAGAGGGACCGTCATCCATAGAAGCAGAGACCCTTCCCAAGAGGAAGACAGGGAAATCAGAGGTATCGATGAAAATGGGCTTCCATCTTTGGCCATGAGAAGACAAGGCTTCTGTGCTTTTTCTTCTAGTTTCTTGGTGAGATGAAGCAAGATCTCAGACTCAATCATCTTACACAAAGAAGGACTATTGAGGACTATCTTAACAGTAGAAAAGTACTTCTCCCCTCTGTATTTCCCTACCACCATTGGCACCTAATTCAAGACCTCACACAGAGCCCGCAGAGCCGTCAACAGTAAATGTTTATTGAAGACACTGCATCTGTGTTAATACAAAGAATATACAGCTATAGGAGGGCCTAAGATCACCATTTCATAAATCTGAATATCATTTACACCTAAATTATTGTACTATTTCCAGATGAACTAAACTGTTCCTATAACTGTGATTTTGGTGTTGAGACAAAAGCTCTCCTTGACCGAGTGAGTCCTCCACATCATGAGTTTTGGTTTCCAAAAAGAGCAGGCTGGATCTGACTGACAGTGCAGAATGAGAAACTAGCTCACTTCAAGAATGGAGCCACAGGAAGGCTTCCTTTAATATCAAAGCATTCTATGTGTGTATTTTGTGATCCCAAGGTGCACAGAGAATTTGATACTTGTTCATTTTTATCTATATTTCGAACCTGACCAAGAGTCCTTAACCTCCACTACCCCTCTAAACACAACTAGGGTTTAGGAAATCAAACTAAAAAAATAGGGGCACTTGGGTGGCTCAAGCATTAAGCGTCTGCCTTAGTTTGGGTCATGATCCCCGGGTCCTGGGATCCAAGATCCTGGCATCGAGACCTGCATGGGGCTCCCTGCTCAGCGGGAAGCCTGCTTCTCCCTCTCCCACTCTCCCTGTTTGTGTTCCCTCTCCCTCTGTGTGTCTCTTTCTGTCAAGTAAATAAATAAAATCTTTAGAATAAATAAAATATAAAAGAAAAAAGAAAAGAAAAATAAAAAAATAGTAGGAGTGAATAAAAAATTTTGGAAGTCAGAACAGACAGATCAATTACACTTGATGTAGCACCTCGAAGAAAGCTGTATCTTCAGGCAGCAGTGGGCAAATCAGAAAAGTCCCTGATTTATGCCATTAGACTCCCAAAGACTCAGGAATAGAACAGACATGAACATAAGTCTAGAAATGAGGGTAATCTTAGTGCTGAAAATTTTTCTAAGAGCAGTTAGGCCCTTACACTCCCTCCCCCACTCTATAGAGCTGAACAACCACCTCTCACCAGTCCTGGCAGAGGCCCCAAGCCTTGCTCTCTGCAGAGGGTAAGTCAGGATGTCTGCGCTGGGAGCAGCTGAAGGGATTGTGAAACTGAAAATAGGGAGATTAACTGAAAGCTGACACGATGAACGATGAGATTTCCCACTCAGCTGTCACCATGCTAGGGGCTAAGCTCAAGCTTAGACTCTCTGGGCAAAAACATGAAGGAAACTTCTGGATTATCTAATCATTCAGAAGAAAAGACCTGAAGATACTTAATTAGGAATCCCCCTCCCCTGGCACAAAACATTCCAGCCACATGGTGGGTCTATAGGGAAGACCACACAATTGAACGGTAATGTCCGTGTGCACAGAGCTTCCAAAACACTTTGAAGGTCAAAGGATAGCTGGACAATAGGAAGGAAAATGTAGAGAATGAAAGGTACTAAAATAAACATATAAAAAGAAACTTGGGGGGCGCCTGGGTGGCTCAGTCGTTAAGCGTCTGCCTTCGGCCCAGGTCAGATCCCAGGGTCCTGGGATCGAGCCCCGCATCGGGCTCTCTGCTCTGCGGGGAAGCCTGCTTCTCCCGCTACCATTCCCTCTGCTTGTGTTCCCTCT
>CM053616.1:71039725-71058873 GCA_028646535.1 Procyon lotor
ATACCTAAGAGTGGAATTATCGGCTTAAAGGAAAAGTAAATATATGTTTATAAAATAAACCTGCAAACTGCTTTTTCTAAAGTGATAGGACCATTATATTTTCCCACTAGAAGAACATTAGTGTTCTGGTTTCTCCACATCTTCACCAACACTGGTGTTGAGTGTCTTTTCAATTTTAGCCATTTTAGTTGATGTAATATAAAATTTCCATTTTGCTGAGGACTAAAGATGTTGATCATTTTTTCTTTGCTTATTGGCCAATCATATCTTTCTTCATAGAGCATTCAAGTATTTCATGTTTTTGAGGTATCTTATTTTTGTTGGTTTGTGGGAGCTTATGGTCAAGACATGTGTTGCAAATACTTTCAGTCTACTCATTAATGGCATCTCTTGGTTAAGCAGTTTTTAATTTTATGAAATCGTTTTTCTTTTATGGTTAATTTCTTTGAATCCTACACAAGAGATCTTTCTATACCCATGTCACAATATTTTCCACTTATGTCTTCCTCTAAAAGCTTTATAATTTTAGATCTCATAATTAAGACTATGTTTAATTCCCATTTCTTTTGTGTGTATGATGTGAGGTAGGGGACAGGGCCCATTTTGTTCTAATGTGGACATCCAGTTGTTCCATTGCTATTTGTTGAAAACTTTTCTCCTGTTAAATTACTTCGGCACCTTTGTTTAAACCCAACAGACCATGTTAGTGTGGGTCTATTCCTGTTCTGAGCATTCTGTTTCATTGACAAATTTGCCTGTACTTGTGTCCCACACTATCTTGATTGCTGTCCATTTGCAGTGAATTTGAAGAAAGGTGGTGTAAGTCCCCCAGCTTTGAACCTCTTTACCAAGATTCCTATAGATATTCTAGGTCATTTGCATCTCTGTATCAATTTTACAATCAGCTTATCAATGCCTGTGAAAATGACTTCTGGGTTATAATTGATATTGCATTGAACCTATAGATTAATTTGGGGGAAAGAACAATACTGAGTCTTTCATGTGTTACCTCTCTGCTTATATATGTCTTTAACTTCTCTCAACAATGTTTTGTAGCTCTCAGTGTAGAGGTTTTTCACATATTTTATCAAATTTATCCCTATTCTGTAGTTTGGGGCTCAGCTGTAGGTGGAATTCTTAAATTTCATGTTCCAGTTGCAGTGATAGTGGTGGTGTTTTTGTTAGTATGTAGTAAAGTAATTTATTTTCGTATACTGACTTGGTATCCTGAGACCTGGCTAAACTCACATGTTATTTCTAGAATGCTTTTAAGATTATTCTTTAGTGTTTTATATATATTTTTTTTCTTTTTTTTTAAGATTTTGCTTGTCAGAGTACACACAAGCAGGGAGAGAGGAAGGCAGAGGGAGAAACAGGCTCCCCTCTGAGCAAAAAGCCCTGATACAACACTCGATCCCAGAACCCTGGGATCATGACCTGAGCCAAAGGCAGACATTTAACCAACTGAGCCACCCAGGCATCCCTAGTATTTTGTATATTAACAGTTATGTCATTTGGAAATCCAGAGAACGTGTTAAATCAACCTTGCATCATGGGGATAAATCCCACTTGATTATGACATATTATTTTTATACATTGCTGGCTAATATTTTTAAAACTTTTTTGCATCTACATTCATGAGCCATATTGGCCTAAAATATCCTGGTTTTAAATTGTATTGGTCAAGTCTTTGTGTCAAGGTTGTACTAGCTTCAAACAAGTCACAGAGCTTTAAAATTTTTTCTTCCTCTTTATTCTGAGCTTATTTAATATTGGTATTATTATCAATTATTATCAATATCAATTGGAGTTTTCTTTGTGGGGACATATTCAGTAACAATTTCCATTTATTTGCTAGACATGCCACTATTCAGATTTTTTTTCTTGTATTAATTTTGTTAAATTGTATTTTTCAAAGAATTTGTCCATTCCACCTAAATCGTTGAATGTATTGATAAAAATTTGTCCATAACACTCCTATTTGTCATTTTGATGTACATAGTTACTGTGACAGTATTCCCTCTGTTATGACTGGTATCAATAATTTGCATTTTCTCTACTTCTTGCTAGGAATTTATTAATCCTATTTAACTTTCCTAAGAAGCATGGATCATTCAGAAGTCGGTTGCTTAATTTCCAAATACGTGGAGGCTTTCTAGATACCCTATTGTCCTGCTGACTTAATTCCATCATGACCAGAAAGCATGCTCTATAAGACTTTTAGTGTTTTACAATTTGCTGATATATTTTTTGGCCCAGTTCTGGTCTATGTCAGTGAACATTCCACTAAAATTTGGGAGGAACATTTTACAGTTGTTGGCTCTGGTGTTTATATTTGTTATGTCTTCCTGATGTATTGACCCTTTCATCGTGATGAAGTAGGGCTCTTTGCTTTCAGCAAATCTCATGAATTCTATGTTGCCTGATATTAATGTGGCCATTCCAGGTTTCTCGTGACTAATATCTCCATATGTAGTGAGAGAAACGGCATCCCTCAAAAATTCATGCCCCCCTGAAAAACCCCAGAATGTGGCCTTATTTGGAAATAAAGTCTTTGCAGATTATGATTAAGGTAAGGATAGAGATGGGATCATATTAGATTAGGGTGGGCCCCAAATCCAAAGAGATTGTGTTTATAAGAGACAGAAGAGGACACACAGAGACATAGGAAGAAGGCGAGTGAACATGAGGGCAGAGATTGCTGTGAAGTGGCCTCAGTCAATGGGTACTGGGAGCCACAAGAAGGTGGAGAAGGCCAGGATGGATTTTCCCCTATAGCTTGCAGAGAGAAAGTGGCCCTCCCAACCCCTTCATTTTGACTGCTGACCTTTAAGACTGTAAAAGAATGGGTATCTGTTGTTTTAAAGTTCTTAGCTTGTGGTAATCTGTGACTGCAACACTAGGAAACCAATATACCATCATATACCTTTTTCCTTCTTTTTACTATCAGCCTATTTGTGTTGGTATTTTAAGCATGTTTCTTATAAAAAGCAGAAAGTTGGCTCTTTTCTTTTTTATCCGCTCTGACATTCTCTGTCTTTTAATTAAAAGGTTTAGTCCATTTTCATTTAATTATGAGAACAGTTGGATTTAAGTTAGCCATTTTGCTGTTCGTTTTCTACTTGGTTCATTTGTTTGTTTCCTTCTGTTTCTTCTTTCTTTGGGACTACTTGGGTACGTTGTGGTATTTCAATTTTTCCCCAATTAGCTCTTCAGGTATATTATTTTTCACTCTTTTTAATGGTGTTTTGAGGGCTACATCGTTCAAAATGGTAGCCACTAGCCACATGTGACCATGGACGTTTATTTTTATAAATTATTAAAGTATCGGTGACATACAATATTACATTAGTTTCAGGTGTGCAACATAGTGACTCAACAATTCTGTACATGACTCAGAGCTCACCACGGTCAGTGCAGTCACCATCTGTCACCACACAGTGTTATTACAGTACTGATGATAAGTCCCCATGCTGTACCTTTTATCCCTGGGACTTATTCATTTTTTTTTTTAAGATTGTATTTATTTATTTTACAGAGAGAGAGCATTCAAAGCACCCAGAAAGGCAGGCAGAGAGAGAGGGGGAAGCAGGCTCCCTGCTGAGCAGAGAGCTCCATGCGGGGCTCGATCCCAGGACCCTGAGATCATGACCTGAGCCGAAGGCAGAGGCTTCAACCAACTGAGCCTCCCTAGGTGCCCCAACTTATTCATTTTATAACCAGAAGTTAGTACCTCTTAATCCCCTTCATCTAGTTTGCCCATCTCCTCACCCACCTTCCCTCTGGCAACCCACCAGTTTTCTGTATTTAGGAGTTCAGGGATTTTTAGGTAATTAAAATTAAAATTCAATTCTCCAGTGACAATACCCACATTCCATATGTGCAATAAGTACATGTAAGTAGTGGCTACTTTGGAGAACAATGAAGATATGGAACATTTTCATCCCTGAAGAAAATTGGTAACTTATCGCAACCTACTTACAGTTAATATTCTACTACTTTCCATCAAACATTGGAACTTGGTGAAAGTACAGTCCCTTTGCTCTCCCCACCCTTTGTAACATTTCCATAGATTTCATCTGCATACACTGTAAACCCATAATACACTATTAATATTTTTTCCCTAAAGAGGCGTATGTTTTTAAAAGAAATCTCAAAAAGAAACATACAGTCTTCAGACTCACCCACATATTTACCATTTGTGCTGATCTTTATTTTTCCTCTGGATCTGAGTTACCACATGGTGTCCTATCCCTTTAGCCCAAAGACTTCCATTTAGCATTTTTCATAGTACAGGTCAGCTGATGCCCATTGTCTCCTGTTTTCTTTAATGTTACTTTTTTTTTTCACTTTTATTCTTGAAGTATAGCTTGGCAAGATATAAAATTCTGGGTTGGTAATATTTTTCTGTGTTTCAGCACTTCGACAATGCTGTTCTGCTACCTTGTGGTATCCACTGTTCCTGAGGAAAGGCAGCATTTTTCATAGGCTGCTTACTATACACTGTGTCCCTGTTTCCTTTGGCCACGTCTGCATTTATCTCTTCATACTTGAAGGTTAGTGCTTTTATCATACATGCTTGTATGTATGTATGATAAATAGACAGTCTTCTTTATATTAATCCTGCCTGTGTTTCACTGGATTTCTTGGATTTGTAAGTTAATGTTGTCTCATCAAGTATCAGAAGTTTGGGGCCACTACTTCTTCAAATGTTGCTTCTATCCCAATTTCTTTCTCACCTATTTCTAGGACCCTAATAGCTCTTTGTTTAGGCTACATAATATCGATCAACAGGCCTCAGAGAAGCTGTTCATTTTTCTTCAGTTGTTTTTTTCCTCTCTGTTCTTCATGTTGGATCATTTCTCTTGATCTATTTTTAATTCCATCAATGTGTTCTTTTTCTGTCTTCGCCCTGCTGGTAAGCACATCCAGTGATTTTTTTTTTTTTAATTTCAGTTATTGTACTTCTGAGTTTAAGAATTTCCATTTGCCTCTCCTTTACAGTTTCAGCTTCTCCAGATTATCCATTGGCTCATTCTTTACGTGCACATCTTCCTTTAACTCTTTGAATATGTTTATGATCACTACTTTAAAGTCCCTGTCTGCTAATTGTTACATCTGGTTCATCTAAGCATCAATTATTCCCTTTTTTTTTTTCTTAACTATGAGTCACATTTTTCTGTCTATGTGTTTGTCTAATGCTTTTTAGTGGACTCTGGGAATTATAAATGATATCTTGTAGAGACTTTATTTTCTGTTATATCTCTCTAATGAGTGACTTCTGTTTTGTTTTTTTGTTGTTGTTGTTGTTCTCTAAACCAGTTAATACAGCTAGACTCAAAATCTGTCTATCCTGGGTGCCTGGGTGGCTCAGTGGGTTCAAGCCTCTACCTTTGGCTCAGGTCATGATCTCAGGGTCCTGGGATCAGGGTCTTTGGGATCGAGCCCTGCATCAGGCTCTCTGCTCAGCAGGTAGCCTGCTTCCCCCTCTCCCTCTGCCTGCCTCTCTGCCTACTTGTGATCTCTCTCTGTCAAATAAATAAATAAAATCTTTTTTAAAAAATCTGTTTATCCTGAAGAAAGAAAATGATGAAATCTTCACTCTGTTCCTTTATATTTTTTAAGTGTTTTTGTCAGGCTCCCAGTGTCTCCTCCTGCACTGTTATTAGTAGTCAGCCAAAGATTTGAATGGACTTTATGTGCAGATTTGTGGGGCTTCTAAAGTTTTCTCCCTTCTAGAATTTCAGTACTAATTTTCTGGGCTGTTTCCCCACCTCCAAATTCTATTCTCTGATATCTCAAGCCAAAAAGTGGGCCCAGCTTCAAGGGCATGTTATCTGCAAAGTCAGAAACAACTTCATGCCTGATTGAATACTCTTGTTATCACTGTCTTGAAATTCTTAAATTTTCAACAAGGGGCACTGGATTTTCATATTGCACAGGGTCCCCCAAAATCATGGAGCCAGTCTTGCCAGGGATACTCTGGCTTTCTGCAGCCCACTAATGGTGAATTGGGAAGTGTCCTCAAGGAAAAAGCCCTTGAAATCACAAATCTTACCCATTGTACTTATCTTTCAAGGGTAGACTTGCTCTGGTTACTTTCCAGTACATTAAAATAGGAGATATAAATATATTTTTTAATTGATGAGTCCAAATAAGCTGCTACTCTGCCAATCCATGGCTACCATGGTTTTGAACTAGGGGCAGTTTTCCCTAAGGGCATAGTTGGCATACCTGGAGATATTTTGTTGTCATTGTCACTACTGAGGAAGAGTCCTACTGGAACCTACTGGGTTGAGACCAAGGATGCTGCTAGACACAGGACAACTCCCCGCCACAACAAATTATCTAGCCACAAGTCAATAGTGCCAAGGTTGAGAAATCCTGCATTATAGGAAATGATCCCTCTTTCATTTTTAATGGATACATTATTATTGTATTCTTGAGAATGTATCACTGTTTAATCAATCCTCTATAACTACACATCATACTATTCAAATATAATGCCAACTGTGGAGAAAGAAGCCAAATTGAACTTAACTCATTTCTACAATTTTACTCAAGTTTCCAATTAAACAGTGTGAAAATTTGCAAAAATGTGCAATAATAAAGTGTCGCTTTCATCAACTGAACTTGATTTCCATAGAAAGACCTTAGACATAAACTTTTCACTGTCTCTAATACTGATTGCTCCTAGAAAGTTCAAAGGAAAGTGAATTTAGACTGAAATAGTCCTATTGGTGTCACTTAAGTTTAAATATAAAATTACACCTTACATACTATAACTTTTATATTTATAGAGTCCCCTCATGATTTCTGTTTTCAGAGTCATAATCATTCTTTGACATTAGAAATTGCTTACTCGTGTGACCTCATTATGCATGAATTAAAAATCAACCTTGGATTAAAGAGAAAACATTAAATTTAACTAAAGTGATATATAAATATTAAATATTTTATTCTAATTTATCCTATGCAGAGAACACGTAATCCAATTTTTTACAATTGGTATGTAATTTAAAGTGCTGAAAGAAATTGAAATGTGGGCAAAAATGCACCCCCAACAGTTCTTTCCTAGGATTCTTTTAACAGGATTTTAAGAAATTTTCAGTTTATGATATCAGGTACCAGTGGAAAACATTGTCTTTTATCTCTCTAAGTAAATCCTTAAATGTCAGTGAATTCCCATCTAGATAAAAATTAATTTATGTACTTTAAAAAATACTAGGGGCACCTGGGTGGCTTAGTCAGTTAAGCATCCAACTCTTGGTTTCAGCTCAAGTCATAATCTCAGGGTTATGATCGGGCCCAGAGTTAGGCTCTACACTCCACGTAGAAAGATTCCCTTTCTCCCCCTCCCTCCTTCTCCCTCTGTCCCTCCTCCACTCGTGCTCACTCGCTTGCTCTCTCTACAATAAATAAAAATAAATAAAATCTATATTTGTTTCTGTTTTCACCGGCTTTAATATATAAAATGTTACCCATCTCTAGGGATACTAGTTGACAAAGTTTAATAAGTTATAACAGGAAAGGAATATTCTTCTCAGTTCAACTGTCCCTTCCTCTGAAAGGCCTTCCCTGTATCACAAACTTCTTCTGCCACCATTGTTTTATTGAGGTATAATTAACATACAGTATCATATAAGTTCCAGGTGTACAATAAAATGACTTAAAAATTCTTTACAGTACTCATTGTTCATCCTGATGAGTGTGCTCCTTAATTCCATCACCTACTTCACCCATTTCCCCCCCGGACACCTCCCCTCTGGCAACCACCAGTTTGTTCTCTGTATCTAAGAGGCTGGGTTTTGCTTGTCTCTATTCTTTGTTCGTTTGTTTTGTTAAATTCCACATGTGAGTGAAATTGTACGGTATTTGTCTTTCTCCGATTTATTTCACTTGGCATAATACCCTCTAGGTCCATCCTTGTTCCAAATGGCAAGATCTCATTCATTTTTATGGCTAATATTTCAGTGTGTATGTATGTATATATAATACTATAATATATATGTAATATATATTAGCAATATAATTTTATAATTGTATTATATTGAATTTTTTATATTTATACTGTTGAATTTTCTGTACATAAAAGTAATAAAAAGTTCTCTTTCAAAAAAAAATAAGTATACGTATGGAACAGCTTCTTTATCCATTCATCTATTGAGGGGCACTTGGGTTGCTTCCATATCTTGGCTATCGTAAATAATACTGCTATAAACATAGAGATTCATGTGTCCCTTTGAATCAGTGCTTTCCTTTTCTTTGCCTCCCTTCCCAATTTTAAATTGGGCCTTCCCTTATTACTTCTTAGAGAACCTTCTTCTTTCCCTTCACAGCATTTGCATAATTTGAAATACATCATAAATCTATTAACTTGTGCGTGTGTGATTGAACATATTTCCACCTCATTAGTATATAAACACCACAAGGACCCGTGTCTTGCTTCACCTGATACCGACCAGAATGCCTAGCATATTGTTGGCGCTTGATAAAATAATAAGTGAATGGATGAATGGAGGGTGGGCAGGTGAATTGATAGTGAAAATCACACTGATACTTGATAGCCTTTTCTGTTTTCTCAAGTTAAATTTTCTATAGTCCTCCTTTCTTCTACTCTTCAAAAATCTAAAAGTGCCGCTAATTTTGGTGAATTTGGAGGATAATGTTAGGTCCAAAACATTACATGGTATATACATTTTTTATTAACAGTGCCCTAAAACAAATGTGAATCTAGATCTCCAATTTTCTTCTTTAAAAATGTAATCAAAATGTAGCCTCTCCTCCAGCCATCCAAGATGCCAAAGGAAAAAAAAAGAAAAGATAAAAAAAAAAAAAAAAGATGCCAAAGGAAAGAAGGCAAAGGGGAAGAAGGAGGCCCCGGCTCCTGCTGTTGTGAAGAAACCAGGGGCCAAGAAGATGGTCAATCCCCTGTTTGAGAAAAGGCCCAAGAACTTTGGCATCGGACAGGACAAATGCCCCTGCTACATCCGGCTGCAGCAGCAAAGGGCTACTCTCTAAAAATGTCCAAAAGTGGGCGCCTGGGTGGCTCAGCTGGTTAAAGCCTCTGCCTTTGGCTCAGGTCATGATCTCAGGGTCCTGGGATCAAGACCCGCATCGGGCTCTCTGCTCAGCAGGGAGCCTGCTTCCCCCTCTCTCTTTGCCTGCCTCTGCCTATTTGTGATCTCTCTCTGACTAATAAAATCTTTAAGAAATAAAATAAAAAACTTCCAAAAGTGCCTCCTATGATTAACCAGTTCACCCAGGCCTTGGACTACCAAACAGTAACTGCTTACACTCACCCACAGATACAGACCAGAGACCAAGCAAGAGAAGAAGCAGAGATTGTTGGTCCGGGCTGAGAAGAAAGCTGCCGGCAAAGGGAATACCCCCACTCAGAGGCCGCCAGTCCTTCAAGCGGGGGTGGTTAATATGTCACCTCCTGGGCAGAAAACAGGAAGACTCAGGTGGTGGTGATTGCCCATGATGCAGACCCCATTGAGCTGGTTGTCTTCCTGCCTACTCTGTGTGGTAAGATGGGGGTTCTCTACGGCATTGTCAAGGGGGAGGCCAAGCCGGGGTGCCAGGTCCACAGGAAGACATGCACCACTGCACCTTCACACAGGAAGACAAAGGAGCTCTGGCTAAGCTGGTGGAAGCCATCAGGACCGATTACAATGACAGATATGATGAGATCCACCGTCACTGGGGAGGTACCGTCCTGGGTTCAAAGTCAGCAGCTCACATTGTCAAGGAAAAGGCAAAGGCTAAAGAACTGGCCAATCCACCAAACTGGAATGAGCGGACGCTGTTGAATTTTCTCTACATAAACATAAGTTCTCTTTCAAAAAAGGTTTAAATATTTAACCAAATGTAATATTTACACCGAGTGCCAATTGGTACAGTGTATCCTTCTTAGCAAGGCCTTGCATTAAACGACTAATCTGCTATCAATGGAATTTATAGTAGATATATTTCTCAGTTATATTTAATGTCATTTGGTAGAAATTAAGGAACACGTGTTAGAGCAGAGTTCTTAAAAACTATCGAAGTTTTCAACAGTTGCTCTGTAATGATGATGAATATTAAGTGGGAAATAATGGAGACAGTGGGAATCTCTGGTGGGACTGTATCCATAGGAGGCCTGGAGAAGGGGCATTGGGTCTGAATATGGCCTTTGTTCCTCTCTGCCCTATACCATGGATTAAAAAGTAGGATACAGAGTGCAATTTCATATACTCGTTTTAGCAAATAAAAACAGTAGATGACAATTACACGTTCTCCTTTTCAATATTCTAATAAGTGTGATTGTTAAAAATGATGTCATGGACCTCCTGATTTGGAGATTTTGTCGAGATCAAAGGCAGAATAAAGCATGAAAAGCGTGCAGACCTGTCTGGTCGTGTGTAAGTGAAAAAGGAGAGGCAAGGTGCGGTCATCTCTGCAGGTAATACTGAAGACCTGAAAGCTAGCATCTCTATCCCTTTGTCAGGCTTCCCGCTCTTATTTCCCACGGTCCCAGACCGAAGCCACGGTGGTTTTTTGAGCGCTGCAATGGCAGCTCTGGGTGGTGACGGCACGATCATCTCCACTGCGGCACTGACCGCAGCTGCACGCCGGGCTCGGGCAACCGTATTTACAGTATCGAAGACTCGAACGCGAGGTGGTGCCTATGGTCCTGGGGGCCAAGCCAGGAGGCTATATTTACCATAACCAGAGCGGAGCCGGCGGTGGTATATACAATGGAATCACCCAGGCTTCAGTATTTACGGTAATAAGGGCCGACCCCTAGCGGCGGTATTTACGGTAACGGAGGGGCAGTTCCCGGCGGCGGTTTTTACGGTAACGAGGGACGGCCGCGGAGGCGGTATTTACGGTAACGGGGGCCGGGCTCGCGGAAGCCCGTCGGCGCGGCCCGCTCGCCGCGTTATCAGGTGATCTCCAGCCCAGGCGGCCGCCACCCCCTGCACCCAGCGGAAAATGCAAAATGGCCCTCCGGGACTGTGAGGGGCCGCGGCCCCCAGCCCGGGCCCGCTGCACCCCCAGCCCGCACCCTGCGGGTGGCAGCGCCGCGCCTGGTCCGAGTGCAGCCCCCTCCCGCCCCTCCGCCGGGGCCCCGGCCTGAGCCCCGCGCCCGCCCCCCATCCCGCACCCCGGCGTCCACATGGGTCTGTGCTACAGTCTGCGGCCGCTGCTCTTCGGGGATCCGGAGGACGTCTCCCGCACCGCCTCGGAAGCGCCTGCCGAGGACGCGCCGCCCGGCCCGATCCCGGCCCCGACCCCCGCCCGGGCCCCGGCGGCGCTCGGGGTAGATGAGGCCCCGACCCCGCTCCCGCGGGGCGCCGGCGGGAGCCCGGCGTGCGCGCGGCCCAAAGCCGCCCCGAAGAAGGAGCGGCGGCGGCGTCCGGAGCAGCTGCGAGCTGAGGAGCGCGAGGCCGAGCGCGAGGCGAAGAAGGTCAGCAGGAGCATCGACCGCATGCTCCGGGAGCAGAAGCGCGACCTGCAGCAGACGCACCGGCTGCTGCTGCTGGGTAGGTGCCGTCGGCGCGCGCCCCGCCCCGCCCTGGGCGCGGGGGCCCCACTCATTCAGCACCGGGTGGGCTGCGGTCGCAGAAGTGTGCGGGGAGGTGGGCTGGCTAAAATCGTCGCCGCGTTGATTTTTACACGAACAACATTTACTTTCGGGATTGGGCCCGGAACACCTTCCCGGCCGATTTTGCTGCTTTCCACGCCTTGCGATTTGGGCCAATTGCCCATTTGTTACTAATTAATGAGCTTCTCTGGGAATTTCCGCCCCCCTTGATTGATTTCCTTCCCCAGTCTGTAATCCACAGGGATGGCTAACGCGAGCATCTCATTTCCTGCAACGGTATACTCATTCGGCACTTTGTTTTAAGAACACAAATGGCAGGAGGCTGTAAGACCTTTTACCGCGACCGCAAAGCTTGCATTCCACTCGCGGCAGAATTAGGGCCGAGTGGTCGCTGGGTGTGGCTTGTTCCCTTTGGAGAGGTGACTTCAAAGGCTGAAGATCTGGCACTTCTTTTTCATTGAGTGATTTCAAAACCGGTGCTCCCGGAACGTTTGCTTTCTTTCAGAATCAGAAGCGGAATAGCGTGGCAGGCTCCCCCCAGGAGCTGCGCACGGTGCTAAACGGCCTGCAAGGGAGTGGGCACCAAATCACCAGCGTTTTGAAAGGAACAAACTACTACGTGGTTTGCTAGGATTTTTCTCAGAGCTTTAGCTGTAGCAAGCATAGCAGCAGCGCTTCTCCAAGTTAACACCCAGAAAGCATTTTCTATGCACTCTACCGTAGAATCAGAAAAACAAAACAACGAACAAAAACCCACATGAATTCCTGATGTTGCTTGTTGCCTTTTAAATTTTAAGGCAAACATTTAATATGTGGGCTTTGACCCAAATTTTGTGAGATATTAGGGAAAATAACTGTTTGCCTCTGTGCTCTGCTATGCATAAGAAAGGAACCCATTCCATGACCTGAGTAAGATACCTTGTTATAAATAAAGGCGGCTTTTATTTAACATTTAGAGAAGGAAATAAGTCTTCAGTTTGAAAGAGCTCACTTACCGCAAGAATGAATAATTAAAACAACACAAACCTAGCCGCTGAATTCTGAGATAAAGGAAAATTTAGGGGGAGAAACAAAGAAGAAAAATAAAATAAGCAAGCAGTTTACCTGAAAAGGGAAGAGGACCAGATTAGAGTTTTCATCTACAGTATTAACTTCTACACTAAGACAGAGCAATGTGTCCAGAGGTCTGAAAATACAGAATTGTAATCTTAGAATTTCATACCTCATTAAGCCATTACTTGTGTCTAAGATTTTGAGAAATGCAAGTGCTCAAAGTATGCTCCTCCCACTTAATCTTCTGTAAAGAAACTAATTTGAAATTACTCAAGTCAAAAATGTTAAGTGCCTCAGATTAATATAACTCAAAAAGGAGAGGATTGCAGTCTCGAGAAATAAAAGAATACTAAAATAAATGAGATCTAGAGTTGTGTCGATGCGATACTGTTTTAATGTGATTGTGCGGTTGAACAGAAATTTTTTTAAATAAAAGGGTATGTGAAGCAGAACATGCTGGACATATGTAAAAATTAATAAGCTCATGATTCTTTGCAAATGAACTGGGAGATGATAAATAAAGAAGGGGATAGTGCTCTCCGAAGAGCCAGCTTCTGGTACATATATAGAATGACTACCCTTGTTAAAGACATTGTCTTATTGCCTAATAGAGCTTGTATATCAACATCATATTGGAAATGACATTGACTCAAATGACTCACTCTTTGGGGGTAAAGTATATTGTATCTTTCACCCAGTGATGTCAACATGAAAACGCACACCGCTGTGTCAGGATGACATTGTTTATCGGATTTTGTATAGATTCGAATTAAACTGAGAAAGGTTCTTGGTTTTGTTAGGATGGAGAGTGGATTTAGCCGAAAATCTTTGAATCAAAAGCACCATTTACTGACCATTCATGCCCTCAAAGGTTTGCTTCTGCTGCAGTTATGTTGAATAGGCATTTATCGTGCTCACTGACCCCATTCACTTACTTCTTCTAGAATGTGCATTGGAGAACACGCAGGCTCAGGAAGGACGCGCCCACTTTAGGGCCCTTCCATAATCCACGCCCACTAGTCCGCAGTTGTCCCATCTTCCATGATGACGTCTCCTCCAGGAGACACACCAGTCCTCCTATGGGAATAAATGTGTAACTCCCTCGTGTCCATATTGAATTCCATTTGCTCCTCTTGTATGGCACTTTGTTATAGCCCACACACTCTCTGGATGCTTTGCTACACGCCGACACCCCCAGGGGTCCATCCCGATGACCTGAACTTTGTTTCCTGCACAGGACTTAGTACCCCACATGGTGCTAAGAACACAAGAGTCTGGGAGCCAATGTGACCATGAGGGCCTAACCGCAAGACCCACGTGGTTCTATTCTAACTCTTAGATGGAGCTTTCCCTCAGGCATGGAGTGGCTGGATTTAAAGGGGGAACAGAGGTGAGGTGCAGATAAGGTGAACATTCCAGTTAAAAGGCCGCCGATCCTGATGGGGTCCTGGAGTCAGAGCTAGAGCGGTGTAGCAGGAATGGGGAAGGAATGGCCTCAGAGAAGGGGTCAGATGACAGGTATGTAGGACGGGTCACGGGGAAGGCCTCTTTTCCTGGCTTGCCAAAGGCCACCTTCTTCCCGTGTCCTCTCATGGTCTTTCCTCTGTATGCCTGTGCTTGCACACGGGGGATGAGGGAAAAATCAGATCGGGAACCCAGCTTTATGACTTCATTTAACCTTAACAGCCCCCTTAAAGACCCAGTCTCCAAATACAATCACATTGGAGGTTAGGGCTTCAACTTATGAATGGGGGATTGAGGGGGCACAATTCAGGAGGGTTCAGAGAGAGAGCATGTGCCCTGTCTAAAAGGGACAGTTGCGTCCTAGCTTGAACGCATTGTTGCCCTGTGAGAACACAAGCCCTGTGTTGCCAGGTCTTCTGAATTTCCAGAACAAGATGGAAATAGCCATCTTCATCTGACTCCTGCTTATTTTTTTTTAAAGATTTTATTTATTTATTTGACAGAAAGAGATCACAAGTAGGTAGAGAGGCAAGCAGAGAGGCTTCCTGCTGAGCAGAGAGCCCGATGCGGGGCTCAATCCCAGGACCCTGAGATCGTGACCTGAGCCGAAGGCAGAGGCTTTAACCCACTGAGCCACCCAGGTGCCCCACCCCTGCTTATTTTTAAGCATCAGCTCAAGTTAATAAAACACACTCAGTGTGCCTGATGCAGTCCACAGACCACCAGTTCTTACCTATGATCTCTATCCCAAGCAGCACAGAGCTCCAGGCACCAGATTCAGCCGCCCTGGGTCTGCACCCAGTAAGAGCCCAGCTGACAAAACTGAGTGTGGGATCAGAATATCTCATCATGATGTACAAACACCTGTAGCAAGCAAAGCTGCATTCGCCATTCTTTGAGTGAATCTGTCTACCGCTGAGCTCCCGGAGTTAAAATATAGCGATGTCTCTGATTTTTCTTCCATGTCTTTTGTTGACTGTGATGTGACTTCCCTGTTCACCGCATTCCTATGGGAGAAGAGTGCTCACGGACCCCCTAACCATTCATTTGATGCTATTCTTTTTCCAGGCTATTATGCAATTTTAAAATTCTCCATTGTGGGTAGGATTTGCAGGTTTGTTGTGTTTTTGGGGTTTTTTTTGTTTTTTTTTTTTTACTTTATTCAACTATTTCTTGTTATATTTTTGTGTGATTGCCATTCCCCTGCAGGAAAACATCTCCCAGGAGGGAAGCAATCTCTCTGGGACATTTGCTGCTTTTCCTCTGCATTTGGCTCTTAGTATAAACCAGAATGACCTCAGTCTGTGTCTGGAGTTGCTTCAAGAGGAAGTATTGGTGCCGTGACAAGCGCACGGAATATTCTTCACTGTGGGGTTTTGATCATTTGTTCTTTCAAAATATATGTCGGTTTTTGTTTTTTGTTTTTTGGGGTTTTTTTTTTTCCTTAATCCATGGTAAAGCATATGGTGGCCAAGTTTTTGAGTTGTGAGGTACACTCAAGCTGTGAGGCCACGTGAGGCACACCCTCATCGAGTCGCTGCCCTCCTTTTGCCCCAGCCTCCTGTAGCACTGAGGCTTTTAAGTCAGTGGAAATCCCACATACTCTGGCTTTGCCTTCACTCTCCTGAGGGCACAAAAGCATCACACTGCCTCACAGCCCTGGAAGGGGAGGCCGAGCCCGCATGGCATTTTCCTCACAACTTCCGTGTCATTTTATTGTATCATCTGTGAACTACAATTGTATAGGCCCGTGGCGGCCATTGTTCGTGTGAAGACAGATTCCGTCCCCAGAATTCAAGCTGTTCTGTGACCTGTCCAAGGTCAGAGACACCTGAAGGTCAGAGTCCTCGGTCAAAGCTGCTCTCTTTGACGTGGGTCTCAGTCAGGTGTGGCTGTAGTAATACCACAGACGGAGTGGCTCAAGCCGCAGAAATTGATTTCCTCACACTTCACAGAGGCTGGCGAGGCCAGGATTGAGGGCCAGCAGGGTTCGGTGTCTGTTGAAGGCTCCCTTCCTGGCTTGTAGATGGCCAGCTTCTCGTGGGGCCTCTCACAGCAAGAGAGGGCACGGTCTCCCTTCCTCTTGTTATCAGAACACCAACGCTGTTGGATTAGAGCTCCCCCTTTATGGCCTCATTCAACCTTAATTACCTCCTAAAGACCCTCTCTCCAAATAGTCACACTGGGAATCATGGCTTCACCATGTGACTTTTGAGGGGACACAGTTCAGTCCCTAACAACTTGCAAGCCCATTCCTGTTCATATAGAGATTAGTACTGGCCCTGAAAGGACTCAAACTGAATGTCGTCTACTGTGGTTAAGGGTGTCAGTGGAATACGTAACTATTTTTATGAATTCTCTCAAGACTTGGAGATAGACTTATGATCCATGAGGAGATGCAGGGTGGTTAGGAGCAAGGCATTGGGGTCAGACTTTGTTGGAAATTCCAGCATGCCCGTTTACCAGCTCTGTGACCTGAGCTTCGGGCTTCAGTTTCCATATCAATAATAATCCTGGTGCCACATGGTAACTGATTTCAGTGAAATCAACAGAAAAAGCTGTATGTGAACTTACTTGGCATAGAGTTTGGCACATGGTAGCTACCCCATAAATTGGCGCAATCTCTCAATTCTATATTCCCCTGAAGCACTTCTCTCTGACACCCACACTCTAAGTTGTAAACTCAAAGGTCACAGGAGATCACATAACCTGAAACGGTTAACCCCATCCCAGGCTTGCCAGCCTCTCTGGGATGGAGCCAGGATTCAAACCCAGGCTGTCTGACTTCACTGCGCCAAACTGGCAAATGGCCAGCTGGAGACAGTTGCAATGGTCCAGTCGCAAGATGGGATGAGGCGAATGCAGGCCGACACAGTAATGACAAAGAAGAAGGGCCAGAAAGGATTGGGATGGAGGCAAAAATGGAATTCACTAAATCTGGTGACCGAGCAGATGTGGAAAGCAGGCGTGGAGAGGAGTCTTCACGAACTCTTAGTTTTCTCTCTTAGGCAAAATGGCAATGACATGCCCCACCGTAAAGGATTTAAGAGGAAGAGGTGGGTGAAGTAGAAGGAGAACAGTGAGCTCCACTTTGGATGTGTTGAAGGTGAGCCACCAGGAGAAGCCAGTGGGCATCTTCGGGGAAGCAGGTGGGTGTTTACTGAGGGTCTGGAACCCACAGGGCCTGCTGAGCTGGAGACAGACACACAGGAGTAACCCACTGGGGACCGGCCTGCAGCGGGGACAGACCCCCCACCCCAGGAGAATGTGAACAGTAAGAAGAGAAGAGGGCCCGAGACAAAAGAACACAGAGCCCCCATCTTTCAGAAGAGTGTGGCAGAAAGAAAGGTATAAAGAATAACAGACAGCTGGGAGAAGCCGAGAAAGAAGGAGTTTCAGAAAAAAGGGAGTAGCCAGGAATTTCAGCTGGGAGTTCAAGGAATCCACTGTGTTTGCCTGTTTATGCAAAGGTGGTACAGGAGGCTGAAGACCACGGGACTCGGGAATGGGGAAGCTGTCACAGAACCCCTTCTAGGGGTCTGGGGGCAAAACAGCAGTGATCATACCTTTCAAAGTGGGCCTTCACGGAACAGTTCGCGAGGATCCAAATGGAGCCACAGAAAGTATACAGGTGGTTGCCTGCTGCAGGTGAAGAGAAGACAGGAGAGGAATTACCAGATCTTTCCATTCACAAGGATTCCTGGCTGGCTTGGCACCGGCCATGAGTCTGCGGTCTGGCACTCAGGTCTGTGAGCCAGGCTCCCTCCCTCCGCCGCCCATAAATGTCAGACCCGTTGGCAGTTTAGACTGAAATTCTTCAGCAGGAAGCAGATTGTTCAGTTGAGTTGAGACCAAGAGATCTAGCAAATTCTCTGGCTAATTCAGTCTATGAGACGTTTCCAAGCATAAGCATTTTCAAAGGTAAGACCAATCTACTGGGACCTAAAATCCACTCATGACCTTGAACGAGACCCAGGAGGCTGTCAAAACCCCAGGACATAAAGAAAGCGACCGGAATACACGAAGAACCCTGAGTGATTGTTCCTTACCCCACAGCGCCCCGAATAATTTACTTCATGTCTAAATTTATTAAGACGTAGTTATTTTGTCTAGTTGATTCCAAACCGAAACAAACTCTTCAACTGAAAAAGAGAGGAGAATCAGACCCATCAGCTTAAGCAGTGACTAGAATCTTGTTTAGGGATCCGGTGAAAACTGCCCCCTAGTGTATTAAAATTCCCTTAATAAGGAAGACTAGGCAGAGCACAGACCAATTTTAAGGCGGTTAAACTACTCTATATGATACTGTAATGGTGGATACACATCTTTATCTATCTGTCCAAACCTATGGCCTATACAACACCAAGGGTGAGCCCTAATATAAACTACGGACTTCGGAGAATGAAGATACATCAGTGCTGCGTCATCAACTCAACGTATGGCTCTGTTGATACAGAGTGTGGGATGTTGGGGGGGTGGGGTAGGCTACTGGAAGGCAGGGGGTATATGGGAAATCTCTGTACTCGCCAATCACCTTTGCTGTGAATCTACTGAAAAATTAAATCTTGGGGCTCCTGGGTGGCTCAGGGGGTTAAGCAACTGCCTTTGGCTCAGGTCGTGATCCAGGGTCCTGGGATCTAGTCCCGCATCAGGCTCCTTGCTCAGCGGGGAGCCTACTGCTTCTCTCTCTGCCCCTTCTCCCTGCTTGTGTGCTCTCTCTCTCTCTGACAAATAAATAAAATCTTTAAAAATAAATATATAAATTAAAATCTTTAATTCCTTTTTTTAATTCAATCTTTTTTTAATTCCTTTAATAGAAAAGGAGAAAGGTTCTTATCCCTGAATTAGGATCCCGAGAGGAAGAGCTCAGAGCCACGAGCCTCTGACCTTCCTCTTAAAAGTCCAAAAAGTTGACCAAAGCAGGAAAGATCATGTCCTGTTATTGAAAGCTGCTGTTTAAAAAAAAAAAAAAAAAAAAAAGCACCACTTGAAGACATTTCTATCTGCAGAATAGAAGATTCTGGGGTCGTGATCCCGG
>CM053616.1:71059373-71084812 GCA_028646535.1 Procyon lotor
CCACAGCAACTTCTTTCAGGACATGTCTCCAAAGCTCCTGGCTTTTTAACACTGAAGAATATGCCATTGTTTGGAGGTATTGTTATCCGTTGGCCGACTTCAGGACTTAAAGGCGGCATGCCTTCAGGCCATAGGTTTCAGGGCTTAAACAAGAACATTCCAGGTTAGCCCGGGAAGTGTTCCCATTCCCTTTAAGCAAACTACATCTAGTTACTTAATTTTATTTTTTAAGATTTTATTTATTTATTTGACAGAAAGAAAGAGATCACAAATAGGCAGTCCAGCAGAGTCAGGCAGAGAGAGAGGGAGAAGCAGGCTCCTGCTGAGCAGAGAGTCCGATGCGGGACTCAATCCCAGGACCCTGAGATCATGACTTGAGCTGAAGGCAGAGGCTTTAACCCACTGAGCCACCCAGGCGCCCCTAGTTACTTAATTTCTTATCTGTAAAATGGGATTGTGCTACCTGGCAGGATTTCTTCCACCATGTGCAGGGAGGGGGAGCTCCGTGGCATGGTGGGGCGAGGAGTAGAGCAGTCTACAAGGCAGACCAGAAGCAAGCTATTGCAGGAGGAGGAACCCATCAGACCTCATGGGAATTCCTGGGCTACGGATGGACTTTGGCCAGACTCAGAGAGACCCCTGTGCCGGGCTGAGGCTGAGCGCTGGAAGGAAATGTCCTCAGAGCACAGAGGCAAAGTGCTTGTTTCCAGAACATAAAAAGGAATCCTACAGACTGACATAAAAAGATGCCTGATTACAATGGGCAAAAGGCTTGAAGCAGACACTGCACAAAAGAGGATGTGTGAAGAGGCAGTAAGCTGCCAACATCCCTGGTCATCAGGGAAATGCAAAATAAAATCAAAGAGAGCAATTCACACCCACTAGGATGGCTTAAAATCCAGCAGTACCAAATGGGGGCCAGGATATAGAACAGGGTTCAGCAAACTTTCTCTCCAAGGGGTAGACGGTAAATATGTTATGTTTTGCAGGCCATAAGATCTCTGTGGCTGGTACTCAGGGCTGCATCATACCAAGAAAAGAGCCATAGACCACACAGAAACACATGAATGTGGTTGTGTTCCAATAAAACTTTATTTATAAACACTTAAATTTGAATGTCATGGAGTTTTTAAGGGTCATGAAATCCTATTTTTCTTTTGATTTTTCCCCCCACCATTTAAACTCTTCATAGGTCATAGATTATATACAAACCGAAGTTTGCTGAGCCCTGATCTAGAACCTAAAATCTTACTCTTTGTTGGTGATTCAAGTAAAATTGTAGTTACATCAAAGACTTGGTTGATAATTTTTTGAGCAGTTAAATATAGATCTATCCAAAGATTCAATAATACCACTCCTAGGAATTTACCTAAGAAAAATGAAAGCATGTGTTTACATAAAGATTTGTACATGATATTTATATCAACTTCATTCAAGATGGCCAAAAACAGGGGCACCTGTGTGGCTCAGTTCAGCATCTGACTCTTGATCTCAGCTCAGGTTTCATCTCAGGGTTGTGAATTCAAGCCGTACTTTGGGCTCCACACTGGGCATGGGACCTGTCTAAAAAGGAAAAGAAAAAAGAAAGATAGCTCCAAATGGGAAACAACCCAAATTTTCATCAACAGGAGAATGAATAAACAAATCACGTACATTCATGCAATGAAATATCCAACAAAAAAAATAAACTACTAATAGAAAACATAACAACATGGATGGATTTTTTTAAATATTATGTACATATACAAAAGAGTGTGTACTGAAATAAAAGAGTATGACTCTACTTATATGGAATTCACTAACAGGTAAAGGAAGTCTACGATGATAGAAATCAGTATAGTAGTTTTGGGGGCCAGATTTTTGGAAAGGGTCATGAGGCACTTTTCTGGGGTCATGAAAATATTCTGCATCTCGATTGGAATGCTAATTACACAGGTGTAAATGTGTCAAAACTTGTCAAACTATACACTTAAGATCTATGTACTTCACTGTAAATCTTTTTTTTTTTTTAACTCAAAAGTAGTGCCTGGCACATACATAGTAAAAGGTTAATAAATGTTTGCTATTTTAAAAAGGACTTTTTAAAAGGATAGATACATTAAAATTCAACAAGGGTGATACTAGGTATATAATGAGATAATAAATTATGGCTTGCTACATCATAAGTAAATTTAATATGTTTCATACAGAAAGAAGGTAATTACCATTTGTTGGAATGTGATCTAATGATCCCAAAGATTCAACACCAAACTCTGAAGTGGGACTTCAATATGGGGGAGAGGGTGGAGGTTGCTACTCTCCGTTGTGTAGTCAGGATTGGAAGAGTTTTGTGTCCAGATTAACTGCCTGTTTGGACACTTACTGAGTCCCTTCATAATGGCAGGGACCCCGTACTGCTTTTCTCCTTTTATGCTCTGTTCCCCCTCTGTCTTCTCTCTACACCAGGACCCCAAATTGAAGTTATAAACCTGAAACTCAAAGGTGGAAAGCCTAATAAGAAGCCATTCATTGGGCCACCTGTGTAGAGAAATTGCACGTGGATTGTTTTAATCCAGACTCTTTCTGTCCTAAGGGATGGGATTCCAACTCCAACTCATGTAAGTTGGAGGCAGAGGAGTAGCGTATAAACAGGAAGTCCATGTGTCCTGACATCCAGTGTCATGGACGCTCTGTCGTTTCCAGGTCTCGGTTCTGCCATGTTCTGGCTACTATCTCAGATACACTACCGGCGACCCTGCCATCATTGAGTCTCCGGAACCCACGGGAAAGAGGCTGCACAATGTTGGCCTGAACAGCTCAAATAAGAGTTTAAAATTGTTTCTAACTGGCATTTGTTCCTGCCCCAAATCTCGGGGTTGCTTTTTTTTTTTTTTTTTTAATTGAAGGTCTGGTTAACATAGGATGCTCTACTAGTTGCCGGCGTCCAAGAGTGATTCGACATTACATGCATCATGAAATGACCACCACACTGAGTTTAGTTACCGTCTGTTGTGGTACAAAGTTGCTTTTTAAAATAAATTCACTTGAGTATTTTCTAAAATTCCTCCTGACCTTAGTTTCATCATTAATCTTTGATAAGACACCTATCGTTTTCTTCGTATTTTTATTTCCTTAGAGTGAGGAAATGAACAGAAACATAGATATTTGCTACATGGTGGTAAGGAAAGAAAAACGTTCCTGGATTCCAGTCTTAGACAGTGAATGTTATAATACCAATCAATATTGTGAGCTAAAAACCCTTATGCATTTCGAAGTCAAATTGTTTCCTAGGGAGCCTACTGCTGAGGGACTGCTTCCTCTCAAGGGAGAAATCATAAGGCATCACTTAAAGTTCTGAGAGTTTAAACACATTGGTGGGGGTAGACCGTTTAGCAGATAAAGTCTCACGGAGAAATGTCAGAACCATTGGGAGGGAAAGATCGCTGGTATCATATTTTTGATTTGTTCTTTGGTCTTCCTATTTGTATTTGGCAGCAGACAAGATATGTAAGCCATTTTTCTAAAACCGTGGGAAGGACATTCAGAATGTGATGTTTGTGGGAATGAAGGTTCATAGACTCTTCTGTTTTTTTTCTTGTGAAATACCACCAGTAACTTCCATTCTGCCATTTCAGGAGTACTTTACAGCTGAGTCTCTCTGTCCTTTTGTCCCTCTATTCAGAATCTCTTCAAGCTTCCAGTCTCTGCCCCTGGAAAACTGGTCCTTTTTTTTTTTTCTTCAAATCCCTGCCTGAACCCCATCCTATTCTTCGCATCTGAGCTCTGCAACAGAATGATTCAACATCTGTATATATTGCAAAATGATCACACAATGAATTTGGTTAATATCCCACCACACATAGTTACCAAAAAAAAAAAAAAAAAAATGGATTTCTTGTGATGAGGACTCCTAAGATCTACTCTCTTAGCAATGCAGATTTCAAATATGCAATGCAGTATTATTAACTCTAGTCAGCATGCTATGTGTTATATCCCCAGGACCTACTTATTTTATAGTAGGGAGCCAAAAGGTGCAAACTCCCCTATTTCTCATGAACCACTTCCCCCTTTCATCCATAATGTGAACCCACCAGATGGGACCTCTCTGTGCCCTCTGCTCGCTGGCTCCTCAGCTTTACCCTGTCCTTTGCCCCTGGAATCCCTTCTCCATGCCCTTCAATGGCTAGGTCCTTCCCACATTTCAAAGGCCATCTCCAGTGTCACCTCCTCTTTGAAGCCTTCCCTGATCCCTTCAGTTGGAAGTCTCTATTCTTTTTATCTGTACTTCCCTTATAACACCTTTTACTTTATGTTGTAGATATTTATAAATATGACTTAAATCTGTTATCAGATTCTATATTCCATGGGAGTCATGTCCATGCTGGTTCGTTTCTGTGTTCTCCATACAATTGGGAAGAATCTGGCACAGAATAAATCAGAAATAGCCATTGACAAAACAGAAATGAGAACAGGGACATTCCACTATGCATTTTCATTTCAATCCAGAAAGACCGTCATCTTCTTTTAACTGAAATATAATTTTTTTTCTTTCTTCATTGAAATATAATTCCCATACCATACCATGAAATGCATTGTCTTTAAAATTTTACAAGTCGGTGGCTTTTGGTATATTCACAAGGGTGTGGAATCATCGCCACTGTCTAGTTCCAGGACGTGTTCACTCTCCCCCCAAAAGAAATCCCCTGCTTATTGTCCGCCAACCCTCCCAGCCCCTGGCAACCACTAGTCTATTTTCTGTCTTTACGGAATGGTCTATTCTGGACACTTCACATAAATAATTATACAATATGTGTTCTCTGTTGCTTAGCTTCTTCTGCTTAACATGATCTCATCCATGTGTGTAACGTGTATCCGTACTTTATTTCTTTGCATCACGTAATAAGAGTCCACTGCACAGATGTGCCAGATTATTTGTCCATTCATTCAGTTGATGAGCATTTGGGTTATTCCCTCCTGTTAGCCCTTACAAAGAACACCAGCGTGAACATTCACATACAAGGTATTTTCATTTCTCTTAAGTAAATATCTAGGAGCGGAATTGCTGGGCCGTACAGTAACCCTCTCTAGCTTTTGAAAAAGTGTAAAACAGTTTCCAAAGCAGCTGAATCGTTTCACATCTCCACCAGCAATAGCTACAGGTTCCAGTTCCAGTTTATTTGAGAGAGTGAGAGCACGTGCAGGGGGGAGGAGCAGAGGGAGAGGGACAAGTAGATTTCAGGCTACGTGTGGAGCCTGCTGCCAGGCTCGATCTCACGACCCTGAGATCATGACCTGAGCTGAAATCAAGAGTCCACTGCTCAACTGACTGAGTCACCCAGGCGCCCCACTGCTCAGCACTTTTGGGGGGGATTTATTTATCTTGTGGGGGAATGATGGGGGAGAGAGAAACTTAAGCTGACTTGAACTGAGCAAGGAGCCTGACAGGGGGCTCCATCCCCCGACCCTGAAATCATGACCTGAGCTGAAACCAAGAGTCCAACACTCAATCAATGGAGCCACCCAGGTGCCCCACAACTCTGCACTTTATGTGCTAGCCCACGGGATATCTACTCAATAGTGAAAAATGTTGATTCTAGCCTCTATTGTTTTAATTTTAATTGTGTTGTACGTTGGCAATATCAACAGTCTCAACTTCCAAGTTTCTAAATACGGGCCTTTACCAACATTTACAAATTTAGGGGGAATACCTGAAACCTTCAAAACAAATGAAGATGTTAATATACTTTGAATTGCTGTTTTTTATCACCGTCAGTGTTAAGCCCACAGACCCCAATAATATATAATGAACAGAATAATTTAAAAGCTAACAGCAATCATGTAAGCAGAAGTACGGGGACATTCAGGAAGAGGGGAAACAATATTAGGAGGAGAGGAGGGAGAGAAGGAATGGATAAGGGAGACGCTGTGTATTTTTTGAATTAGCCATTTTCTGAGCTTTGATTAACTGACACCTGAGAAATAGAAAATAAGGGAGAAAAGAGAAATGAAACTACGCACTGTCCTGCTGAGAAGGAAAAGGAGGTGGTGCCTGGCAAGTCCGGCTGGCATTTGAACCTGTGAGAGGTGCTAAAGTTCTGTGCTCACGGTGGGGTTATTCCTAGATCCAGCCGCCAGGTGGTGCTGTCGAACAGGAAAGCGCCCAGAGCCCCGGGGGAACAGGCTTCTTGCAGTCTGCCACCTGTGCACCAGGAATCCTCGCGAGTCGAGTTGATACTGGTGGTTGAGGTGGCTGCCGCCCAAGTAGGTGTTCTGTTAGTGGGAAAACTAGCATGTATTAAGCTCCTGGATGTGAAATGATGAGTACTGGGCGATTTCTTCCAATACCTTGTGTCAAAGGGAAGTTAAAGAGCTCTGTCTGATGCATGTCCCTTCCCATGGGCTCCCACGCAGCCCCCATGGATGAGGCCGGGGAGTGGGGAGAGGGGAATTGCTTACCAGGACACCCAGCAGCATTCTGGAATTGGAGTCAAACCGGCAGTGGTCCCATCTCCTCGTCTGTGTGTTCTTTTTCTTCTCTTCCAGGAGTATTTTTTCTGTGCTAAAGAAATCCAAGCCCCCAAGACGTGTGTGCATATTGTGTGCACGTGTGATTCTGCACATTCCTGGTCAGGTCACACCCCCATCCATTCCGCAAAACTACTCTGGTCCCCTCTGTCCCGGGGAAAGCACACCGCCCCTAACTGC
Source organism: Procyon lotor (assembly GCA_028646535.1). Lineage (NCBI taxonomy): Eukaryota > Metazoa > Chordata > Mammalia > Carnivora > Procyonidae > Procyon > Procyon lotor. The sequence continues at coordinate 71,066,058 of CM053616.1, forward strand.
CTCCTGATTCCAGTTTTGTCCTACCTGTAATCAGTTCCCCACGTACTAGAATTCTTTTGAGACCAAACTTTCTCCATCACTGCCCTGCTTCTGACAGCCCAGTGACTTCTGAGGTCCTTGGGATAAAGGATAAAGTCCTTAACAGAACCCAGGGCTAGTCAGTATGTGTGAGTCACTCCTTGAGACCCCTGGCATGTCGTCAGTGCTCAATAAATACTTGGGAAGATCGGTGATACACTCCACCCAAACAAAATGCAAATATCGGGCAGGTGAGAAGGTAAGGAGCTCACAGAGAATTAGCAGTGAAGAAGTGGTTCGCATTTCTCCCCGACTGATCTGTGCCACATTGTGGCGAGGTTTGCACTGCAAGACTTTTCAAGACTTTCATGCTCCCAGCTCACCAGGAAAGATTAAAGCACAACAGGGGTGGGGAGAGAGAAGGGGAGGTTCTCATGTTCTTGGACAGATGCAACTGTCTTTCCAAAGGCTCAATGGTTTCTTGATGGAGTTGAGGGCGTAAGCCAGAGCAGTAACCTTTTCTTTATGCAAAAGGACCAAATCACACAGGCTGGATTAGGTTGAAATCGTCATCGCTGGAGCTCTGAGGGCCGACTGCATGGTGATGTGGCCTGAATGAATTGCCCTCGGGCCCCAGGCAGCTCTGGGGAAAGGGCAATGGCTTGATTATTGGCATGTGCAGTAAAAACATGATCGACTAGATTCAAAGGAATCAAAGTTTTCTTTATATGCTCTTTATAGTATATACTGTACTTTATATACTTTTCTATGTTCCACTTTTATTTATTTATTTTTAAGATTTTATTTATTTATTTGACAGGGAAAGAGTGAGATCACAGGTAGGCAGAGAGGCAGGCAGAGAGAGAGAGAGAGAGAGAGAGAGAGAGAGAAGCAGGCTCCCTGCTGAGCAGAGAGCCCGATGCGGGGGCTCAATCCCAGGACACCGAGATCACGACCTGAGCCGAAGGCAGAGGCTTTAACCCACTGAGCCACCCAGGTGCCCCTATGTTCCACTTTTAAAGGAAAAAGGGGGGCATGACAAAGGAATGACCATATTCCTAGCATACAATCAAACATGGATGGGATCGGTAAAGATTCTGTCACCCTCCTGCTCTATTGTAGGAATTGTGCCTGGAGTTGGATGTGTGTGTTTTTAAGTAAAAGACATTTTTAATTTCTGTTCCAATATGCTCCATCAAATAACACCAGCAGCCAGGAAAGTCACATGCTTCATTTCACTAGACTTCACCACTAATCCTACAGCAATAATTCCCAACTTGGGATTGGTGAGAGGATGGGTATCCAGAGGTCCTTGAAACATCTGGATCTTCAAACTAGAGTGTGGGAACTCTCACTGAAGCCTGAGGCCCAACGTCGGGAGCCTTCTCCCACACTGACCGTGACTGCGTATGTTACGACATTAAGCAATATTGTTGATTATTATATGTAGGACTCATCATACTCTTCTGCCTACTTTTGCATATGTTTGAAAATTTCCGCAATAAAATCTTTTTTTTTTTTTTTTTTTTAAGTCTCCTGCAGGAGCCTGGGAGGCTCAGTCGGTTAAGCGTCTGTCTTCAGCTCAGGTCATGATCCCAGGGTCCTGAGATTGAGCCCCACGTCAGGTTCCCTGCTCAGCCCCTCACCTCACTCATGTTCTCTCTCTCTCTCTCAAATAAATAAATAAGATCTTTTTAAAAATAAAAGAAATTTTTAAAATTTAAAAAATTAAGTCTCCTGCATGCAAGCATTTTCATTGTCCTATGAAAGAAAACAACAGTGAAGAATGTAGAATTTTGATCATTTCTTCTGGTTTCTATAAGATCCTATAAAATCAAGGAAAGGCAAGTTACTTTAAAAACACTTTATTTGGTTAAGCAGGAATGCAAAGTAATATTTCAGAAATATATTCCATGAAGATTGAAATATCTCCTATAATTCTTAATTTGAGGAGAGGGATTCTACTCTGCCAGGAACATTCATATGCAGTAGTAAATTCTTTTTCCTTTGTAGATTATAGGCTTTAAAAAGATGCTGATACTGTTCATGGAAAATCTATGTCCATAAATACATTGCTTCAGATTTTTAATATTCCAGGACCATCATTTAGGATAGAGTAAACAGAGACAATCGTAAAACATGAATAAAACTGGAAGAGCTGAGTGTCAGGAGTTTTCTGTCCATTTCGTGCCGACAAGCACAGCACAGCTGGGGAGGGGTCCTCACGGGCATCATGGGGACCATGGGGACGTCGGGGGCCTGCCTAGGATCCTAACCACCCCATGGCATTGGCTTTGGATTCCCAGGGGGACACCACCTGTCCTTTAGTGGAAGCCCTGAAATCTTTCTTTCACTCACTCAGTAAACATCACGGATCTGACAACCATGGTAGGAAATCGCCTTTGGAGGGGCTTACTCTCTTAGAGAGACCGGACATTCACAGAATCACAGCAATGAGGGAGGAAGTTATGGGATTTCCATGAGATGAGTCCCTGCAGAACCAGGGCTGCCCCCTCGGGCAGGAGACACTGGCAGGGACCTAGGTTTGAGAGAGGATTTGCAGAGATGCACAGAGATGCTGTTGGAAACCTTTTCTTTGCCCTTGGGGAGGGCAAAGGGCTCGGCCAGTGGGAGGGTTGGCAGACTGAGAATATTAGCAAGCGGTGCTGGTAGGGGAGTCTGACTAACTGAAGATGTTGTTACAAGGGATGGATGATTTCAGTAATTTCAGTTGCCCATTGGTCTCTTTAAAATAATATAAATTAGCGCACCTGGGTGGCTCAGTTGGTTAAGCGTCTGCCTTCGGTTCAGGACATAATCTCAGGGTCCTGGGATCGAGTCCCCATCAGGCTCCCTGCTCAGCAGGGAGCCAGCTTCTCCCTCTCCTTCTGCCTGCAGCTCCCCCTGCCTGTGCTCTCTTTCTTTCTGAAATAAATAAATAAAATCTTAAAAAAAAGAATACAAATTAATTGTAAACAGTGCAAAGAATGAGGGAGGACAGAAGCAAAAGCAAGAACCTCCCCTTCCCCCAGGGTCAACAGTGTGCTTCCAAAGCTGTTGTTTTCTTTCCACTGGTGGGGTGAGATCGCTTTTATTAAAGATACTTGCGTGCGATTTTATTTCTTTCTATCGTGGAGGCATTGATTTTCCTTTTAGCTAATTGGAATGTTAAATAATAGTAAAGGCAATCTCCGAATGCGGATTTGAAAAGGCGCCAGGACACATAGCGAATGGAATATTACTCAGCCATCCAGAAAGGATGAATACTCGCCATTTACATCAACATGGATGGAACTGGAGGGGATTACGCCACGTGAAATAAGTCAAGCGGAGAAAGACAATTATCATATGGTTTCACTTATATGTGGAACATAAGGAATAGCACGGAGGACCATAGGGGAAGGGAGGGAAATTTGAAGGGGGAGAAACCAGAGGGGGAGACGAAGCGTGAGAGACTCTGGACTCCGGGAAACAATCTGAGGATTTCAGAGGGGAGAGGGGCGTGGGATAGCCAGGGGATGGGTATTAAGGAGGGCACGAGTTGTGATGAGCACTGGGTGTTATACGCAACTGATGAATCACTGAACACTACAACAAAAACTAATGATGTATTCTGCAGTGGCTAACAGAACGTAATAAAATAAATAAAATAAAATAAAAATTTTAAAAATGAAAAAAACACCAGGGACCCCTTGACAACGCCTTTGTACAGCACCTGTCCTGAAAGATTTGCACCGGTATTCCGCAACCCCTATTTGCAAAAGGCCCTGGAGGGCAAGCCCGTGTCTGAGAAGGGGTTTGCCGCCCTATTTGGAAGCTGCTGGTGGTTGCCTTCCCCTTCGGTGCCTGAAAAGCATCCTTCAGGGTTTTCCCACATCAGTTGTGGGTTGGACATTTCCCAGGTGTACTAAACAAGATGGACATGACATCTAAATGCTGGGTGATGGCGGGTCAGCTCCTGAAAGAGGGAGGGAGGGATGGCTCTAAGGGTCATCGTTCTTTCTCCTGATAGACTTTGAATGGGGACTATAGATTAGCTAATAGGACTGTAGCAATGTTTGCAGTACGAGGAGACAATCTTGTTAGGAAAGACACATTGACAAGGGCATAACGTCTGTATCCTACTCTCAGATAGTTCTGGAACAACTGTGTGCCTACAAAGTATGAAAACAGAGAGCATATGATAAAGCAAACACAGCAACGTGCGTACATGGACGGCTCTGGGTGAATTGTATGCAGCAAATGTTACGCTATTCTTACAAAGTTTTGTAAGTTCAGAATTAAAAGCATACATGCAGCCAAATATCTGTGTGGTGACTACGAAATTAGCTTGTGCATATCTGAACCCCGTTTGTAGCAGAAGAGCTTGCTTCTTTGCAATGATGACCCGCAAATGCTTCACCTTGTGTATATCATCTTCTAGTCGATTCTAAGGACCTGAGCACTTTTTCACTCACCCTCTCCCCGACCGCCCAAGTTCTTGTAAATTTTTCTCAATGTTTCTCCCTTCCTCTCTTCCTTGAATTGTGTATTGTCTTCACTGCCCTGGCTGGGTCTCCAGTTTTTTTGGTTTTTTGGGTTTTTTTGCCTTTTCTGATGTTGCCATTTTTGAAGAATGCAGTCCGTCCCCTCCCTCCCTTTTGTCCAAGTTCCCATTTGCCCAGTGTTTCCTCCTGACTTGGGTTCTGGTTATGCTCCCCTGGCTTGGATACTACCTAGATGACCAGCATCCCTCTCAGGATCTGCACCAGGGCGCAGATCACATCCACTCCTCCTCGTTTGATGGTGTTAATTTTAATCACCCAAATTGTCTTGTTTCTCCACTGAACAGCTATTATGTTTTACTCCGCAACCGATGAGCAATCTGTGGGGAGACCGTGCAGAAACGGTGTTGCTCACGAAAATGTTCCCCTGTGACTGGCTCAGTCAAAGAGCTTGCAACTCTCAATCTCGGGGTCGTGAGTTCAAGCCCCGTGTTGGGTATAGAGATTACTTAAAAAATAAAATCTCTGAAAAAAAAATATATTTATATATTCCCCTAGGGGCACCTGGATAGCTGAGTGGGTTAAGCATCTGCCTTGGGCTCAGGTCATGATCCTAGGTTCCTGGGATCAAGCCCCATGTTGGACTCCCTGCTCAGCTGGGAGCCTGCTTCTCCCTCTCCCTCTGCTCCTCCCCTTCACTTGTGCCCTTTCTCTCTCTCTCTCTCAAGTAAATATATAAAATCTTAAAAAAAAAAAAAAGTTCCCCTAGATTGAGCCTCTGTTTCTGGATCTTGCCTGACCCAAACTTCGCTATGCTGGTTGCAAATGCTGCTTCTCCTGTTTCAGGATTCCGTTCACATCCTCTAGCAGCTAGCTAACGAGAGCACTCCCTTCTCCCCCATTTATTCATCTCTTTGTTATTGGCACAGACACATAATCTCTATATTTTTCAGTGGTTTAGAATTCATTTCTGTACCTAAAAAATTGAGTGCTCATATTATCCCAGATTTGACTAGATGAGAGCCCTTGCAATCTGGCTCTTGTGTTCTGATGACATACCCCCAACAGTTTTAAAGCACTGTATTACTTTCTGGTGTGACCATGTCCCAGGTTTACCCTGCAGCTACCCTGCCCGCCCCCGCCCCGGACTGGTATCACCCATTTCTTTGAGGAACCCTGGTTCCTTGTAGTGATAAGTGAGACTAAGAATCAGACCTGGGCGGGAGGTAACTTATAGCTGCTGGAGCATCTTGACATCTTGGCTTTTTCAGCAGACAAAATGAAGAAATACATGCACGCATGTACACTTGACCCTCGGGCAACACAGATTTGCACTGCACAAATCTGCCTCTGTGTGTCTTTTTAATACAGTACGGTACCATAAATATATTTTCTCTTCCTGATGATTTTCTTAATAACGTTTTCTTTTCTCCAGCTTACTTTATTATAAGAATACAATATAAAATACATATAACATACAAAATATGTATTTAATCAGTTGTTTATGTTAACAGTAAGTCTTCTGGTCAACAGTGGGCTACTAGTAGTTACGTTTTGGGGGTTTTGTTTTGTTTTGTTTTTTTTAAGATTTTATTTATTTGTTTGAAGGGCCAGAGGGAGAGGGAGAAGCAGGCTCTCCGCTGAGCAGGGAGCCTGACGTGGAGCTCGATCCCAGGACCCTGAGATCATGACCTGAGCCAAAGGCAGATGCTTAGCTGGCTGAGCCCCCCAGGCACCCCTATAGTTGAAGTTTGAGTTAAAAGTCATACACAGATTTTTCAACCGTAGGGGGTCAAAACCCTAACCTTGCATTGTTCAAAGTCAACTATATATACGTAGATATGCACACAGCTTACAAATATACACACGTGTGTACCCACACTACCAACATATACAAATGTATTTTGGAAATCATGATTTCACAGAGACCACCCCAAACCCAGTTCATCCTCATAGGCTTTCCCTTGCCTTCCCTCATTCTGTATTTGTACCTCATTCTTCCTCTCTGAAAATCCTGGCTGTCAAAAACAACATTAACACATTTCTGCATTTGCTCAATCCTATAACACATCTAAGATGGATTGGGATTTATCTGCAGGCAAAGATTCCCCTTTTGAATGTCAGTCTTTCATTTATTAATAGTTTAAATCTATTGAATCGGTCCTATTTAATGACAAATATAAACAAATCATGTAATATATAGATAAATCTTAGTCCCTTTCCCCCTCAACAGCCCTGCAAGCCTTAGGAAGAGCCATTTCAACTTTTCTAAGAAAGCTACATAGTTCCCACCTGTGGTAAAATGTGTCTATGTTCCATTTAATTTTATATACAAAGGAACACTGTTACTTTAAACTCTGTAACCAAGCCAAATTCTAAAAGAAACCAGTTGCTACGGCAACTGGGCAAAGAGTTAATTAATTCATCAGTCATTATATGCAGATTAATCTGTCTAACTGAGTTAAAAAGGAGGTGGGCTTGTTTGATTTTTCCTTTTGGAATTAGTGGAAGAAGAATGGTGTGATTTTTTTTTTTTTAATCTGTAAGGGCTGGAGAGTTCCTTCTGAAAAAGGCACAGGCCTTGCGATCAGACAGGTGCTTTACCCCTTTCAGGACCCTGTGGGGCCTTCAGGCCAACAGCCTTATCTGCAAAATGTGGATAATAATGGGCATCTTGTAGACTGCTGTGATGATCAGAGAAGATGCTAGACACGAAGCACTTTTCAATATCTTTTAAAAATTAAGATGAAAGATGACTAGCAAAGTTAAGCATGCGTTTCTCCAGGAAAGGAAATTATATTTTTTCTTCTCTTTTATCACTGACCACACATACACCACACACATCAGAGAACTTTACCGCATTTACTTGATTGCATGCCTGTCCCTCTCTACTAGACTAGTAAACTGCTCGAGATGGCAGATAATGTCTAATTAATCCTTACAGTCTCAAGGCTATGTGTGTCTAGGCATTCGAAAGAATACTTAGCGGTGAATGAACCACTATAAAGCATCCTTCTAGCCTCCGTCTGTCCTTCCTGCTCTACATTGCCACCTGCTGGTAAGAAACTATTATTACAGCAAATGTTTCCAAACAAGGACTTAATCGGAAAAGTCCAAAGGAATATCCCGGAAACCACAATGGAGAAAGATTTCTCTATTCCACCATTGTCATCACAAAGACTCTACATGCGAATTTTTTCTTGTTTTTCTTCTGGTAAAATACACATAACATAAAATTTACCATATTCACCATTTTTTAAGGGTACAATTCTGGGACACTAGGTGCATTCCCATTGTTGTGCCCAGCCACTGCCTCCATCGATCTGCAGAATTCTTCATCTTCCCAAATAGAAAGTTTCTGCCCATTAAACACTGACTCCCATTCCCCCACTCCAGCCCCAGGCAACCACCGTTCTATTTTCCATCTCTAGGAACCTGACCACTCAAGGTCCCTCACAGAAGTGGGATCGTACAATAAATGTCCTCTTGTGACTGGCTTTTCTCACTTAGCATAATGTCTTTAAGGTTTATCCATGTTGCAGCATATTTAAAATGCCTTTCCTTTTTTAAATTATTTTTAATTTTTTTAGGGAGAGCGCATGCGAGTGGAGGGAGAGGCAGAGGGAGAGGGAGAGAATCTTCAAGCAGGCTCTTTGCTCAGCATGGAGCCTCACATGGGGGTTGATCTCATGACCCTGAGATCAGCACCCAAGCCAAAAGTCGATGCTTAACCCCGGGCGCACCAAATGGCCTTTTTTAATGCAGAATACTATTTTATCAGACACATAGACTACATTTTATTTATCCATTATTCATCCATCACTTGTCCTTTTTTTTTCCCCCATTTCCAACATGTGTCCTTGACTTTATGTTCCCAACTAGCAGCTAGTACTTTGCTCAGCTGAGTGTAAGTAGCCCCTCAACAAATCCCGGTTGACTATATATGTCATCGCTCATGTGTTCCCCTAGTAAAAAAAAATCAGGAGCTCCTCGAGGACAACATGCTGCTTCATGTAGTGAAGTTAAATGGCTATGTATTTGTTAAATCAATGTTGAATGTTAATAATCGCTACATTTATGGAGACCTCGCTATTTGCCAGGCACTGTGATAAGATGACTGGATTCCTATCATTCTCGCCATAACTCTCTGAGGTGAGCGCCGTTGTCTTCACCCATTTACAGAGAAAGAAACAGAACCACAGGGCAGAAGAGGGATTTGAGCCCCGCCACCCACCATTCTTGCTCAGCAACCCATGCTCTTAACCGCTAAGCTACACACATCATGGGAGACCTTTTACCTTAAGAGAAATTGCCATACCAAGAGTCTATATTTTCCTGTGGCTCATTGGGTCCGCCCCACCTCAGAGACTGTGTTCGCTGTGTGTCCCTCTGCCTCCTCTAAAGTACCTACTCGTTCTCCTTTGCTTTTACTTACACAGATCCTCCTGGCCTGAAATGTGCTCCTTCTCCCTACCCAGTCCACCCTCCTTTTTCAAGACACACCTGGGGTCCCTCCTCCTTGGTGAAGCTTTTGCCAATCCCAAGGACCCTCCCCCCACCCCCAGGGCCCTACCACACCTTTCAGCTCTGGGTTCCAGCATATTGTCACACATTGTCCTCTGAATGATGGAAGTGTGCTAGTCTGACTTCCCCCGACTGCTCAAGGAGGTGAAAAATTGGCCTCAGATTCTCCTTACCCTTTTTGTGATACATCTCTACAGAGGATGGCCCGTAGGAAGAAATAAACATGAGTTCAATGCCATGAATCTATGTTGTATAGAAAAAAAATGGATCCTCTTAGCTATCTGGCTTTACAGGATATTGTTACTGGATTGGCTTAAATTCTGAGAACGGTTGTGAGGCAGGCAGGTATTGCTGAAGTCCAACCCTGAATTGGTGTGTTAAAACTAGGATTCATGTCCCCATACCTCGTGAAGCTCTGACTTTGCACAAGGGCCCCTGGCTGACACCAAGAGAGTGTTGGTAAGCAATTAAAATGCACGTGGCATTTTTGTCTCTTTTTGCTCCAAATCAGGAGAAGAAGGTGATTCACTTTATTAAAAAATAGGTTTGAAGAGAACTCTTAATCATTGGACACATTCTTACAACCCCGGAGATTGCATGAGATTGAATCTTAAAAAAAAAAAAATTATGGGGCGCCTGGGTGGCTCAGTTGGTTAAGGGTCTGCTGTCGTTGGCTCAGGTCATGATGTCAGGGTCCTGGGATCTAGCCCCCCATTAGGGTCTGTGCTCAGTGGGGAGCCTGCTTCTCCCTCTCCCACTCCCCCTGCTTGTGTTCCCTCTCTCACTATCTCTCTCTCTGTGTCAAATAAATAAATAAAAATCTTTTAAAAAATAAATAAAATCATGATTCAAAATTCGCAAAACAAAGTGTAAATGAAATTTAAATAATTAAACTTCCAAACGCCTTAACGCTTGAGCCGCCCTATCTTAAACATCAACGAGAGTAAGGAAGCCACCACTGTTTGACCTTTGTCCTTTTGCCCCAAACTCTGTGCCTTGGCAATCCTCCTCGAGGGGCCCAGGACCCCCCCTCCCCTCCTAGGCAGGCACAGGCGATTCCCCCACCTGGCCACCTCACCCCCTTTGTGGGCAGGCAACTGCGGGGGGGGCCCTGGCTCTCCGCAGGTGGGCGTGCGCGGGGATGCTGCCACACAGCCGTTGCCTAGCAACAAAGGCTTGCACCGCCCCCGGCTCCAGGCTGCTCTCCGTGCTCCCCAAAAGGTCCGCGCCTGCCAATGCAGGTGAGCCAGATGGGATTTTGGATTCTTATCCCACGGTTTAAAACACGAATGAGGATTGATTTCCCAAACCAGACTAGAAGGCCAGATGATTGGATTAAAGGGAGGGGAGGGGAAGGTGTCTTGATCTCCTACCTAATAACAGACTACGTAAAACTGGCTTTGCATGTCTCATTTAAAAAGTTGCATCAATGCATACGGCCATTACTTTTCTGTTTTAGAATGTTTAGCAGCGTGTTGTGGGACACACTGTAGGTCGTTTACTGCAGCTACTAGGTCAGGATACAAGAATTTATATCCCAGATACACCCCTTACTTGCCCCTCAAAGCCTCTGTAAATGGTGACAATAGTTCCTTTTAGGGTTATTGCAAATGCTACAGGAATTACTCCGTGGGAAGGACTAGAGCAGTGCCAGCCATTGGTGACCAACTAGGAGAGGCTATTTTACACGGAATGTATTATTCTTGTATTGATATATTAACTTCTTGGGTGTAGTATTCATCAAATAGGATCATTTAAATCTTACTAGAATTCCAAGTAGAAAAATTTATCTTTAACCCTCTTTAATGATAAACTCAGGCATGTTAAAGTGTCTAAGGGTTTATTTGAGCAAAACTTCATTCGAATCAGACAGCATCCCATGTAACAAAGAAAGGAGCTCCGAGGAGTTGTGCAAAATGAAAGACTTTCATAACCAGCAGGGAGCAGAAACAAGGAAATGATACTAGGTTAAAAAACAGGTTGGTGGGGCACCTGGGTGGCTCAGTGGGTTAAAGCCTCTGCCTTCGGCTCAGGTCATGGTCCCAGGGTCCTGGGATTGAGCCCCACCTCGGGCTCTCTGCTCAGCGGGGAGCCTGCTTCCCTGCTTCTCTTCCTGCCTCTTTGCCTACTTGTGATGTCTCTCCTCTCTGTCAAATAAATAAATAAAATCTTAAAAAAAAAAAATTATAAAAAAAAAAGCGGGTTGGTTATTGCAAGGTTACTTCTCCTTAGGGGATGACAGGGGTGTATGAAGCAGATTACCTAACCTGTGCTCTTCGAGTGATTGTGGACTGACAGGTTTAAGATTTCATTTCTAGGAAAGTCAAAACTGTAATTGATTCTCAGGTCACGTGGGGCTTAGCATAAGCAACTCGATTTGGGGTCCACTGTCTTGTTTTCTGACACCCCTAATTCCTAGATCTGAACAAGTGGAAACTTTTTGCTATATTTTTAGGGTAACTGAATTATCAGGCTGTCTTACAAGTATAGCTTTGGGGTTCTAATGTAATTCTCCCTTTATGAGTTTTCATGGGATTTGTTTTGAAACTTTTTCTTCCAACTATTTATAAAGGTCTTGGCATTAGGGGAGCCTGTTTGGCTGGCTCAGTCCATTAAGCATCTGCCTTCGGCTCAGGTCATGATCCCGGCATCCCAGAATCCTGGGATGGAGTCCCGCATCGGACTCCCTGCTCAGTGAGGAGCCTGCTTCTCCCTCTCCTCCCTGCTCGTGCCCTCTCTCACTATCTATCTCAGTCTCTCTCTCTCTCTCTCTCTCTCTCTCACTCTCAAATAAGTAAATAAAATCTTTTTTTTAAAAAATCCAGGCATTAAGAAAACTTGACAAACCCTTATGAACATCCCACTGTACTATGCAATTTTTATATACCTTTTCTTGCCTCCTGACTGCCCCATCACCCACGATACATGCCAGATTGCCATTACCATGCGTGAAATTTGTGTTAACTCCAAGTGCAAAGCCTGGCAACAGCGATAAATAGTGCCCTCCCACAAAACTCGAACCTTTCACCTAGCTCAGCATATAGTGTATATAGTATAGTATGTTTGCTTCTGCCTGTGTCCAGAAGAATAATTTATTGCTCCTGTTTTTTAAGAAAGTATTAATATTTTTAGCACAGTACCAAACAGTACCAAACATAGTACCAAGCATAGTACCAAGCATAGTACCAAGCATAGTACCAAACTATGTTTGGACATAGTGCTTCCTGAACTTAAAATCTGATGACAAAATTCCTTTCATGAGACCTCTGCCCTAGGAGCAAGAGTTATCTTTGGCTTTCGGGAATTCGTTCATCCATTAGACAAGGATCCATGGGGCTCCTCTTTCTGGCCATGCAAGGTACTAGACACAGATGCAGCAGGTGGAAAGGACAGACTTGGGCCCCGCCCTCATGGAGGTCGAGGTCTAGCCAATTTTGGAAAAAGCTGTCCATAAATCATTACAATGCAAGGAGCTGGTGAGGTGATGGAGCACAGGGAGGGGGCCTAACACTGAATGTAGAGGGAGTAGTGAGGCTAGAAGGATAACTAGGAGGTGGCCAAGTGAAGAAGATATCCTAGGCATTCCAGAAAGAAGCAGCATGTGAACCCAGCAGATGAGCCAAGGTGTTCCAGAAGTCCGCACGGTTAGAAGGAGACGCAGGGCCATGCTGGGAAGAGGTGACCCTTGAGATCTGAGGCCACAGAGTTTGAACCAATCTGGTCTTGAAGGACCATGGTCGAGGACTTGCTGGTGGTGGGGACAGACATGGCAGATCTGTGCTGTCGCTGTGACAAGATGGGGCACTAGACTCCGTGAGCAGGAGACCATTGCCAAAATTCACATTCGATTAGTGAACAGACCCCAGTCATGGAAGGCGGGGTAGAAGAGATATCTGGTATTTAGGAAACTGACTCCATGGGACACGGGGACTGTTTGGGTTTGGAGAAGGAAAAGGAGTCAGGACTGAGCCCTACGTTCTGGTTTGGAAAATCAGGGACCCTTATCACAGAGAGAGAACGGAGAGGAACGGGCTGAAGGGGACGCTTAGGGCATAAGCTCAGCCCTTGGCAGGTAGAACTGAGGATCGACGTCAGGGGGATGAAAGTGGAGGTCAGCGCGGGGATGGCAGGGGACAAGAGGGTGAGCTGAGCTGCAGATACAGATGTGATGTGGCCTCAGTCTGAGCTGTGTGCCTAGACTATGCAGGACGCAGTCAACCCTGCCAGGAGTGTGTGTCCAGGGAGAAAGTGCAGTGGGGTCCCAGGAACCTCCACCAGTCAGAGGGTGAGCAGGGCATCAAAACCACCATGCCATGCCAGCCTAAGAACAAGGCAGTCTCAAAGGACGGTCAGTGCCAGCTCCCCGGAGAGGTCAAAGAAAGCAAAGACAGAAGTTATGGGATGAAATTTAGTGCCTGGGAGGCCACTGACAACCCAAATGAGAATATTTTCAGGTAGGGAGGTCAGCCAAACAGGAAGTAAGGAAGGAGAGACCTGAGTGAGATTCCCTTTTTAACTCTTTGGCTGCCTAAGCAAGAGGGGGAAATCGTGGCACTAACAAGGAGCCGGCGACTACAACAACATAAGAGTGCTTTGGGGTTTGAATGAGACACACGGACAAGTGAGGCTGGCTGTGCCCGACCCCCCCACCCCGGCCCCCAGGCGCGCGGGGAGGCCCTGCCCGGTCCTGTTTGCTCTCTGTAAAGATCAGGCCTTGCTGAACTTGGAAGAAATGTGGGTTGGGAGGAAACTGGGGCACTTGAAGACAGATGAACAAGGCCACATAAAAGAATCAGTGTGCAGGGCCTCGGGCCCCCAGAGCCTGGAGACGATCACGGTGCCCCAGGAGAGGAGGTGATCTCTGTCCCAGACTTCTAAGGCAGGTCGCCTCTTTTGCCGTCGGTCCCGAAAGTCCAAGAACGCTAGTGCAAAGCTGCGGCGCGCGGACCGTCTCGGAGAGCTGGGGGTAGCAGTCACGGAGGGAACTCGCACTCAGCACCGTGGATGAGAACGCAGACTGGCATCTACCTCTTCGGTTCCACGGCTACAGTGCCGAAGTTCGAGGCCATAGTGTCTCCTAGGAAAGGAGTAGAGCTGTTCAGAGAACTGCGAAGGAGAAACGGGGGCTGGAGAGAAAGACAAGAGGCTAAGGGAGGCGGCGGCGTGGGTGCGCTGGAATAGTCTAGAAAATGAACGGAACAAAGGCGGTGTGACTGGTGAGCCTCTTACAGATCCTCCTCCCTGATAGAATATGCATGATCCTGCGCGAGAACTCGCCTGCCTGGGAGCAGGGAGGCGTCCGAGGCAGCGGCGGGGAGCGCACGCCCAGACCCAGTCTCCCGGGCTCGGGGTGCGAGAGAGGCACGCGGCCGAGGTGCGGACCCCGCGCGGGTGAGCCTCCCGCCGGCCGAGCTCGTAGAGGTCAGCCCCCGACCCCTCCAGCACCGATAGCGCTAGTGCCCCAGCAAGACCCCACGCGAGCGGCCAGCTCTTCTTGCCTGCCGCTCGGAGGCCCCGGGGTCGCTCGGAACCGGGAGGCGGCGCGCGTCCGACGGCGGAGGCAGCGCGGGGCGCGAGCGGGCCGGCAGGTACCCGCAGTCGCCCGGAGGGGACCGGGCTGGCGCGCTCTGTAACCCCGGGGCTGCTGTCCGCGAGCACCCGGCGGGGCCGGGACCCCCCGGCTACCCCGCGGGGCGCTTTCCCAGCAGCGCAGGCGGGGGCGGGGCTGAGCGAGGCTGAGCTAGGCTGAGCGCTGGGGGCCACGCGCGGTGCGGGCGGCGGGCGCAGGGACCAGGGGCGAGCGCAGAGCGCGGCCCCACCGTGGCTGGCTCCGGCAGGGCCCGGTGCTCTCTGCCCGCTTTATTGTGTGCGGTTCGTCCAGCAGAAAATTCTCAACCTGTATCTTTTAAAAAAAAAGGCATTTCTTGGGCTCCGCGCGTCTTCCTCGCATCCTTTTTAGTTGGGAGTTTGCGGTGGGCAGAGGGAGGGAAAGGAACGTCAGTTGCAATCGGCAAACACCGAGAGACCAGAGCATCTCTTTCAGCGTTAAGGAAGAGAAGTCGTCGCAGGATCCACACACATCTACAACTCTCTATTGCTTTTTGCGCAAATACCTAACTCTGCCTGACGTCCATCCAAGCGGGCAGGCATGGGGTGTCTGGGCAACAGCAAGACTGCAGAAGACCAGGGCGTCGATGAAAAAGAACGACGCGAGGCCAACAAGAAGATCGAGAAGCAGTTGCAGAAGGAGCGCCTGGCTTACAAAGCGACCCACCGCCTGCTGCTACTGGGTAAGGCCGGAGGGCGCGCTGCGGCTCCCGGCCCGAGCGGAGCGCACACCCCGGAGTGCAGCGAGCTCGGGGGCCCGGAGGGCAGGGCCGGGCGGGGGCCGCGCTCGCAGCCACCAGCCACAGGGACCCGCGCGCTCCTCCAGTGGAGAGCTGGCGTGTACTGGAAAATGCCTACGCTGGGGGTAGGGTGATTGCCGTCCGGGTTGGCAGGAGAGATGACAACAGTATCCGGCCGCGGACCACAGCATTCTTTTTATTTGTTTGCAGGGGCTGGTGAGTCTGGGAAGAGCACGATCGTCAAACAAATGAGGATCCTGCATGTCAATGGATTTAATCCTGAGTAAGGAATGATCCATTTCGCTTTTGCTTCCAAACTGCATGCAAACTTTTTCACTTCTCTCCAGCATTTTCAAATGTGCTTATTCTGAATAGTTAATTTGATCGTTGAATAAGACCTTTGGGGGGGTGGGGGGATGAGAGAGAAGCGTGTTGTTGCATTTGGTATATTTAGGCAAATCTTTCTTTTTGTAGCGTCTACCATAAATTGCTTAACAAAATATGATTGATTAAATATTCTTGCGATATTGGTCTATGTTATTGGTACTGCACTTAGCACACTTAATCAACGTCAGTATATACTTTTCCCTACATCCTTGGTCGGCCTCTATTCCAATTCATAACTATCAACATATGGATAACTCAAGTAAGATATACTTACAAGTGTAGCTGTATAGTTTTTACATGCAACATTCATAAAAACTTTGCTATGCTTTGTGTAACCTATGTAGTTGCTTAAAACTACATTGCAATGTGTACATTCAAGTTTGCTTAGTGTACGAATTAGGAAAAAAGTATTTTTTCCTTTCCCAGTTCAAAACTTTGCAGCTGTTGTCTTGGGGGTTGATGTTGACCTCTAGGAAAACCAGTCTAGCCCCACGCTGCAGCTGGAAGTTGAAAATCCCACTCAAATGATTCCAGTCAATGCTAAAGGTAAATTAAATTAATAGCAATTCTCTTTTAACATAGAGAGAAGAAACAGAAAATTCTGGACATCCGGAAAAATGTTAAAGATGCTATTGTGGTAAGGATTTTTTTTTTTTTAATGTTTGGTTAGTAGAAAGGTTAGATACTCTGCTCTCTAAAACTGTATAGACAGAAATTATATATTTTAGATATCATACAAGGAGCCTAAATATTATATTTTCCATATATTTTTTTCTTCATTCCATTTTAGACAATTGTTTCAGCGATGAGTACTATCATACCTCCAGTTCCGCTGGCCAACCCTGAAAACCAATTTCGATCAGACTATATCAAGAGTATAGCTCCTATCACCGACTTTGAATATTCTCAGGTAAGTAAATCTTTCTTGAAATATTTTAAGTGGTGGAAGAGAGAACCATTTTCAATGAGATTGCTTGAGAATCCATGTTAATATTATTTTATCTTTGACTTTCTTCAAAATCGAGCTCTCTGCCTAAGAGAAATGCTTTCCTTCATGGCAGAATATTAATATTGGTTAAAAATGTTAAAGACAATAGGATTGTAAGAAATGCTTTTATGCAGGTATTGGTGAGGTTCATAATCAGGAAAATAGCCTGTCTTTGAGAAATATGGATAGTATTTCTTCCTGTACGTATTTTTAATTAACAATGAGGCAGTTTCCCAGATAACAAAAGAATAGAAATGACATGAGTAGAGAGAAATAGTTATGGTAAGTGCCTGCTTCTGTGGGGATAAGGGAATAGAATTCAGTTTACTCTTAAGATGAGTATCCTGTGGCCCAAATGAGAAGAGAATGCATGTTGTAAATAACATAGATCACTTTTGAATGTTTATTTGATGATAGGGAAAAATACATAGTTTGCTTCACATCTGCAGTACTTAGGGTCATTTTCCTAATTCCTTGGATAGCAGTATTGCGTATGTGAAAGGATGAAATGAATAGTAATTTTCTCCTGTTTGGTATACATACATATCTTTAAAATACTGTTATTTGGTCGTTTGATTAAGCACGTGTCAAAGGAAAATATATTTGTTAGATTTCTCAGAAAGTCATTTTTCTTACTTTTGTGTCAAAAGAGCATGCACGCCTGTGTGTATGTATGCGTGTGTATGTGTATAGCCAACAGGAACAGAATTTTAAAGGGTTCCTTGCCTGGCACAGTGCTCTTGAGACATTTTGCGTTCTCACTATCCCCTCTTGGAAAAAAAGGTGATGCAGAAAGCGGTGTGTAAGATAGATGGGTCCTGCCCTGCTCTGGCTGAGGTCTGGGCCAGTGTGCACCTGCTCGCCGCTACCTCGGTCACTTTAGCAAGCACCCTTGTGGGGGAGGCTTTGTAGCAGGGTGGCAGATAAGAATAACCCTTTTCGTGGAACATAAAGAATAGCACGGAGGATGTTAGGAGAAGGAAGGGAAAAATGAAGGGGGGTAAGTCAGAGGGGGGAGACGAACCGTGAGAGACTATGGACTCCAGGAAACGAATGGAGGGTTTCAGAGGGGAGGCGGGTGGGGGGATGGGTGAGCCCGGTGAGGGCACTTATAGAAATGAGCACTGAGTATTATACGCAAACAATGAATCATGGAACACGACATCAAAAACTAATGATGTACTGTATGGTGACTAACATAACATAATAGTCATTTAAAAAGAATAACTCTTTTTGGAAGCTTTTGTGGGCATCCCCTCCTGTGATTTTTGTATCTGATAAGCATTCCAATGTAGCCAGTGAGAGTTCTAGAATTTCTAACAGGAAGGAGTTAGAGGTGGCAAACTGGCTAGAAAGGAGAGTTGGGGTTTCTGGCACAGCAGGTACGCTTTTTTACTGAACTTGGAGCCTTGGAGGGGGTAAGAGGAGATGACCAGGGCGGGGGTGTCCGGGGTAGGACCAAAGCGGTGATTCAGCCAGCTAGAGCTATAGGGTGTCCTCCAGTATTGTGTGACATTGCATCTGTTGAAGAAGTCACCCCAGACTAAAGGTCCTAGCTCAAATCAGGGGTGGTACTCCCATTCCATTTCAGACTTACGTATTTAAAGACACGTACTTAGATTCTCAAATTCGTCCTGTCATATTTGCCTGAAAGTGATCATAAAACGTCTCATATATGGTTCTGATTGGGGGGGGTGGAGAAAAGCTATTCTTACCATGTAATGAGAAATCAGAATTGAGATGCGTTAGTCACCTGTCTTCTCTCTTCATATGATAGATTCACACATGATGCGGGATTTCATACTTGACCCCAAGTTCAGAAACAATCAGTCATTCCCAGGTGGATTCTAAGGGGATCTAAAACATGTAACTTGTGAACGTGGTTTTTGAACTAAATCATGAGTATTTTTTTTTTGAAGATTTTATTTATTGATTTGACGGAGAGAGACGGCAGGAGAGGGAACACAAGCAGGGGGAGCAGGAGAGGGTGAAGCAGGCTTCCTGCCA